>JAZGTN010000077.1:4200000-4717500 GCA_037783415.1 Leptasterias polaris
GCAAACACTGAAATGTCTATCATTTTTCTTGGGGTGGAAATTAAGGTTCTCTGGGTTTGTTGATTAAGGTCACATTTCAAGGAAGAAAGAAAAACCAAAGACACTGCATTCTCCTTGGATGGATGGATCTTAGAAAGGTTGGGAAAATAAGAACAATAATTTGGGAGGCTAATCTTCCTCACTCGCAGCTGAGAAGCTGAAATGCGAAGGACTATATAATGTGTTCCAGCCACAGGCATGCAAGGGCACCTTTTGGCAGCCGGCCACATTGACCCATATATGACCAAGGAGCACAACCTGAGATCGAAGGTTTTTGATTTGTGGCACAGGAAAGAAACAATGCAAGGCTGTACTCACATACGGTCTTAGATGGGATTCGAACCAGGGCCACAGTGGTGAAAGCCGGGCGCTTTACTGAGCACTTAGTACTCATTACACATTGGTGTAGGGTAAAACAACAATTATTTTTTCATTCAGACTATACAAGAAATTGGAAAACAAACCGAAGATTTAAATAACAATCAAACAAAGAAAATAAGAATGTTTTATTCAGCTCATGATCACTGAATTTCAAATATTGGTCTCAAAATATCATAAAAAGCAATAGTTATCTTAATATGCAATGCGACTAAAAACAGTGTTTACACACAATCATCGGGGGTCGTTGTTATTTAATCATGGGGGATATTATTTTTAGATTTCTGGTTCCTAAATTATTAATGTTTCAGTCAGGTATTAACCAACTCACGTAGGGTTGATCCTAAATAAAATAAAGCTGCTTTGGAGTGTGGCGTTTGCAGACGTTAAATAAAAACTTATTCTCTAACCACCTGTGGCCCCCCGCAGAATTATAAAACACATCAAGGCAAGGACTCGTCAGTTAAGAATTTCCGGGATCTAATTACAAAATCAAGCTTTTCATCTATTCATGACTGTACAGCACGAGGCTAATATGCAGTTTCAAATTTAACTAGTCATTGATAAGTAGAACTGTCCCTTGTGGCTTCTGTAAAAAAAACTAAAGAATTACACTTTCTTGCTGCAGAAGCTTTTCCTTGAAGCGGCCTGAAATGTCTTTCAAAAGACATTGTCATTTTGGGGGTCGTCTTTATTTAGTCAGGGGGGATATTGTTTTCAGATTGCTGGTTCTCAAATTGTCAAGCGATATCCAAGTGGGGGTAAACTCGCCTGTTCAATTTTCCTTTCTTCAACTCCAAATTGTTCAAAATTTACCCTGTCATTTTCCCTAGCCATTTGTTACTTGAAATGAATTGATTTGAATCAAATTGACTGAATGCCTTGCATGTGGATTGAGTTTTTAGTGATTGAAACTCCCCTTTTCCCCCATTTTGGGTTTCCTCTAAAAGCATTTTTTCATCATCTTCTGTTCTTCTCATTATTGGCGCCTGAGCTGTTGGATGTGTAAATTAAATAACACTCTCCCGTTCACTTAGACTTGCATTTGTAGTCTCTGTTCAACACTCTACTGTTGACAGTTTTATTCAGAGTGAGCAACCTCTTCATGGCAGTGGATGTGAAATGAAACTGATAGCGCCTAGAAACAATGCTACATTGAGGTGATTCATAGCACAGTTGATTGTGTTTCATTGGATCTCATGAAGGTGTTCCCTTGAGATCATTGTACGTGAGCAAATAGAGGTCAAGAAATCCAAGGTTTTCATTACCAGTATAACAACTGAAGAATCGTAGCACTGACTTTGAGATTTAATATTTACAGATGAATATTGAAGTAGTTTTTTTCGCACTTCATTTGGTTGGCGGTCGTTCCTTCAGGTGAAATTATGAAAGATGAAAGCCTAATTTCATAAAGCCAGTGCCAAACAGAAAATACTGCTTAGCAAGTTTCTTTGCTAAGCAAGAAATGAGAGAAATACCAGTTACAGTAATGTAAATTTACTGTGATTTTGGCTGGTAACCTATGCCCTCTTAGCAAGATTTTTCTGTGCTTAATACGTTTTTTGTGCTGACAGGCTTTACGAAATTGGGCCTAGGGGCTAATGATATCAGAGAGAACTGCAGAAGCACAAATATTAGCTAAGCACACAACATTGTGCTTTCCAGGAAAAGATTACAAGATTACCAGCATAAAAAAACATGTTGTAATGTACAATACGCAACTGGTATCATGCTTCAGTTTGCTCAGCAGAATATCATTAAGCAATATTGTCTGCTTATGAGCAGCTCAATGAAATTGTGCCTTGTTGATCTTTTACGAGATGATCGTTTGTTGTTGTTCAGTTGGACTTGTTATTTATATCAGGTGCAATTGAGTAGGGCTATCATTTTTTTTAGCTTCTTGCAATTATTAGCTAGGTCATTGTAATTACCTGCGTCATCCCACACTAAAGAACCACAGAACCTGCCTAGACTTCCTAACGCAGGCTCGTTTTTGTATGCAGTTCATAGGAAGAAAATGTAAAATTTAATTTTGTTGTGGAGATTGCTCTGCACAATTTGTATGTGTTTGAGGAAATCGTTTTCATTTACTTATAGCCCCCTTTTCTGTTGCTCCCTGCGAAATCATTTCTCATTTCGTCGAAGTGCCCCCATTGATTGGAATTGAATAAAAGTATGTCAACAAATTTAAATCTCAAAAACTAACCTCAAGGCGAGTTTTGGAGATTCACATTTTCAGAGATGCAGTAAATACCGCATGACCAAGCTAATCGTTCATGGAATTTGCGTTCTTAATGAGAATACTGTAACAGTTTTTTGCTGTTCTCTCAGCTAGTAGACCCTGTATACTGTAATTCACAGGTGACTTATATTGTATCTTTATTGACAATTTGGCCTATTAATCAGCATTACCTTGACAAAAAACCAATCTATTACCCTACCTTTAAAATAGCATAATTTGAGGTAAAACAGGTTGAGACATTCCACACATGTCAAGCTCTATTCTGCTATGAAACCCCCCCCCCCCCCCAGGTTATCCAATGCTTTTATTCTTCATGCCACGTGAGAGGGCAGACTCTTATAATTTCACAGAATCAGGACATTATGGCATACGATTAAAGACGAGAAAATCAAACAATTATTAGATTATGACCTCAGTGCCGCCGAAGCCGGTACATTATTACCCAGGTTGTCATGACGACCATAACCTAGAAACCATTCTTTTGAGAGCAAGTGGTAAAACGGTTCCGGGGCTGTAGTGAGTAGATTAATGCGAAGAGATCATGTGGCCATAGGATTTGTTTCTACATATAGTTTGGCAAAGTCTTATTGTAGTCTGACCGGACGGAAACATTTTATCAAATTGTCATTTGGTTCATTTATTTGAGATGGATGATGGGTTGGTTAATACAAGTTTAGAGTATTTAAAGTGCTAGTATGCATTTAATTATAACCATAGCTGTTGTGTTTGTATGTTATTAGTGTTTTTCTGTTTTTAACCTCTTTTACCTATTGATGCTATATTTACCCTCTGTAGAAAAACATGTACATCACACAAAGCTTCATTCTGTTGTCAGAATTGTATTTTGATGTACATTGATGTTGGTCTCTGGCCAGTTCATTTTGTGGATGGGTCTGGTGTGCCCAATTTGTGGAAGGGTCTGGTGTGCCCAATTTGTTGATTGGTCTGTTGTGCCCAATTTGTTGATGGGTCTGGTGTGCCCAATTTGTTGATGGGTCTGGTTTGCCCAATTTGTTGATGGGTCTGGTGTGCCCAATTTGTTGATTGGTCTGTTGTGCCCAATTTGTGGATGGGTCTGGTGTGCCCAATTTGTTGATGGGTCTGGTGTGCCCAATTTGTTGATGGGTCTGGTGTGCTCAATTTGTTGATGGGTCTGGTGTGCCCAATTTGTGGATGGGTCTGGTGTGCCCAATTTGTGGATGGGTCTGGTTTGCCCAATTTGTTGATGGGTCTGGTGTGCCCAATTTGTGGATGGGTCTGGTTTGCCCAATTTGTTGATGGGTCTGGTGTGCCCAATTTGTGGATGGGTCTGTTGTGCCCAATTTGTGGATGGGTCTGGTGTGCCCAATTTGTGGAAGGGTCTGGTGTGCCCAATTTGTTGATTGGTCTGGTGTGCCCAATTTGTTGATTGGTCTGTTGTGCCCAATTTGTTGATGGGTCTGGTGAGCCCAATTTGTTGATGGGTCTGGTTTGCCCAATTTGTTGATGGGTCTGGTGTGCCCAATTTGTTGATTGGTCTGTTGTGCCCAATTTGTGGATGGGTCTGGTGTGCCCAATTTGTGGATGGGTCTGGTGTGCCCAATTTGTGGATGGGTCTGGTTTGCCCAATTTGTTGATGGGTCTGGTGTGCCCAATTTGTGGATGGGTCTGGTGTGCCCAATTTGTTGATGGGTCTGGTGTGCCCAATTTGTGGATGGGTCTGTTGTGCCCAATTTGTGGATGGGTCTGGTGTGCCCAATTTGTGGATGGGTCTGGTGTGCCCAATTTGTGGATGGGTCTGGTTTGCCCAATTTGTTGATGGGTCTGGTTTGCCCAATTTGTGGATTGGTCTGGTGTGCCCAGTCTACTTCACTCTACTTACCTGTAGAGCGAATACTACAATTGCATTGTTCCCTATGCCGGCAGGCAAAAGGCTAAGAGTTTTACACACAATAGCGCCCTCTGGTGTCCGACCCCGACGCCCTGCGACATGCGCACTACGTCAGCTTCCTCTTTTTCTCTTAGCGCAGGCACAGGTTACATGTGAGTTTAAGCCACGTAAAGAAATTTCATTAAATTTCATTAAATTTACGTGCTTACTGCTTCGAGAAAGCTTGTTTCAAATAAAATATAGTTAAACTACAGTTTGTAGAGTTGTGTGTAGTTGTGTAGTGAGTGTAGAATGAGTAATTCTAAGAAGTTGGGGAGGACAGGGCGTGTCAGAACCGGAGGGACTTGCGTTCCACCGGGACAGCCCGAGCCCTCGGGGATTTGCACCGGCGACACGTCGTCACCGCGGCTGCAATCCCCCGATCAGCTCCCCCAGCCACTACCGGCTGGCGGAGCTGAGGGACCCATTGGCCGAGCGAGGGACCTTGCGGCCCCATCGTCTCCGACCAGCGTGAATGGGTCCACCCAACCGAAGGGGAAACGCCCCGGTATTAAGACAAAGAAGTTGTCGGATACCGCGGCTGTACCCAAAAGAGGGCGGTCAGTCAAGCGTGACTCGGTTGCAGAGCCCACCATGACTGACCACGGAGCTATAAAAGCCCCCTCTTTGGAGCATTTACAGCCAGAGGGAATAATACCCCTCCACGGCTCAATGCGCCCAGACCCTCCCGATGCCATCGTGAACTCCGCGGTGCCTAGGGACGGGCTCTTGTACGGCCGCCTCGACCGCACAGCGCCTGCCTACGCCAAATCGGGCTTGGGGCACTGTCGGCCGCCCAGGCCATTGGGCACGGGGAACAGGTCCCATGGGGCCCCCTTGGGGCGATACTCCCCGGGAGCCAGCCCTCCACAGCGGGTTTTTCCCGCTGCTCGGGCATCCCCGTGACCCAGGTGACCTCTGAGGCTTCCTCGGAGTCCACCCGATGCTCTTCCAAGAAAAAGAAGAGCAAAAAGGCCCGCCGTTCTCGTCGTTCATCTTCGAGCTCGAGCGGGTCCCCGGGACGGTCCCACCGTGCTAAACGCAACAGGGGTGGGGACCCGATCTCCCGTGATGATTTTCTGGAGGCCTTTCACACTCTGGCCGCCTCAATTTCGGGCCGGGGACAAGGCCCCCCTGACTCGGTCACCTCACAGGTGCCCCTTAGTCACTATGGCCACGGCTGGATGACGCCGGGCCAACGGAGCCTACCACACACGGCTAGCCGTGCTCCGGAGTCCCCCCCAGGCCGGCAGCCCCCGCCCGCCGGTCACCACGGCCAGGGGCGCGTGACTGCAGACCAGCGGGTAGTGCCACGCACGGCCCCCCGCATGATAGCATCCCCGCCAGGCATCAGCCTGCACCCGTCGGCGTCCTTTGAGTCGGATCACGGCTCATCGGAACACCGTGACGGTGCCATCTCACCAGCGGTGTATGGTTCGGAGGCATCTCGGCCCCCTGACTCGGCCAACTCGGCCGAGGAAGACGCCGAGTTAGTCCACTCTGTCCAGCGCCTTTCGATCTCCGAGACCGAACTGCGTCTAGTCCAGAGGGACATGATAAGAGTCCTCGAACTCCCCGCTGACCCCGAACCCCCTCCTCCGGAACATCAATCGTTCATTAGGAGATCGGGTCCGGCTGAAGTGCCCAAGGCCTTCCCTGTGATGCCCTTGGATCGCGTGTGTGTTGACCGAATGGACGGGGTGATGGGTGCGAAAACATGGGCCCCATTCTCCAAACGTATGGAGCCGTACTACCGTTTCCCCGATCGGGATTACAAAAAGTACTTTGCCACCCCCGCCCTGCCGGACTCGGCCACCGACAAATTAGCCGCCGACAGAGGATCGGCGTCCTCCAAACTCCCGTTTGCGGACAAGACCCGCGGGAAGTTGGAAGACGTCGCCCGGAAGATGGACCGTTCGGCACGCATGGGCATGCGTGCTACCTCCTTCCTCCTGCTACTCTCCGAGTATCTGGCACTGGGATGTGAGGAAGATTCAGTGGTGCCAGCCGATATGATGGTGGCTGCCCTCCACTGTCTGGACAATGGTCTACGGTCCGTCTTGGACCAGTTCACCAGAGTGTCGACCCTGGCGACTACAACGCGCCGAGCCAACGTGCTCGATGCGCTGTTTCTCCCATCACCGGGGGCGCGTAAGCGCCTCGATGATCTCCCACTCTCAGGGCCGGATTTGTTTGCGGGACAGTTCCAGGAATCCATGGAGGCCGAGGCTAAACGCCTCAAGGCCACGGATAAAATCAACCTCAAGAAGCCTCAACCCCCGGCCCCCCAAAAAAAAAAAAATAAAAAATCCCACGACGCCGCCCGCAAAAGGCGACCCGGGGCAGCTTTCGTGGCCGTACCGATAACACCGCCGGCCCACACTTCACGCAGCCCCAACCCGGACAACAACGTGCCCAGTCGGGCCGCGGTTTCCGTGCGCCCACCCCCCGATATACGGGGGCGTGGCGCAAGTGATGGGCTGGCCTCCTGGCGACCTCCCGCCGACGGACCCGTGGGAGGCCGCATTCAGGAGTTTATGGGGTCCTGGGGCCAGGTTACCTCCGACGGGTGGGTTCTCGAAACGATCAGCCGCGGTTACGCGCTCGAGTTTACGAGAACCCCCCCGTCGGACATGCTCAATCGGCCGACACCTGTCCCGTCCGACATGTCAAAGCGCCGCGCTCTCGAGGCGGAGATCAACACTCTCCTCCAGAAGCGGGCGGTGCGGATCGTCCCCCGATCGGGGGCTCGGACGGGCTTCATGTCAGTTTTCTTCTTGACACCCAAGAAGGAGGCTGGCGTTTGGCGCCCGATTTTGAATCTAAAGCCCCTCAACAAATTCATACGTCCGAAGCGTTTCCGTATGGAGACGCTGAGGACCATACTGGGGTCAATAATTACACCCGCGTGGGCGGCAAGTCTCGACCTTCGCAGGGGGCTGGCCCGCCCTTCGGAAGACCGTCTGTCGAACCTTCGACAGTGCGTCTCCCTCTTCCTCCCAGCGGTGGTGGCTCCGGCTCTGGCCTGGCTCAGGCTGTTGGGCCTTATGGCCAGCATGGTGGATTTGGTAGACTTTTGCAGGCTGAGGATGAGGCCTATTCAGCTTCACCTGCTCTCTGTCTACAAGCCCATCCGGCATCCTATCCACCATCCGGTGCCCACTACGCCATGGCTGGTCCCCCACCTTCGTTGGTGGCTAGCCGAGGCGAACATCGCGCAGGGCCGCGCCTTCCGCCCGCCCCGTCCGTTAGTGACAGTCACTACCGACGCGTCGCTACACGGATGGGGGGCGACCCTACACCCGAAAGAGGTCGCAGGTGTATGGGGTCCCGAACACCAGTCGTCCCACATCAACGTCTTGGAAATGTTGGCAGTCTCCAACGCACTGCAACATTTCCAAGCAGACGTCAAAGGACGAGCGGTCCTGGTGAGATGCGACAATGCCACGGTGGTGGCTTACATCAATCACCAGGGGGGTACTCGGTCGGGCCGGCTGTGTGCACTGACGTGGGTCCTCGTCCTTTGGTGCATACGCCACGAGATAGCACTGTCGGCAGTCCACATCGCGGGCATAGAGAACGTCACAGCCGACGCTCTCTCCAGGGGCTGGATCGCCCCGACGGAGTGGTCTCTGCTCCCGCAAGTGGCCCGGTCGCTCTTCCAACTGATCGACCGGCCCCACGTGGACTTGTTCGCCTCCCATGCGAACAACCAGCTGCCGGTTTACTGCGCAAGGGGTCCAGACCCCAACGCGTGGCAGATCGACGCACTGGCAGTGCAGTGGGACGGCCTATTGGCCTATGCGTTCCCGCCCATCTCCCTCATTTCTCGGGTGCTGACCAAGATCGAGCAGGAGGACTGCCGAGTCCTCCTCATAGCCCCGTTCTGGCCCCGCCAGCCGTGGTTTCCCCGGATCATCAGGCTCCTGGTTCACCGCCCGGTGATCCTACCGAGGCGAGCGGATATCCTATATCAGCCCAGCTCGGGGAGGATTCACTCGGCTCCGGGGGATCTTCACCTGACCTGTTGGGTACTATCACGAGATCCCTCCGCTCAGCAGGCCTTTCGCGACGGGCTGCGACTGTCGCAGCTCACTCGCGCCGAGCCTCCACCAGAAAGGTATATGAGAGCCGACTACGCCATTTCCTTAAATGGTGTAGACGGAAATCCCTCCGTCCCCCCAATACTTCTGTAGGGGAGGTTGGGGATTTCCTCTTATACCTTTTTGACAGCGGCCTCTCGACGGGCACGGTAAAAAATTACCGGTCGGCCGTCGCCGCAATACATATGGGCTTCCCAGACGGTTCTTCCGTCTCGGATAACCGGGCGATCAGCCAACTGATCAAGGGGATGTTCGTCACTCGTCCCCCGGTACGCAAACTAGTTCCGTCCTGGGACCTCTTTAGCGTTCTATCGACTTTGGCAAAACACCCCTTCGAACCAATGGACTGTTCCACGCTATTGCAACTCTCCATTAAGGTTTCATTCCTGTTGGCGGTTGCTACATCCCGGCGGCGCAGTGAACTGCACGCTCTGTCAGTAGAAGCGGGCCACATCCGTTGGGAGCCAGGCGGTGTCCGCCTAATTCCTTCGGCCGGCTTCCTTACAAAGAATCAGTCGGCGTCTTTTACGCCTCCGGACATTTTTGTCCCGGACATCAAGTCCTTTTCGTCCGAGTCAGACGACAAATTTTGGTGCCCAGTCCGGGCACTGAAGTGGTATGTACACCGTACGAGATCACTCCGTACGGACCACCAATTATTTATTACGACAACCCCGCCCTTTCGGCCGGCGTCGCGCGATACCATCGCCCGCTGGATCGTTACAGCTATCCGCTCCGTGCCGGGCGGCTGGCCAGCAGCCGAGGGTCCCATTCGGGCGCATGAGGTCAGGGGGGTATCCGCCTCTTGGGCCTTTTTTAAGGGTGTGCCTATAGCAGACATCACCAAAGCTGCGTGCTGGAAGAGCCCCAACACTTTTTCAGAGCACTACCTGAAGGATGTCCTTCAAGTAGATGGCAGGGCTGGAAGGGAAGTGCTGAAGGAGGCCAGCCGAGCCTCCCAGAAACACTAACCGGTGAGTTCACTTCTCATACACATTTTTATGTGCATTTAAAATCTAATGAGGTGTACCCATTATGTTTTTACTCCCATAACGGTGATACCCTCCTGACTTTGCGCATGAGCTACGGTGCGCTTACGGGGTCTTTTTAGGCACGCCCTGTGTCCTACGCCCCTGTATAGACATACGATAGTTCGCGTATACCCACCGCCTATTCGGTGCGAGTCTATGCAATTGTAGTATTCGCTCTACAGGTAAGTAGAGTGAAGTAGACTCCCACCCCACAGTAGTGTGGGCTGGGTCTACGAACGAATACTTACCTGTAGAGCACCCTCCCTCCTTCCCCACTATACTCGATTCTTTGGGTGCTTACGCGTCAAGTAGCGCTCGAGAAAAGAGGAAGCTGACGTAGTGCGCATGTCGCAGGGCGTCGGGGTCGGACACCAGAGGGCGCTATTGTGTGTAAAACTCTTAGCCTTTTGCCTGCCGGCATAGGGAACAATGCAATTGTAGTATTCGCTCTACAGGTAAGTATTCGTTCGTAGACCCAGCCCACACTACTGTGGGGTGGGAATTTGTGGATTGGTCTGGTGTGCCCAATTTGTGGATGGGTCTTGTGTGCCCAATGGTTGGGTATGGTGTTCCTTTGTAGATGGGTCTGTTGTGCCCAATTTGTGGATGGGTCTGGTGTGCCAAATTTGTGGATGCGTCTCCTTGGGTCTGCTCCCTAGGTATCCCTGATGTTGTGGCTAGCCCTGGTGTTTCAAGGGTGACCCACTTACTTTTTTAATAGTATTTGTTGATTTGTCCATATTAATACAAAGGCATTGGTATTCGGTTAAAACATTATTTCTGTCTGAATCACATATAAATACAAGCTGCGGCATTATGTCACACATAACAGAATAATTTAATTGTTTCTGTGTAATTTTTTTTTGGTTTGTCTTGCTCAAACATTTATTAGTAATAATAATAATAATAATAATAATAATAATAATAATAATAATAATAATAATAATAATCCTGTCTCCTGTGTCATTGTGTCTCTGACAAAGAGGTACTCCTTCAAGTTTTGTTTTGTTTTTGTATCAGAATTTTGTTTGAATTAGACTCGCCTTCTTGGTTTTTTTCTTATTATGTGCAATCCTCAAGTCCACATTTTGTTTCCCTTGTTGTTTTCTATTGTTTGGTTGTACACTTTTGTAATATCGTAGTTTTTGATTTTTTAGTGGTTCGACTGGGCATTACTGGAAAACAGCTCTTATGCTGAGCTGATATTACCCAGTATAAATAAAGTATAAATAAATAAATACATTAAATAAATAATAAATCCTCCCTCTTGTTATCATGTCGATTTGCAACTTGGCCTTACAGTCATCCTTACTTCAGAGAATCTGTCTTGCACTTGAAAATGAAATTCTATCTCTGTGTTTGTAGGTCAGGAAGTACACATATACAATATCTGTCCTTTTACCACTTCGATACCCTTTATTTACAATTCACCAGTATATAAAAAGACACCCCAACGGCAAAGTGTCTATTTATTTGATGGCACTGTTGCGTTCTTGAGGCGTTCCCATAGCAACCAACGCAGCACCATGTAAATGAGGTGTAAAAATCAGCCTATGAAGTGTTTTACCACATGACTGAACAATTGTGTGCAAATAAGAAAGCCTATCCAGTTTGAGTACGTGATGTGTTGCTTCTAATTGGTGTTTGCCCTGGGAAATTGTTTGTCGCTTTCCCTTTGTTTTGGAGGACATTGTCTCAAGGTCTGAAATGTTAGCTGTAGAAAATTGAAAATCTTTTCTATTCATCTGGAGAACAATGCATGATTGTCTCGGCTGTTGTTTAAAAGAAAAGGGGGCAGTGATTGTTTTAGTTTTGAAGATACAATCTGAAGGCTCAAATTGTTGTTTGTTTGTTAAAGGAAATTGCAAACAAAATAATGTTTATGGCCTGATGTTTCGACCCTAGCAGAGTCTTTCTCGAAGGCTAAAAGGAAAGTGTTATTTTCTTCAGATATGAAGCAATCCTGCTCGTTGATCTACTTCTCTAGTGCTGATTGACCTACTTGTCTTGTGCTGAGGATACTTTTCCCAGAAGCTCCCTGAAATCTGTAGCTCCAGGGGTTGTCAAAAGGTGGAAACGCCATCATTTCAACATACCTCCTAGAATTAAGATCATAGTTTCAGAGCTTTTTGTCAGCAGTGACTCCCATCCCTGTGGGTAGAAAGAGAATGATAACCTTTTGATGAGAATGTGAATGAAAGAGTGAAGGGAATGAGTGGGATCATGGGTTATAACTTTAAATTTGAGTAAAAAAACTGGTTGGTCCTCGGACCTCTTGATTTCATTAAACAGCTACTTGAGCAAAACAATTTTAACAGGAATGCTATTAATTTTTTTGTAATTTTGATATTTTTACATTTCTGAATTTTTCATTATTATCGATCAAAAAATTTGCCCCCAACCTCACGGTTTTGAAAAACTAGCTACACTTTTGCCACTGACGGCTGCATCGAAATGACAATACTTTGCTTTTTTATATGATCTCAATGATTGTGACAACAAAGTGGCTATCGAAACAGAGCTCCCACATAATGACTTAACATGGGTGATTTCGTGCATCTTTCTGAAAGGCGCCAGAGATCTCTTTTTTTACAATTAAAATGTGTTGAGGCCTAATGTCATGTGAACTCAAACTCCTTATTGATTGAAAACATTTCAAATGAATATCAGCAAAGATGAGCGGAAACAATGAGCGGATTAACTCATTTGGTGGATTTTCACCAGCCAAGATTTCTTAAAGACGCATTATACTGCATTGTCAGGAGATTTTCATCAGTCTCCTAGATACCGCCTGTTGGACTGTGCGTGGGTTGATGATCTGCCCTTACAGAACAGCTTTCCAACGGTCTGATTGTGCTTCTGAAACACAACCAGAAACAAAATACAATCCATTAAAATTTGTAAATGTCAATGAGAAAACGTCTTTATATGCACGTTCAAACTGATTTTCATTGACCAAACCAATTATTGATGGCTAGAAAGAAAACATGAAAAAAAAATCGCTGAAAATAATCCCGCACAGGTAATGGGAAAAGGTTTTTCTATCCTCCTGAAGTAAACTGGTTAAATCTCCAGAGATGAGTAGTGATAATTATACTTATAGCAAAGAGTTACAGCCAAGTACTTGACAAATAAAAAAGGCCGGAAGCAAGAACCACCAATTAATAAATACCTTGATTACTTCATTAATTATGCATGCCGAAAGCAGTTTGGCCAGCAGCTTGGACACCATAAGGTGTAAATATACAGATGAAGCGTTGGGATTATTTTATTTTTCATACATGAATAAAATTAACATACATTGGTGTAAATGAGGAGATGATGTACACAGTGGAGGAAGTTGAGATAATCAACTGAATTAGAACTGTCTTCAAGAATAATTTTGCGGCAATGAAAGTTTGAGAAGGCAAGCTGTTTGAATTTTATACTGATATGCAAATGTTTTCCCCCTAATGTTTAAAACTGATGAGTCATTTTAAAAAACAATTGCTTGTGACTAATTAGCTACAAATGTTATGTTTCTTTGGCAGACTGCTTTTAATAAACTACAGCGGATGTTGAGACATAAGTGGGATTTCGTCCTGGTGCAAGCCCAAGAACAACTCAGGTACTGATTCTTGTTCCTCTCACCAGGGAAACCTTCTTGTTTTCTTCAAGTGTTCCTCACAGCAGCATCCTTGCATGGCTTCTAGACAGTCCCCTTTGGCAATCTCAATCTTCTAACAAAGGTCCTACATCCTCCTCCTACCTGCTGTGGTTTAGTTGCCAAAATGAAACCACTTAGTTTTTCCTTCTACCAATGGATTAGAAATCTTCTGTTAGAAATTCAATATTTAACCTGATGGAGTAATTGCATTTGGCCAAAGATCAATGCATTTTTAAAAGTGTTTGCCCAACATCAGTCCAAGATTCCCCAACATTTGGTTTAAAGTCTTCACTCTGTATTTATGGGCATCACCAATTGAAATTCCATCTTGGTGAAAGTGTACACCATTGAGCTTTTCTTGAAGTCAACCTACAGGGGATGATGTTTCTATGGTGTGGGCGGGATGAGTGTAGCATTTCATCTCTACGGACCCCTGTTCACACCCCACTCAGACCCTCCCTACCTGACCATGTCCGCTTCCCCGAGCATGAAAAACAAACAAAAATACCTCATCTCGGTTTTGATGGTGTTTACCCAAGATCAGCAGAGGCTAAAAATCATGATTTCCCAATATTTGTTTTGAAGTCTTCACTTTATATTTATGGCTATCGCCAATAAAACACTGTCTTGGTGAAAAATGACTTGTGCACATTGAGCTTTTCTTGAAGTCGACCCACATGGGATAATATTTCTATGATGGGGCGGGATGAGTAAGGCATTCATCTCTACGGACCCTTGTTCACATCCCACTCAGACTCTCCCTATCCGACCATGTCCTCTTCCCAGTTCATGAAAAACAAGCAACATCTCTTGTCTCGGTTTCCTTCTTAAGATCTTTCCCCTGTACTCCACAGAGTCAGACTTCCTCCTAGATGCTCAGTCTTAAAAGAAATAAGAAATTGAAACAAACATGTTGTCCATCTAAAAGCCATTAATAATCTCCAGTGAGCAATGTTCCGTTTGCTTCCCCAAGTTCCTTTGATCGTCTTGAGACTCCATGAAATAAACCAAAAATTAAAAAGATTTTGACTTAAAAGCTTGACTATTCACAAACAGGAAGAACAAAAATGAGTGTGTAACCTAATCTCTGTGTACTCCTGACCAAACAGTACGGTCAGTTACTTGGAAATTATCACTTTAATTTCTCAGCGCTTGCATTAATTGCTTTTCTGATTTTTTCAATATTTTTCCCCTTTGTTTTTGTCACTGGAAGTACTCTGTAGTGATTGTCATTTCTGTCGAGTTGCTCTTCATGAGATCGCACTAATTTTTGTTTTTGTTTGAAAATTTGAGTACAAATAAGGAACAGAAATAGTCATTCATTATTTTCATTGCAATCAACGATTGCAGATTTTCTGATTTTTTTTATTTATTTAATTAAACTGGCTTCCTGTACACAAATGCATTACCTTCAAGTCTGCAATTCACTTATTTGCCTAGTCTTCCATGCTACATCCCTGACTGTTTACTGACGTCACATCCCCATTGATGCTACATGTTTATTGTTCAACATCAAACAATTCACCTACCAAATTACAAAAATGGAGATCTGCTCTTTTCTTCTGATACAAAGCTCAACTACAAAGCTCTGGGAATTTGTTTTACCACAGCTTCTCAAAAACTCTGGCTTAAATTCTAATTTCATACAAGACTTGAAAATGCCGTTTTTTTTTAAGGGTTTGTGCTAAATCAAAAGCTCATAACTGAGTCCAATAAATGGGAGATCAAAAAGAAGTGCTTGATTTACTGGGGGAACAAACTTGTGCATGTCTACTCGCTGACAATGAGGACTTTAACAAAAGGGATCCGCTTTGTTTGACAAAACCTAATGTGTCCTCGGATCACTTTTGTATACAAAACCAATGGAGACATTGCCAAAAAATAAATCAGAACAATGGGGAGAACCAATAGAAGTCTTTGATGGGTTGAGAGAGTTTTTTGGGGTGGGTATGTATGCACATTCAAACTGGGCAACTATAATAGGGTCCCCGGTCGGGCGAAGGTCCCCAGTTGCAGAGTGTGTAAAAACAATGGGAACTGTTGCCGAAGAGGGACAAACTAAAGAGGGACAATGAGGTTCCCGATTAAGGATAATTTTTTAGGGAAGAGCACAGCAAAAGCTGAAGCTTAATTTTTAATTTTTTTCCCCCTCACAACAGATTAGCGAAACATCGGAAGAAAGCTGACAGAATCGTCGTTGACAGTCAGGAGAAAGCCTATTGGAAAACTCACAGACCGCCGGTAGGTGTCATCAGTTATGAATCTTAGATCATAAATTGCAATGAGAATTTCTGCAAAAAAAGAGCAATAATATCAACAATTTTCAATCTTTAAGCCGTTTTGAGATATGGTGGAAACTGTTTGGTTTGGGTAAATCTGTCTGTATACTCTCAAACCAAACAGTGCACTCTGAGGGTGTTTGCCATATCTATAAAAATTACTTATGGTGATGTTTAGAGTTTCGCATTGTAGAGGAAGATTTGCGCAGGATTAGATTTTCTTTGCATCAACAATGCTGAAATCAACACATCTTTATTTTGAATCTCAGTTGAAACTTGTTTTGCTTTGTCACAATGTTTTCATTTAAAGTATAAACAAACTAGATGTCTCAGTGAAACATTCCTTAGTGAAACACTTAAGTTTCTTTTGATGCCTGTCTTGCTATCGGGATATTGAGATGCTGGGTTTGCTGCAGATATAGGCCTACAGGGGTAAATCTCCGCTGCTTACGCAGGGCTGAGCCATTGCATGTCTTTCCTGTCCCCTTGTAGATCCTCATCAAGCTAATTAAAAATTACATGTAAGATATCTCACAGTAACACCCACATACTTTTCAAACTCAAGAATTTATTGTGTGGTTACATTAAAAAAACAATGAAAGTATGAGTGTACCGTATTATTTTACAATATTTTGAAATAATGTTTATCAGTTCATGGTCTTTATTTCTGGGTAGGTTTTGTACACCTCTGTGACCTCTGGTGAAAATGGAAGTCGTATGCAAAATATATAAATATATATACCTATATTTTGTTGTTCTCAATTTGACTCTTGTTTTTCAGCATTAGATTGTGATTTAATAAATATGATTATCATACAGAGGCTCTCAAAAAATAATAGGCAATTGTGTTCAATTATCGGAGGGTTTTGGGAGGTAGTCTTGGGAAATTATAATGCAAATTGGAGGATTTTGTTGCAGGGTATTCTCCATGGAAAGCAATATTGAGGTTTTTGGATGAAATAAAAAAGGAAAGTGAAGAGAGAGACACCATTTAGAGAAAAGACAACAATTTTGGGTTGAAAAATTGATTAGAGTGCAAGTTGAACCTGCAAAAAGAAGGCTCCCTCCACTGGAAATCAATGCCCCCTCCCACTGGAAAGCAATTCCCCCTGCCTCACCTCTTCCCCAGTAAAAAAAAACAAAACCTGGCAGCGCTGCTGTTCTTTTGCAACAAAATATAACATCACCACAATTGAAGCAACCTTTTTTTAATTATTAGGCTGGCATTTTCATTCTCAAAATAAAAAAATGCTCTGCTATGTTACAGCGACTCAATTTTTAAAATTTTCATCTGAGGGAGAGACATTTCATTACAGTCCATATTTATCTGCATCCTTCGACTCCATCGTAAAAACAATAAATAAATAACATGTACATGATTACTCCGTTTAAAGGGTGATATTTTTTATTAGAATCCATTTTTTCATTCTCAAAAATATTTAAAAGCTTGGCTATGTTACGGTGACTCAATTTTTTCATTTCGTTTCTCGGGGAGACATAATAATAATAATAACTAGTTCTTATATAGCGCATTTCACAATAACATTCATTTATACTCTGACTGTAAAAACACCTGACATCATCAAAGGATATAACTCTTGATTGCAACATTTTGGGAGTTGGTTTCCCTTTGTGTTACTGTGTAACAGCATTTTTAGCAACATGCTCTCAGTTAAAGGCACATCAGCCAGCCGCTGTCTTTTCTACATATTTTTACATGGTAAATGTGCCGCCAGTGTGGTCTGACCTGGTTCCTCCTATCGGGGTGTTCGAGAGTGAAACCAGGCTTTCTGCTTGTTTTCACCCGTACACTCTTGCTTTGCTGAGATGTAGAATAAAGAGCCATTCCAACTGCTTTATTCCACGTGCTGCATGTTTCTGGAACTCCTTGCCTGGTGCGTGTTTCCCTCCATCCTACCATCTATACTGTTTTAAGAGGAGTATCAATTCCAACCTTCACCTCCCCTGAATTGTTTTCATCTTGAATATTTTCTTCTTTTAACCCCTTACTGACTGGCTTTTATTAGTCTTGTTCATGTGGGAACTTGCATACAAAATTATTAAAAAAACAAATCTTTATATGCATTTTGACTCCGAAAATTGCAGACCATGGGCTGGCAGTAGCTGCGTGTGATGTCTGTGCAAGAGGTCAAAATCTGCATGCTCCTCTCTATCTTTCAACTCCATCCCGTTGGCTTTCTCCTTTAATCAAGTGGATCTCCAAAATGTTTTTTTTAAACTGCGACATTTTGCCGAAGGATGGGAACTCTCCTGTTCGAGAAATACTTGCAAGGGGTCAAAATCTGCATGCCCTTCTATAGCTTTTTCTACATCCTTCAACTCCATCCCGTTGGCTTTCTCCTTAATCAATTGGATCTCCAAAATGTTTTGTTAAACTGCGACATTTCGCCGAAGGATGGGAACTCTCCTACTCGAAAATACTCGCAAGTGGGTCAAAATCTCTAGCTTTCTCTACTTCCTTCAACTCATCATCGCAACAAAATGTTACATTACCTGGTTTTAAAGCGTGCCTTTTTTTCCCCATCATAGAACCTC
Source organism: Leptasterias polaris (assembly GCA_037783415.1). Classification (NCBI taxonomy): domain Eukaryota; kingdom Metazoa; phylum Echinodermata; class Asteroidea; order Forcipulatida; family Asteriidae; genus Leptasterias; species Leptasterias polaris. The sequence continues at coordinate 4,218,184 of JAZGTN010000077.1, forward strand.
ATTTTAATTCGGAAAATATTAAAATGCTTGGCTATGTTACAACGATTCAATTTTCTAATTTCGTCTGAGGCAGAGACATTTATTATCCCATCTATGCATGTCACGAAGACAAGGAACATTAAAGGGAAGGTATACGTTTGGTAATCACTCTTACAATTAAAGGCAATACAAACTTATTGGTTAGAAGTACAACAGCTTTCCATACTATAAAGCATTTTGAGAAACATTTCACTTCGAAGTAATGTGGTTATGTGAAAAGATATTAGTTTTTATGTCCAAAAATTTGAATCTGAGAAACGTTACTGTCAGGAACATTTCTCAGATTGTGTTTTCCTATTAGGGATTATTCTTCCTGCGTTGACATATTTGCTCTGGATTTTCAGCGATATCTCAAAAATGTGACCACCTTTTGAAATGAAATGTTCACAGGTTAGTTTTATTGTATATATCTACATTTCTGTAGGATTAAAAGCCAATTGAGTGGTTCCAAAAACCAAAGGTACCCTTTACCCTTTAGGCTTCCCTCCAGTCTGGACCATGTAGGACCTTAATTAAATAGCAACCTGGCTATTATCTCTCTCTCTCTGGTCTCTTTTCATGCTTATTTAATCTTCAAATTTTGAGAACACTAATGGCATTTATTACAGACATGTTTGCATAACCGTCTGTGCGTACACTCCAATCCATGTAAATATATGTCAACGATTGGTTTTTTTTTTTTTTTTTTGGGGGGGAAGTGATCGTCGTTGGTTGAATGAAGCATGACCGTATATTTGAGAGACTTGCAGTCCCAGCCTACTTAATTGGAACCATTGATTTCAAGAAAATAAAAATCAATTAAAGCATCATCAGACCGTGTGTGGGAAGGTGTGAACGCGGACACCGGCGCGAGAACATGTAATATTTACCGTGAAGAGTATATGGAAGCGTATGTATACGTTGCGCAGTGATGAGCAATATGATATGAAGAATTTAATGAAGTAAGAGGGATTGTGATATTACATTAGAATGTGGAGAAGTACTACAGACTTGTTGTTGTGAATACTGGATCGAATCAAAGGGTTGCATATGTAATGTAAATGGTGGAAATGGTAGACCCGCATCGTGCAGAGGGGCCTTGGTCAATAGGCACAGGTATGCTTATTGTTGTTTTAACGTTTGTTGGACTGACTAGTCTAAATTACAACTAATATTTAAATTACTTTTTTTCTCTCAAAACATTCTGGACATTACATTGTTCACTCCTGCTGATGTGTCTACACATAAACAAATCTTGAGTGATATGGTGCAATAGTGGCAACAAGTGTTTATTTGTTTAACTTAATTAAAACAATTAAGCAATGTTTACTGGTTTGGGTCTGAAACAAAACCTTTGATTGGTTATTTTTCTGGAATTCATGTAAGCCAAGATGTTCGATGAAAGTAATTGGATTGTGTTTTTTGTTGTTTAGCAAGACGAAAACTAAACATGAATGTAAAGGTGTTCTGGTTAAAAAAAAATTGAAATCTGTTTCCGAATTGCCTTATTATAGGAAGTAGACAGTAGAAGAATTAAAACAAAAAACAAAAAACAAAGTTTACTTAAAAAACTAGAAAAAGAAAGAAAGACAAAAAAAATCAAACCCAAAACATTTGGACCTTCTTTTCTTGAAAATGTTGGCCCCCAGATGCTATCCAGGGAGAGTAATTGACATCTTTTTTGGTTGGTGGAACTGTCTTATCTTAATCCCCTACAATTTGTTATACATTTTGCTTTGTATACTGCCACACCTGTAGTTTGTGCATGTGAAGTCAGGCTATAATAATGTTTGATTTTTAATAATCCTGATGGATCCTGGAAGGTAGGTTAATATTTTGGGTTTTTTAGTTTGGATTTGAATTTTTAGAAACCATTAAACAGAAGTCACAAGTTCTGTTTAACCATTTAGGAAAAAAAATATAATTTTGCACAACCCTAGTTTAAAAATGCCTGGGAAATAGGTCTATTTTAAGGCACACTGTTTTTGTTACTGTCTAGTAAGCTTGCGGTGACACCACGTAAACAATCTCTCTGTTGAGTTGCGGCTTTTCTGAAAAGAACCACCCACAATGTTTGACATTGAAGTTGTGTTTGAGACTCGCAAGGCCGTGTTCACACTTTTTCTTGTGTCCACATTCTGTTGTCAAACACTTTTGCTGTTTTCTTATGACGTCAATGGGGAGAGCCTTATTTGTCATGTTAATATATCTGACCTAGATTATTCAATATTGCATTTCTGGAGCGATGGCACTGGGGCCATAAAAATTGGAGTCAAACTGGCCTGTGTTTGTATTTGCCGCACCAATATACGTCAAGGACCGTCAGGTGTGCTTAACAGAAGAAGCTCACCTTGAAGTTTACTTGCATAGCATAAATTGGGTAAAATGTAGGCTTTTTTTTTTTCCGATAAACTGCAATATTAGTCTTAGGGTCATGCTTTGGTTGTGACTGTAAAGAAATGTGTGTTGTTTCCTTCCATAAGCCTCCTCGTTATAAAGATGGCAATGGTCGTAAGCATCCTGCGAAATTATTCGTCTGTAATGCCGCCGTTGATTAGAAATCAATAAAAGTATGTCCACAAATCTGAAACTTCAAAACTCACCTCAAGACAAGTTTTGGAGATTCAAATTTCCGTGGTGTCGGTTTGTGAATGCTGTGGCCAGAGATGCAGTTGCTACCTGCTGTCAACTTGCTAAACGTGGATGGATTTGACGTTCTTGATAAAAATACTGTGACAGGTTTCTGCTGTTTTTGTCACTAAATAGACACTGTATTCAGCTGAAACTTTCACAGGTGAATTTTATTCTATATACATGATAATTTTGCCTGTAAGTCAGCTGTACATTGACAAACCAATCTATGGCCCCACTTTTTAAAAGGAACTGGATAATCCTAAAATTCTGAACAAATCTTCACTGAATGATCTTAATTAATCAGTATGTAAAAAGATATTTAAAAAAACACCATCTTGCAATCAATGATGCTTTTTCCCAAGGGCGTCTCTTTATTGCAGTCCTTTATTGAAGTAGTTTTGATGGAAGGTTTGTTCAAAGAGATTCAAGAGAACAATGGTTTGACCAATGCAGTAGCAGCAGCAATTTTGAAAAACCTCAGGCTGCAAAGTGGATGCACTCGAGGCATTGTTGTGTAAGGCCTACCTGAATTTCCCTTTAAAAAAATTAAAAAATAAAATATAAAAAAAGCAAAGACAAATTATCCGAACTAAAGCTGACGTTTGTATGGTAGAGGCCTTTTATTACAATGCCGCCAATGGGAAATCACTGGGTAAAGTGTACAAGTCAATTTAACAGTCCCCAGGGAACAAAAGAATGCCGTGATTTAATTAGAAACAAAATTGAACTCTCTAAGTGGACAATACAATGCACATCACACAATAGATATAATCCCTTTGTTTGCAGTCTGAATTGTCTGCAGCTTCAGTTTATCCAAAGAAAATGTGGGGCTGTTGTGAATGCTCATTTTTTATTTATTTTTGGTCAAACAAGATGCTTTTCAATGTCTGTATGTATGGACATTACCTCTGGAAAAGCACTTTGTATTAATGTGGTGTTGACTCTGACTCAATTTTAAGTATTGATGGTAGCGCACAAGATGACAAAACTTACCTGAATCACTGCTTAGTGTTGAATTCAATACACCGATCCAAAGCCACGCCCATTTCTCATTGACCAATCACAACCGCGAAATCTGATCACCATTTGAGCCGTTTGGTGATCTTTGCACTAACGGTGATCGGGTTTCGCGGCTGTGATTGGTCAACTCGTAAGGAGGCGGGGCTTAATGGATCGGTGTATTGTCACCCTGCTACAAGGGAAGTCTGGAGGGTTTGGAATTAACCCAAGAAGGTCCAAATGTTCAGAGAGCGCTGCAATAAATAAAAGAAATCAGTTGATTTTTGGGGGAGGAATGTTTTGTTTTGTGCAGACCATGTATCGTTTCATGAGTCGGTATGTCTTAAAGGTATTATACAGGATTGGTAGAGCTGACAAAATAATCACAGACGGTGTTCATGTTTTGTGTAATCAACCACATACATGAAATAACAAACCTGTGAAAATTTGAGCTCAATTGGTCATCGAGGTCACGAGAAAATAGTGAAAAGAGATCTTATGTGTTTTCTGTTTTTCAAACATCAAGTTTATTATCGCGTGCGATAAAAACTATTGTTTTACTCATTTCTCAGAAACGATAGCATTTTAGGCAGAAATATTTTAAGGAACCCTTTCTACCATTACTTACTTTAAATCATGTAAGTTATGTGTAAATCTGTGAACATTTGTGTTTTTCGATCTTACCCAATAGTGTATAGGGCCTTTAAGTTTTTTTCAAGTAATATTCTTTCATGGGTTTTCATATTTTGAGTTGAGCTTTGTTTAATTCCTCCTCGGTTTGGGTCGAGTATGCCTTATCCTCCCCTCAGGTAAATCTTCATGTACTTTATGAAAGTGTCTTTTCTGTCAGAAACCTGGCATGTAATGTTCTCAATCTTCGGTGGGGGAAAGCTTATTACCTAAGGTTGTATGCAACAAAATGGCAACAACTTCAACATAAATATATTATTCTATAATTATTACATCTATTACATTTTACCAATCGTCAGAAGGTCACAAGCAATAGACCTTTGTCATCGGGTGCGGTCATCTTAAATCTCTCCCATTCAACTCAATGTAACCAAACCGAGGCTCATTTAGAAGGAGAAATAGTCTGGTTCCATTTTGTACAATGAACATTAGCATTCGTGACTGTCTTGGAACATGACCAAGATGGTGACAGCACGATGAAGGTCTATTACATGACCACATTGATCTTGTGCATTATTGCCGAACTATAATGTATGTGTTGCCACCAGAAATACTCCTACGGCATACTGTCTACATTCCTATGCACGAATAATAAATGTCCTCATTTTCTACATTGACTTTATTAGAAACGTCTGAGAAATGATTGAACTTTCCAACTGAGTTGTCCTGAAGCTCAAATTGCATATTAATTGCTCAAAAGACCTTCTGCCAATGAAATTGCTTTCCTCATTCACTTATCAAAATAAAACAGTGTTTTTCTTTCTTTTGCTTATAAAAACACTGCATTGTTTTCCTTTCTTTTGCTTATAAAAACACTGCATTGTTTTCCTTTCTCTTTACTTGATACAGCCCGGTCAGATAAATTCATTAGAGACGGACATTAGGCGGTCGAATCGTCCGTTTGCTCTCGTTCCAAACAAGAAGCGGACGATAGAGGAACTGAAGAAGGAGGTGAGAAGCTTGGCTGTCAATATCATAGATTGCCTGCTATTAATCAATCAGGATCCAATTTCATAAACTGTTTGGCAATAAATTTTGTTGTGAAGGAAAAAAAAAAAAAAGGATTTGTGAAGCAACAACATAAGCAGAGGACCAGTCACATGTAATTTGTATTACTTGGTGGTTTGGCTGGTAATCTGTTTCTGCTAGGCAAGATTTTAAAAAATATTTCAAAAACTTTGCGAGGCAATTTATGAAACGGGGCCCAGGTGGTTATTGAGATGAAGTTTGTGGGTGTGTTCCTGGAACCCTGTTCCATTGAAACCTGTTTCAGGAACCCTGTACATGGAAACCTGTTCCAGGAACCCTGTCCCTCCATCCAGGAACCCTGTCCATGGAAACATGTTCCTGGAACCCTGTCCATGGAAACCTGTTCCAGGAATTACCCTGTCCATGTAAACCTGTTCCATGAATTACCCTGTCCATGTAAACCTGTTCCATGAATTACCCTGTCCATGGAAACATGTTCCTGGAACCCTGTCCATGGAAACCTGTTCCAGGAAACCTGTTCCAGGAACCCTGTCCCTCCATCGGGGCACCCTGTCCATGGAAACCTGTTCCTGAAACCCTGTCCATAGAAACCTGTTCCAGGAACCCTGTCCATGTAAACATGTTCCTGGAACCCTGTCCATGGAAACATGTTCCTGGAACCCTGTCCATGGAAACCTGTTCCAGGAGCCCTGTCCATGGAAACCTGTTCCAGGAACCCTGTCCATGGAAACCTGTTCCAGGAACCCTGTCCATGGAAACCTGTCCATGGAAATCTGTTCCATGAATCCTGTCCATGGAAACATGTTCCTGGAACCCTCCATGGAAACCTGTTCCAGGAACCCTGTCCATGGAAACCTGTCCATGGAAACCTGTTCCAGGAACCCTGTCCATGGAAACCTGTTCCAGGAACCCTGTTCCAGGAACCCTGTTCATGGACACTTGTTCCAGGAACCCTAGCTTTTCCATTTTATCGACAAAGCTATGTCACATTTCAGATGGAAATAGACTGTGCAAGTATTTTACACATGCGATACTTACAAACTATGAGTATGAGTATTAACTATGACATATGAGTATTTAACCAGTGTGTGAACACTTGCGCTCGTGCTTGGTAAACAGAAAAAATAGCATATGGCATGTAATGGTGAATGGGCCAGTGAGAATTCGGCTCTCGATCATGAATATGTATGAGGTATGGTATTTAAAAATAACACTAAGAAGAAGAAAAGAGAAAAAGTCAAGCTATTAGAGTACTGAGTGATTATCCCTATTTTTTATATCATACTGATAGAATAGTCTCTGTACACGTCAGGTGGTATATTGGGGATTTTCTTCCCCCGGCTAAAACATGTTGGGCATAAATAATTAATCCATATTGAACAGTATAGAGCGGGAGGAATACTCCAAGATTTACACCCATGAATACTTGCTCCAGATTTACGTTTGTTTCAGAGTTGGATTTTGATATTGATCTATAGTATATAAACCAACAGGGTCAGTGTTCCATGCCTTACTGCTGGCTTTGCATTCTCACCACTCAAATCTGCATTTTCGACCAAAGTCTGAGTCTTAAAAATCCATTTATTTAGGCTGTGGCATCATTTCCGAGAATAAAAAAAAAATATAAAAAATTATTCAACATAACAATTAACAAAATTCAGTTCTCTATAACCTGAGTTCACGTTGATGTGCTGAAAATGTTTCTGTGCCCCCCTGCGGTATTACTTTTTCTGATTATTTTTTTAAAGCTTCTTGAGTAGTTGTTTTCCTTTGAAAATATGGTTTCCACAATGAAACACTGACTTGACCAAGGACAGACAACAAAGTATCTCTCAGTATAATTTGCACTGGGAATAGATGTCATGTCAGAATTGCGTAGGCAGTAGGCACTCACCATGATTTGCAGAACCTTTGACATGAGCCATAGCCAAAAATCTGCCATGGTATTGCTGGATTCTCAGAAAGCTCTAAATTACCTCCCATTGAGCCGAATATAATGACAAACAATGGTGGTAGCCTTTTCGTACAACAGGACAAAGGTCCGCAATCGGGAGTTACACAATAACCACTGAAAGGGATTTTACAAGGCATGTTTTCCAGAACCTATGGTCGCTCATTCTACGGGTGAAACAAAGCTTATCACGGTAGGTGCCTGTCCTGTGCATGCTACACACTGGAAAGTCCAGTTGGATATAAACGTCAGCCATCCGTTTATAGAAATTCATTAACTTTATTTTACAAAGCCAAAGTTCCTGTTCATAAAGAAGAATGAAAAATTGTTCTCAATTGCCTTTTGCTCATAAAATTGTAGGCCTAGGGCGTGTCATGGCGGAGCAGTCAAGAGCACTTATATAGACTCAAGCTCTGGTGTTTCTGATCAGCAGGGTGTGGGTTCGAATCTCGGTCTTGACACTTGTGTCCTTAAGCAAGACACTTAACCATTATTACTTCGTCCTTTGGATGGGACGTAAAGCCGTAGGTCCTGTGTGTTGTTTGTGTTTTGCACGTAAATAACCTGGTTACTCATATTGCTAAGAGAAGGGGTTTGCTGCAGTGTTTCTGGCAGTTGCTGCTGAATGCGCAGCCGCACCTTGTCAGCTCTTACAAGGTATTACATAAATGGGTCTCATAATTCATCAACTTAAAAAAGTAAAAGTAATGATAAGCGCATCGAGACCCCTGTAGGTAAAGTGCTATATGAAAACTAGTTATTAGTATTATTATTATTTAACATCTTTTTATCTTCAAGTCTGTCTTACTGGCCCCCTTTCCTTGTGTTGTTGTTATTCTTTTTTGTTATTGGTTAATAGCAATTTTGATTTTAACCCAACACGATGTTTCTAATCAGTGCTGCCCGGAGTCAGCTGTTTTTACTTACATTGGACAACTATTTACTGTTATCTCAAACCTGTTGGCAATATCTAGGCCTATTTATTTATTTATTTATTGGCACTCACTTTTAAAACAGTGGCACACACCCAACACTACAAGTATATAGGTGGTGCGTCCATATACAAATTATTCAAGTTACAAATATGCTGTATAAACGATTTAGAATACAAAAGTACAGTGCATGTAGTAGACATAATTAACATCGCAGAAATACATATACATGTCTGTATACCCGTAGGTACATAGTTTGAACACATACATAACATTTAGACATACAGAATATCGAAGCAATAAAAAAAAAAAAAAATAATAATGCAATGTAATATATACATGCAATGTAAGACACAATGTATAAAGAATACAGGGAATTAATTAATTAGCGCTGTTGTTGATTTTCCAGAACTAGTACTGCAGCTTATATAACTTAATGATCAGTATAATATTATATCCAGTCGTATCATTTAAATTGTACATAACTAGTCTGTGATATTGTTATATAATTCCGTCCTAGCTTTCCATGCACATAATAAAAATTGTTTGCATCCTTGGTCAAGTATACGACCTATCTCGTTATTATCCTGGAAGATATTATCTAACATTAGATGACGTTTTATATCTATGTTGCCATTTATAAAGAGTTGCCACATATTGTCCCATCCATTATTTAGTAGATTATTTTTTAACATGTTAAAAGAAGTGTCTCTTATTATGGCCAATTTGGTGCACTCAAACATGAAGTGTTCGATTGTTTCTTGCTTATCTTTATTACATAGTTTACAAATCCCATTATATTCGTTCGACCAAGCTATCTTTCTACCTTCCAGGTTCAGCACGTTTGATCTTGCCTTAAATTTCAAGTTGCACCCAGCGAAGTTAAGTTTGTCCAATAGATACGGTTCAAGGGAAGGCTGTGTCTTGTGTTTGATGTAGTTTCTTAGTGTTGATTTACCCTGAGCGTTATCGTACCAATTGTTGTAGTCAATAGCTTTATAATTGCTTTTGAAAGTATTGGCCCATCGCGGGATTATTTCACTATCTACATTATAAGAATTATCCATGTTACACTCCGCCAGTATGTCGCGAATGTTACGAAGCCAAGACCACTTCAGGGTGTCCTGAATTGCAAATATGGCATTGAATAAGAGTTTTGGCCAGCGATCGTCATCCATGCTTTTCAAACGATTAAAGTACTGAACACGTTGTGGCCTAATCATTATAATAGTGGTGGTATTCAGTAGCTACTGATCCAACCTTCTGAAATGTCATTCATGATAGACCAATTTAATTAAACGCTATTGTCGAAGACATCAAAACAGCTGATTACTCCAAACAGTAATGGCTAATTGGAGAACCAAAGTAAACAGCATGTTATTTCAAGTCTACTGCAACATCTGATTCATGTTTGCACAGACTGACCAATTTATTTTTAAAAGGCGTGCACAACATGGGTTAGGTTGAACAAAAGAATTGCACATAACTTTTACTTGGTTTAAAAGATGGTCATGGTGGAAAACTTCCCTTGAAACATTTTTGCCTGAAATGCTACGTTGTTTTGAGAAATGAGTGCAAAACAGTTTTGATCTTGCGACATCAAAACTCATGTTTGAAAGCAGTGAAAACATATCAGGGTTTTTTCCATTTTGTTCTTGTGACTCCAATGACCGATTGAGCCTAAAGTTTCAGAGGTTAATTATTTCATATATAATGTTGGATCACATAAAGTGCAGATTCTGAAGAAAAAATAATTGTTTGCTTTCATATGCCTTCCCCCAAAACAGTTTTTTCTTTTTTTGTGCATTACCTGTTTGTCTTGTCTCCATGTTTGTTGTTTGTCTGTCTAGGCTGTCTTCTACAAGCCAAGGCTTAACTAAATGTTGACTTGAATGAATGAAAATGTCATTAGGTGCCCCTGCACAGACACATGTATTTCAGCAGTCGTTTCTGTTCGTGTCTGTTTAGTACTTGAGGAAGAATGTAGGTTTGGATTTCAACCATCAACAATACATTTCTTCCCCCAAACTCTTCTCTTCTTCCGATTGCAAAATAAATGAAAGTAAAACACAATTATCTTTGTCATTGTTTCAAAGATGCTGTGTCACATTTTTCTCGAAACCTGAAGAAATCAATATCTGGAAATTCGAAATGTCTGGTATTGATCTTAGAGTATATACTCCCACGCTTCTCTTGTCTCATCTTGTTTAGTCTCAGTCTGAAACAAATAATCACAATGGAGTGTAAAAAGAGCTCTATCTATACTAACATTACAACTTGAACTGAGGCTAAATTGTTTTGAATATAACATATTTTGTTCTGTGATGTTTTGTACTGCTAGTTTATAATAATAATTCATATAATTTGTAATGTGATGTTTGCTTATATTGTTTATTCACAGGTGGCTTATTTGACGAGGCATGTAGCAAAAGCAAAACTCACAACGTCAAAAGCCTTAGAGGGGTAAGTTCTGAGTATTGTCATCCTTTGAATTTCATACTCAGTTATCTAAGAATTGTTTCGTATAAAAAACAATCAAATGTGTTTTTTTAAACATAGTTCTACTGTTATCCTGGAAGATTTTTGTAAGTATTCGGCAAACTCCTTTAGACTCATTGCCGTTTTGGTGGAATATCGACAAAATTCAGGGATGAACTGAACATTTTCTGTACAAAAATGTACAGACCATGTATTTGAAATGTGACATCACTGAACATTTTGGGATAAAAAAGGGCAATTAGAAGGGTATCAAACACAGTGGCACATTACACCAATTAGAAGGGTATCAAACACAGTGGCACATTACACCAATTTATCGCAAGGTTAGAGAATTTGAATTTTTTTCCCATTTTCAGAGAGACTCTATCTATTTGAAAATCTGTGGATCACAAAACTGAAATAAATCTTGGAGATCCTCTTTAAGGGAGATGGGGGTGGGGGGGGGGGTTTTCATAAATTTTATCAGGGGGATCAGGATCGTTTGAGGACAACGGGGTGTATGTATAACATACGCAGTAATGATTATTAAATAGCTAATGCACACTGGGGCCAGACTATTTTTTTCCTCAAGCCTCATTTTAGTTTTGGGTTTGCTGCATTAATTGTGCTAAGGCCTCATATAGCCATGCGGGGGTTGGAAACAGCACGCTGACTTTTAGCTTAAAGGTGAGCAAAAAACTGACGTAAACAAAAAATGACGTAAACCACTGATGTATTTCATAGTGACTTTTTAATTCCATTGTGAAAATGCTATAACTGATTTCCGATGGAGGAGTACCGTTTTATTACCATATAATGAGGCAAGGCTGCTGTACCACCATAGTAACAGATGCCATGGCAACCTACATCAACATTAGTTCTGAACAATTGGGTATTGATTGTAGGAAGTTACCCTTTTTTGTGAGTGTGACTGCAGAATATTCTTGACGATTAGTGAGAACAGAGAATAACTGCAAAACAGAGCGTGTCCATGATACCTTTCTAAAGTTATACCCAAAATAGCTTGGGGGGGGGGGCAGTCATAAATTGTTTGAATTAACTTGCGTTCAGACAGCATCTAGGTAAACCAAATATGGTTTATCTTTGGTTTTAAACATTTTACGTTGATATACCGAAAAACTGTCTTTGCCCATGTGCGGTATTTTTTTTCTGAACTTTTTGGAACTTCTGGAGTAATTGTTTTTCCTTTGAAAATAGCATTGCCACATTGAAACCCTGAATTGGCAAAGGAAAGACCATAAAGGTTCTGATAATAAGCACAAGGATTTGTTGTTGTCTTGTGAGAGAATATGAGCAGGCACTCACCGTGAATCCCAGAACCTCAGCTGTGCATGACCCGAGGATCTGTCAAATCATTGCCTAACAAACAAAATCAAAAATCAAATTATAAATTAAAAAAATAAAAAATTGGACAGGCTACAAAGTAAATTTGTCTTTGTTCAACCCAAAATCAGGCTACACAGGAAACAAACATAATTTTTTGTGAGGCCTATTGACAGGTACAATGCAGTGAGAACACCCAATAGATACATCCACATTTGAAACAAAGCAAATTGTGTTACACCCATATTGCAATATTATGGGTACAAACTGTGTTGTGCCCAACCCGCCTCCCTCGTCCTCCCTCAAACTCCACCCTTTTATTACGGTTGCTCTACGTCTTGTTTCAAGTTAATGCTAAGATTGGTAAGAAAATTTATAGAAAAAATGTCAGTGTTGCCAGGAAAAAAAATGCTTGACGAAAAGACGTTAAATAGTTATGCTGCAGTCACCCATTATAGGATATTTCTTCCTAATTCTCATCTTTTCGTCCAGTTCTTGCGTCTCTCCCCCACAGCACAAATTGACAATGAAGTGACAGGCACAAATACCAGTTTTGACCCTTGTCCGTTTTGTCATCGATAATACGTGAATCTCCAGGGCAACGTGTTGAAGACTATAAAGTCTTACAGGCGTAAGAGCCTGGCTTATTGTGGCAGGTTACCAGTGTAAACAAAAACCCTGTCAGATCGTATAGTGATTTATGCAAGCGTGCGGAGAATATTGACAATTTGACCACTTAAAGATGTCGTTGTGAGAGAAATATATCGTGTTGAAAGGAGACAAAAATCTTCTGCCTGTTAAGAAATTTCATGAGGACACTTGTGAAAAGCTTCTCTGTTCAAATACGGTTGGTGTTTTTGTGGCTTTCAAATCAAAGAGAATGATTTATTATATTAGTCTATAAGTGACTTGTGTCAAGTGAACGTTTTTGTTATTTAAAAGTGACAATGAGAGAGGTATTCTCTTCTGTTAATATTTATTCAAACTGCCATTTTCTTTTATTTTTCCCCCATTCGTTTAATGAAAACATTAATCATTCTTAATTTGACAAGGTTTTGTTGTCATATGGTTTAAAGAGATTGATTTGGAGGTAGAATGTAATAATAGTAGTCTTATAGTGCACGTATCTACCTATCGAGGTACTCAAGGCGCTTGAACAGACAGAAACATTCTAGGACAGGTTTTTATATTTATATTTTTAAATTGATTTTGGGTTGAACAAGGACAAATTTACTAGAGCGGGATTTGAACCAACGACCTCCGGATTGACGTGCCGACGCTCTACCAACTGAGCTATCTAGCCCTATGATGGCGGTCTCCCTATTTTGTCAATATCCTTGTTCGGTGGGTGCCAGTCAGAAGCCATTCAACCGTAAACTGCCGTGTAGCCAAGGATCACACCCAAGTATACGATACAACCTGGGAAGCGGCAGCCAGGGGATCACCATAAGGGGATGCGACTTTTTATATCAGATATCAAATAACAAACCACAAGGGAAACTGACTGGGTAAATTTTAATTATGAGACCACATTTATGTAGCACCTTATAAGGGATTACAAGGTGCTGCATCAAGGGTTTACATTGTATAACCAAGGAATCCTTGAAGGATGATCACAACACTGGTTTTGATGAGTACATTCATTTCAATCCCCTAGTTTTCAATGAACATCAGGGTGGGACGTCGATGGGTCTTTGAAGAGTGAATTTGTTTCAATGATTAAGTTTCCAATGAGGGGATAGCAGAACATTCTTTTTGAAGTCAGAATACGTTTTTATAGTCTGAAGCCCAAATTTCTAGTCAAATGCAAGGGGGGGACGGTACATCAAAATAGTTTTCAGAAGACAGCATTTCCTTCTAGTTTTCATTAAACATATCAAAAAATGAAACCTATACTAAATCTCAAACACTCTTCAGTCTCCTGACGATGACTGGAGCAGGCTTGTCGAAATGTGGAGACCAATTAATAACTCACTCTGCAGCAGTGAAGTTAATAACAAAAAAGTCCCCTCGATCCACTAAGCGAAAGTAGTGGTCCCGGCTGATTTCCTACCTCCCAAGGTAGATACTTAATAAGCAGGACAGTTCTTATTAGGGCCAAGGAGTCTCATCAATTCCAAAATCTACTCCATGGCAGTAGAATAAATAGCAAGACAAGTTGTCAAGAACAAATCAACACAGCAAAGTAAATACATGCATGTACACATGGTGTTATTGCAAACTGAAAGTACGATGATGCCTCATTATGCGATGCCTAAAACCCATTTAAAAAAAAAATTGTAATACATCAATGAGTTCCCTCATTCAAGTCTGGTATTTTTAAGCCAAGCAATTTATAAGATGACACTAGGTAAGACAAAATGAATTTTATAGAAATCTTGTCTCAAAAAGCATTCATCTTTATTGAGAAAGCAGAGCATTGTGATTTTTAAAGGGAGTCAAACATTTCGACATCATGTGCAGGGCTCCAAATTGACACTGGACTGCAGGCCGCTGCCAGTGATTTTATTGCAGGCCAGTGCCGGTGATTTTACTGCAGGCCAGTGCCAGTGATTTTACTGCAGGCCAGTGCCAGTGATTTTACTGCAGGCCAGTGCCAGTGATTTTATTGCAGACCAGTGCCAGTGATTTTACTGCAGGCCAGTGCCGGTGATTTTACTGCAGGCCAGTGCCGGTGATTTTACTGCAGGCCAGTGCCGGTGATTTTACTGCAGGCCAGTGCCGGTGATTTTACTGCAGGCCAGTGCCGGTGATTTTACTGCAGGCCAGTGCCAGTGATTTTACTGCAGGCCAGTGCCAGTGATTTTACTGCAGGCCAGTGCCAGTGATTTTATTGAAGGCTGCTGCCAGTGATTTTACTGCAGGCCAGTGCCAGTGATTTTACTGCAGGGCCAGTAAGGATCTCGACCTGACAATTCCGATGGTCTTTTTTTTCTTCTTCAATTGAATAATAATAATACCTCACTGTGTTAACATCTTCAACAAAATGTTTGCTTTGAGTCAGTTAAATATATTTGAATTCTGTTGAGCATCAAATATATACAGACTCATTGCACAACGCGGAATGCACATTCGAACATGATCCGCACCCTTCCATTTTGGGAGTCAAACTGTACACAAGAATCATAGAGTTGACTCCCAAAATGGAAGGGTGCGCATCATGTTCGAACGTGCATTCTGCGTTGTGCAATGGGTCTATACTGACCAAGACAAATGAGATAAATCTTCTCTTAGTGCTTCTTCAAATAAAGAAAAGTTTACGTGTTAAAACCGCTCAGAAACTTGTTCTAATCTTGATTCTGGTCTTGTAAAAATATTTATTGTCCAGTGAAAATTTTGAGCTACAAGTCCTGTGGTTTTGTGAATAACTCCCCCAAATTCTAGCCCATCAAAACGACAGTTATACATTAATTGCTCTATAAAAGCAAAATCAAATTACTCAATTGATGCATTTCTTAAAAGCAGATGCTACAAACATCTGTGTAATTACTGTTTGTAAATGTACCGTCCTTGACACACATTGTAAAGCACTGTTTAAAAATAGTCGTTTGTTATAAAAGCAATCAGTTATGGGAAGCCTGTCAAAGAAAGCAGCCATGGCCGTTTCTTTAGAGGGTTTCTTGTTCATTAACTCAACCTTAGTTTAGGGATCTTTCTGGGGTCCTAATTGAGGAAATGTTGAAGCCGGAAACCTTTGCACTAATTTTAGTCCTTTTAACTCTTTCACATGCCAACCGGTCCCTAGTGCCCGGTTTAAATTCCTCCAGAAAAATAATTGTAAAATGAAAAATTAAGTTTGCATGCCCACACAGTTTTCAGAATGGGAAAGAGGACAGACTCTTGAGGGTGCTATTGTGCCGTGGATTTGAACCGTGGCCCACAGAGGTGAAAGGCAGGGAAAGGAATCCAGTGAGCCAACTCGATCCCCAAAAGCAGATATGACAAAAAACTGTCATTATTATTTGTAAAAGCACCGTACTTGACTCGCATATTAATGCACTGTTTAAAAATAGCCCTTTGTTATGTGAAAGTTCTGCACAGTTGAGGCTTTCCCGAGCCCTGAGGGGAAAAAATGAAGGTATGACTCGGGTGGGAATCGACAACTAGACCCCCAAAAAACTGTTTACAAATATAATCCTCATAAAAATAAAAATAAAAGTAAAAGTTACAAAAATCCATATAACTGTCAGCGTTCTCCCTTAACAGAAGCCCCAAATGCTAGTTAAAACACCCGAGGACCAGTCAACATTCTCTGCAAGTGGTACGGTTTGCTAATTCAGTGTTGAAACATGCCCCTAATTAATCTGAAATATGGACACTAGTGACAAACTCGTCGGACCAGTGAAATGATAAGCTAGTCTTCAAATCCTCAAGCTGATAGTATAATTATACAGAGCTTAAACTATGTTTTTCAAGACTGATTTTTCTCTGAATTTAATCGGGAAGTGAATAATTTGACTAATTTGAATTGGATATTTCCAGGATCACAAGAATTTACACATAAATGACTTATTTGCCGAAGGTGTGATTGCTCTGGTTTAGCAATTGACCAAGTGTCTTAGAGGATTATCACTGTAGTCAATGAACCCAGTGAGTTACAATGCACTCGGCGTGTTGTGGTCGGGTGGTCAAGTGCACTGAACTCAAGCTCTTTTGTTTCTGATCAGCAGAGTGTGGGTTCCAGTCCTGGTCTTGACACTTATGGTCTTAGGCCGTGTCCGAATTGGCGGCTACAGCTACGGCTACGGCTAGATTTCCGCGTCATCGTGCATTGAAGTATAGGACATCCTTAGCAACACCCTTAGCAACAGCCGTAGCCGTAGCTGTAGCCGCCAATTCGGATACGGCCTTATTCACAGGTTGGTGGTCTGGTGTGTTCATTGAGTGTTCGAGAATGAATTAACTCTCTCAAAATGTCTGCTTTGCCTTAACCCTTTAGAGACCATTCATTTCTGTATAATCATCACCAAAAAAAGCACCCAGACATTGCTAATTATTATTGTTAGTTTCTTTATTGAAATTTTTTCAGTAAAAATATCAACATAAATAAAATAAAAGAGAAAATTTAGTTTCTTGTTTTAGAAATTTAAATCCTATGTCAACATACTAAATCAGAAAATTTCATATCTGGTCATGACCTTTACTTTGACCCCTTTATGTGAATATATGAAGTAGGTTAAACTTTACGGCCATTTGCGGCCGCTATGTGCGTTTTGGAACAAGCCGCTTGTAGTTGATATGGTCTCTAAAGGGTTAATACACTGTATGATCAAATGGTTCTGAAAAAAAGTGCATTGAGTAATATTTATGAACAGAAACATTTATTGAAAAATGTGTATGTGCGTACTCTGCAATGGCTCAATAACGCATGTCACTTCCCATCAACCAATGTTGATGTATCCCCTCTCTGTCTGTAAAGAAATTTCAAATGGATAAACCAAAAAAATAAAGTAAGGCAAATGAATAAATAAGAGAAACCTGTAAAAATAAATGGACAGAAAATTTTCAAAAGCTTTAATTAGCTAGTCACCTGTATCACGCTGGATTCTAGGGTTGTGTTAGCAGTACCGGATCATTCAGTAGCCACAGTAGGCACTGTAAGCCCTCTGAAAAGAAAGTGGGCCTCCTAAAAAATTAAAGGGCTACAAAAATAAAATGCAGAAAGTACTCGCGCATTTAAAAAAAAATAACAACAGTGTATAGTCTCGAGTACAAAGCTTTAAAAAAAGAAATGAATTTTTTGTTATGATATATTGCCTAACATCACATCTGATGGCCACTTCAAGGTGAGGGCTACATTGATTTAGGCTGTCGACCCAAATGAACTGTCACCAGGGGCACGTTGCCACCTACTCCTGGGGCTGAAACAGGGTTACCCCCTCAGCCTGTTAGGATGTAGGCATGGGTATCATCCACTAGGAGCCTGGCTGGTAGAGCAGAGTGCACTACCTTCCCAACATTTTACAAAGCAATTATGGTTAAGTGCCTTGCTCAAGGGCACTATTAGTGTCATGACCCGGATTCGAACCCACACTCTGCTGCTGACAACACCAGAGCTTGGGTTCAGTGAACTAGACCGCTCAGCCACGACACGCCCAAATCTCAATACATGTGAGACATTGTAATAAAATATAGCCCTGGTGCCTACAGACCAATCCCTTTATTTGGTTGAATTTATTATGTCAGGTAGCAGGGTTTTCCGCTGATATTAGATCGCTTTTAAGCTCGTTTTTAAGCTCGTGTACGCTTGAGACTATACTGGCAGCACGCTGGCATTTTTTATGTAGCTACATCGACATCATTGGATCGAGATGCTCGTGAAGAAGTTAACGCTAGCCATATTTGCATCCCTGTTGTGGTGGATTTGTCTACACAGAAACACCCTGATGCAGTTATATCTATCGCTGACCAAGGACTTTGACCAAGTGTCAAACAATTAAAGAGATGTTACAGTAACTGGTCTTATGGCTATACAGAGTAAGACCTTTGCAATCTACTTAATGTGCTCCGATCCTTACTCTAATAGAGTCTGCACAAGTGAACAATCTACCAAACCAATTTCGTGTAGGTCTTTTAGACTAGAGTGTGGGGTAAATAGCCATGGAAAGTAATCTCAAATCCGTTTGCTTTTTAATCTCCAAAGAATCCTCATGACAATGAGCTCTGATTTTGGTTAAATTCCATTAGTATTTTATTTACTACGAATGCATGTTCAGAGTGTAGTTCAATTGTCATACATCGGGCTATTCCTACTGAAATTCCCAAACCCAAATTATAGTAATGACTTTCAACAATACACTCCATGGACACAAGTTTAATGAAAAGTGCTGGGGGTTGGGGGAAGTTCAGATGTCGCAATTCCTAATTGTTTCTGTTGAAAATGCCAGTCGATAACTACCAAGCGCGTAAATCTTGACAGCAGGTACACAAGAAGAGAAATTCCAATGTCAATCTGTCCATAAATAGGCAAGTTAAAAACAGACCAACCCCCCCCAAATATAGCGTCTATATATTGATTGTAACACAGTGCATTAATCCCTAGATCCACTAAAAAACTAGACAAGCAAACACCCCAACAAAAACAAACAAACAAACACCCCCAAAAACACCCTAACAAACAAACAACCCCAAAAAGTGCAAAGCTCAAATTGTGGAATGATGTTTTTTATATTGAAACAGAATGGATTAGTGTGTACAAGAAATGTTTGGGAAGAAAGACATTCTAATGTTGTGTGCCAATTGGCGGCTACAGTTTACCGGCTCTGGCTGGGCTGGACTGTCGCGTCATCATGCATTGAAGTATAGGAGGTCCTTAACAACACCCTTAGCAACAGTCATAGCCGTAGCTGTAGCCGCCAATTCGGATTCGGCCTCAGCTTCTACTTGAAAGGGAAATACCCACTCCTTTTCAAATATTAATAGCAGCTACAAACACCAATTTTTTTTTCTTAAAGCCATACAATTAGACCAACCCACTCATTTCCAGCTGACTGACTCCACGGGTCTCCATTATGCTGATGGAACATGAGGCCATAATGACTAAATTAACCTTTAACAACAACAAAAAGATGACCAATAATGTATTTGTTCTTGTCGCCTCCGCAGAATGGTGAGACGATGTGATCGCTACGCTGAGCACGATCCGTTTCTTGCCGGGGCGCAGCCTAGCAACCCGTGGGTAACGGACGACACTACAATGTGGACGTTAAACACAATGCTGTAAGTCCTGTAGTAGCTCTTGATTTATTAACCTAATGTTGTGTAATGCACGTAAAAGAACCCAGCACACTTATCGAAAAGAGAAGGGGTTCGCCCCGGTGTTCCTGGTTTGATTGGCAGGCTGAGCATATTGCACCACAGCACCTTGTAAATCATTACACGGTGCTATGTAAAGGAATAGGTCTCAATTAACTTCAAAAAGTAGATACACATATACCTTGCAGGAAAATACTGACAGTTGAAGCGCCTTGAGCGTCACTGAGTGACGGATGTGAGGGCTATATAAGAAGCCACTATTATTATTACTATTATCATCACTGAATTTCAAATAATAGGTTGTATAATGTATCATTGATTTGTTAGGCTGTAGTTTTTGATAAAAGCACTTTGTAATTTTGTTCATGATGGTATTCATTGTTATCATCATGGAAAATAGGGTGGTTGGGTTTGTGTTATCTTTTCTCACTTTCCACCTTTAGGACCCCGGTTCGAATCCAACGATGGGCACTATGTGGATTGGATTTTCAGTCCCTACCCGATGATTGTGTGGGTTTTCCATGGAATAATTCTCTGGGGTTTAACCTCCCACATCTAATACTGAAACTTTCTTCCTTTATCTTTCCTCCATGGGTTTCTTGGCTATTTATACTGATTAAGTTTTCTTTTCTGAGAATCCTTGCCTTCACAAATCAGAATTAATAAATGAAATGGAATGAAATGAAAATATTGGAGAAAATGATAAAGTTTAGAATTCTAATTTAGTTTGTGAAAATAAAGACAGTTAAAATCTCTGCCCCCCCCCCCCCCCCCCAAAAAGACTTATTAACAATTATCAACCTTTATATACAACAACAATTCTGCTTGATTTTTTTTTATTGTTTAAAGAAGATAATTTTTGTTCCAAACATTTAAAGTTATGTTGTTCTTGGCAGTGAGTGTTTATTTTCATGAATTACCTTCAGGTCAGCTTTGTTTGTCAGAGAATACAATTTACGATCACTTGAGTGAATTCCTCTAAAACATATTGGCAGCAAGAAAAACAGTTTTCACACAAAGTACAAGAATATATTTTTAGAAATTCCATTCCCTTGGGTAAAAATATATAAAAACGACACAATTCCAACTAAATATATATAAATCACACAATTCCAACTAAAATCTTGTGTTAAAAAACCCCACAAACGGTAACATATTTTGTATCCTTCCAGAGTCGACACGCCGACTGAGCGACGAATCAGCCGGTGGTGCATCAGTCTCCGGGAGCTCCTCAGAGACGCAACAGGGCGTCACGAATTTGAGATGTTCCTCAAGAAGGAGTACAGTCAAGAGAACATCCGATTCTGGCAGGCGTGCGAGGAGCTCAAGTATGCCCCGCAGTCCTCAGTACCAGACCAGGTGCACGAGATTTATCGGTAATTTTGATATTTGATTGATAGTCAACCCTTTCATTTTGTTACTTGTATCCGGATCAGACAAAGAGAATGTTTAGTTTAGGTTACAAAAGACCACACTGATAAAACAAATTCCAGCTGGCAAGAAATAAGGATAAAGTGCAGTGGTTTTGAAAATATTTCTGTTATTATACTTTGCAGTGGACAAATTTGCAGAGGACACAAATCTTCCAATACAGGTTCACATTTCCCTCAAAGCCCTTATACCAAAGAAAAACTGCCTGACTGTTGACTGACACCTTCAAGAGAATGTTGTGATTGGTTAATAATTTTCTTTCCAATCAAGGAAATAAAAAAGTGCATTATCACAAAACATAGATAGTTTTACTAGATACTTTGAAGGCATTTTCTTTGAATTCTAGATGGTTTGAAACACTCTTCGGCCAGCCAAACCCTCCCCCCCCATCAAAAAAACCTAGTAATAAATATTGGAGTGTGTCTGACAAGAACAGCTGTTCAGTTGGTTATGATGAAAGATTCAACCATGTAAGATTGGTTTTCATAAAGCCAATTTGGGAAGAGGATAAACTAGCGACCGACCGCAGAGTAATGATATTGCTGAGTTTTGGAGGACAGGCTCTCTATTGCCCTTTTAATAGCCCTCTGCACTTTTTTCACCTTCAAGCCTCATTTTGATAGTATTGATTGGAATAGCAAACAAGATGGATGCATAATGCTAAAGGTCTTGTATTTCATTATTTTAAAAAACAAAAAACACAATTTTCTGTATTGGCAGAGAGTTTCTTGCCCCAGGCGCACCGTGTGAGATCAACGTCGATGGAAGGACGGTGGAAATGACACAGCTCGCCTTAAGGAAACCGAACCGATTTGCCTTTGAGGCAGCCCAGCATCACATATTCCTCCTGATGAAGAAAGACAGCTACCCAAGGTTTCTTAGATCCGATGAATTCAAGAGACTGCTCTCCAATGCAATGAGCTGCAACATCAAGAAAAAGTAAGCAGCGACAGTCAAACTAAAACTTTCAGTTTCTACCTGCAGATCGTCTTTCGGGTTATGAACTATGGCCTCACTTCATAACCAAATTTATGCAGAACAAGAATTGTGCGCATACCGCAGGGCAGATTTCAGTAGAGGCGGTTTGGAATGTAAAAAAGGGCTCAGGGTCTGAGTGGAATACGGAAAAAAAATTGCACTTCTGCGTCACATATCCAACGAGGCCAAAGGCCAAGTTGAATGTCGGATCATGAGAGGTGCACCATATTTTTCCATGTTTGATGAATACGTGTGTGGTAACAAATTTATCTTCACGCAAACTTGGCGCGCAGGTTAAAATAGCGCAATATGCGGAGTTATACACAGACAATACACAGGGTGTGATATATGGACCATGCAATATGGGGGTTGTTATCTTCAAGCAACCTTCAATCCTCAATTCTGATTGGTTGATCCATAGCAACAAGAGTGTGTTATTGCACGGCCCATATCAAACCCTGTTCTAACACGCTGTTCTAACTCTGCGTATTGCATTATCTCAGGGAACATTTTCATTTAACTACTCTCTAAACTTCATTTTGTCTTTGTTCTGTCTCATCATCATGCAATCTTCCCTTCTCAGGTTTTTCCCCTTCGGCCGCAACTTCATGAGGACCTCCAAGGTGACCCCAGACACGACGCCGATGTCCTTAAGGAGACGAGGGAGCTTAGGAGACGAAGACGGAGAGAGCAAATCTGTGGGAGAGCCTGGGATGGTTCACTCCCTCAGTGCCAGCAACTTGCAAGACTACGAACTCAATCAAATGTATGTATTTGTTTAGCCTCTAAGATTCCGATTGCTCTTGTTAAAAAGTACGGACAGCCCTTGGTTTAGACGGAGGCCTCCTTTTCCTTGGCCCTTCTTCAAAATCTAGCCAAAAGCTTTAGAAGGTTTTCCAATAGACCTTATTTATGCACATAACGTCATTTAAGTAGAGCGCCCTCGGCTAGAAAGTCAAAAGAAGGTAGCTCATTGGTTGCAACCGGTGTGCTGCACAAACAAAACTATTCGTTTTACCTGTAAGACGGCAGCATAATGACGTCAATGCATAAGGTCCATAGAAGTACCCTTTTTTTTCTCTGGGCCCTCTGGTTTTCCTCACTCTGGAAAAATAAAACACCTTTAATCTCTGGCTGTGCTCCGTGGTCATTATGGGTCGATGTGGCTGGCTGCCAAAGGCGCCCTCGCATGCCTGCAGCTCAAACACGTTGTAGCCGCATCCTTCGCAATTCAGCTTCTCAGCTGCGAGTAAGGATGATTAGCCTTCCAAATAAAATTATTTTAACTCACTTGTTTTCTACTTTTGGTGAATGTACTTTCTAAGCATCAAATTTTTACGGTTTATAATAATTAATGTTTTAATCAATCTTGTATGATCTTGTGTGTGTATTTAAATGTATTTTTGTAACTATTTATTGTCCTTTTTACCCATCTATATTTATATAAATTCTATTTATTGTTGTTCTCTTCAAGACCAGCTGGAGAGGAGAGCCTCTAGACAGGAACTTTTTTTACTTTTAGGCAATCCATCGGGCTCCAGCTGGTTCTCATTCCTTCCTCTGTATTTTAATTGCTCCTTGTTGTATCTTTTAATGTTCTCACCAATGTGCATTATCGTACTTTTTATCTGCCCAAGAAATCAAACAAATATAAATATAAATTATTATTTACAAAATGAAGACAGCCTTGCCCACTTTAAGATGAAATTTTATGCCTGCAAAGACACAACCAAAAAGGTGGAATATTTACCAGGAAATGTGTTTTGTGATTCTGGGCATCAGGTTTATTTCCCTGCATGCTTAAAAAAAAAACACCCCAAAACAAACAAAAAAACATTTGGTTTATGGGATTTGAGGCATTGCATGGTGAGGTATCAATGTATATTTGGTATTGCGGTAATACCATGTGTATATCTACATTTGGTTTAGAACTACGTCTCTGAATCAAAATGTCCAGATGATTTAATTTCTGATGTTTCTTTCTTGATTTACAGATACGATGCTAAAACAGTCAAGAGCAGAGCATCAATTGAGAATGGTGTTCAGCAACAGAGGAAATCTATTAGGTAAGGACAAATTACAAACTATAAAGAACATTTGTACTCTGTTATTTGTAGTAATTTCTATCTTACCTGGAATTATTTGTAGATTGTTGTTCAAGTTCTTGCATTACCTTTTAAGGCAGTTTTTTCTTCTTTCGAAATATACAAAGTTACATGGAGGTGTTTTGTAACCACAGCTCAGTGAACTCTTCTTCTATTCAGACTTTCAAAAAACTTCTCAAAACTTTCCTCTTTTCTATTTCTGTCTAGCTTCTCATAATGTTGTAGATTGGCTGTGAAGCGCTTTGACTTTGTTAAGGGCGCTATATAAATTCACATTATTATTATTTAACAAGACGGACACTTGCATTGAATTACTTACTGTCTGTGATGAAGGCCATCATTTTTTCCCCCTTCATTAAAAAAAATAATAAATTGCTGTGAGGAATGATTTTTTCCCATGCCCAAATCTTGACTTTGAGCTACTTGAGCGAAACAATTGTTTACGGGAATGCTATTTAAACTTGTTTATCATTTAAATCTAATTTTGATATTTTTGAACTTCTAAATTGTTCATTATTATCGATAAAAAGATTAGGCCCCAACCTCACAGAGAGGGTTTTATGTACATGGTGTTACTGCAAACCTTACTAGATATCACTGAATTTGATGACAATCTCACAGGTTGTCACGTTGTAGACTTGATGACAAGTCGTTAGTCAATGTCAATTTGTCTGCCAGCGCTGCCTATTACAAACACACATCCTGCCGTTTATGCAACAGTCACAGTGCGATTATACATTCATGCAACGGTCGTAGGTAGAGCGTGGCAAGGTCCGTGGCAAGGTCCGTCAGCGACTGACTCACACACATATTGGGATCGAGGATGTGTGTACCGTCCCCGCAACTAGACCGCACAACAATTACCAACTTGATTTCAAGACTAGTTGTTTTGTTATGGTGTGTGTATTGAAAACTGGAGGATGGGAATTATTCATTCTTCTAAAAACTTCCTCGAAGTGATTTGAAGTGTATACATTTGTGTGTATTTTGTTGTTGGTATTTTTTTGATGTGCCATGAATGTGGGTGACCCTCTATTTCCAGCTCCTTAAGGAGACCGGAGACAGAGGGAGTGGAATATTCCAGGGGTATCCTAAAGGGAGAGATGCTCCAAAGGAGCTTTGTGTTTTTAAGCTATGTGGTGGATGACAAATACAAGGATAAATGAAAGAACAAGAGATTTCTTAGAAGGGATGCATATTTGAGGATGTTTGAACAAAACAAAACCGATATTACTTATTAAATCAGTCTGAAGCAGATGTCCTTAGACTTAATTTACTGTTTGTTTTCCCTCCGTTATACTGGCTTGTGTTAGAGCAGATTTCTTAATATTTTATTTCCTCCGATGTAAATGTGATTCATAGCTTTGTTGATGACAAGCGAAAAACCGAAACTGATGGATCAGTTTTTCCTGTTTATATACTACCTTATAAGAAATGGTCGATGGTTCGACAGCACATTGTGATTAAAAGTCCATTAATGTTTAACTCACAGGTTCTCATCGCTGCAACCGATAGACAAGACGACCCTCATCCACAACAGCTCCCTCAACAGGCTAGAGCTGGCCAACCGTAACGGTATCGCCGAGCGAGGCGGTGGGGACGTCATAATGAACTCGCACAACTTCACCACCACGACCTTCACAACGACCAACAGCAGCAGCAGGGACACGCAACAGTTGTTCACAGTGCCCACGTGTAACCTGCCCACCAAGAAAAGTCTTATCACACCGTGGGAAGAAGAGGGGAGCTGACCCTAGTTCAAAGTTCAGAAGATCATCAGTGTGAATTTGTGTTTATAAAATGTTTTATCGAATTGTTATTGGGAGAAATTGCACTTGATTTGTTTCTGTTCTAAAAAAAATATCTGGAGATTTGTTATCAATGCAGCTGTGATTTGGTTTTTTCACAAAGACAATAGCAGTGTTCTTTCATTAAGGGCAGTAGGCCTACTGTACAGTTTGAAGGTTAAACCGCTAAGAAAACCTGAAAATGTTTAACCGCTTCAACGTCCCAACCCAATTCAAAATACATTTTTTGAGACAGGTTTTCTGTTAATTTTGCTCAGCAATCAAACTGACTGAGCAATACATCTTGCTAAACAAACCCAAAATTGCTGTTCAATATTCAGTTGACGAAAATATGTCTTTAGAACAAGGTAGTGCATTTTCTGTGGTTGCTATTGACCATCAGGAGGAGCAGTGAAGAAGTGAAGGCTAGAAGATGGGAGTGGATTGGTTCACATGAAACAATAACTGCAGGGACCACAGTGACATGGGTTTTGTGAGGGTAGGAGGAAAGTGGGACGCCCGATAACAGCATGGAGAGGTTCTAAAAAGGGAAGACAACTGCCACTGCAGGACAGCAATGACATTGGTTACCGAGGGCAGGAGGAAAGTGGGACGCCTGACAACAGCATGGAGGAGTACTAAGAATGGAACGATAACTGCCAGTTCAGGGACAGCAGTGACATGGATTCCTGAGGACAGGAGGGAACTAGGACGCCTGAGAACATGGAGGCGTACTGTTGCGAGAGAAAGGAAATACCTATGATGGGAGCCTTAGCCTTGGAATGAAGCCAAACATTTGGCCAAAAACAGAGCAAACTGGAGAGAGTGCACTGCAGCCTTATGGGCCACTCGGCCCCAAGAGGATAGGTGAGGTGGCTATACTGACTATCCTGTTAAGTCTCTCTGATTGAAGACAATGCAACAACAACAGTTTAACTATCAGAGACAAGCCATTTAAATCAATAAATACAACACACCACATTGGTTTCCATTGGCGAATGAAACTCCAGTCGGGTCAACCATCTACCAACCATCTACGAAGGAAGCCAGCGCAACAACTGTTGAACTGACGCACTCCAGTTCATTCGTAAGCTCGTTCTTTTGTGCTGTCATCATAGATAATCTAGACAGACCGGTAAGAGGAAAGCCAGTTATAGTTTCGTCATCAAGCAGCACCGTTTGGGGGTCCAAAGATTTTGCATTCCTGGATTATGTGGGTCCTGCACTCCAGTAAACATCATTACAAAGACAGGACACCCATCACCAATCACAACAGTTTCCCGCTTTTTATAAATAAATAAAATCGCTGAAAATTGTTTTTTTCACATTTGCAAACATGATTTGTACAGTTACAAACATGTGCAATAACATGGATGGAAATGTCACCGACACTTACTTCCCCAGTAATTTTTACCATTCAAAATTTGGTTAGAGAGAATAAAATGCCACTTGCGACCATCACTCTTGATTAGAGACCTAATTGGCTAGCTTGAAACAATTGTATAAAAGCACCATAAACATCATATGCATATTTTTAATTGTTGTCTGTATTTTTTCCAACACTTTTTGGGGGTTCATAGTCTTTATTTTTCAACCAGTTTTGAAGATAATTATGATTAACAAAAGTATGATTCAGAATTCTTTCTTAAAGGCAAAGTATACCTTTGTTTTTTTGGAACCGTTTGATCTTTTATGCAGATATACACAATAGAACTAACCTGTTAAAAACTTAATTTCAAAAGGATATCACCGAAAATCCGGAGCGAATATGTTCATGCAGGAAGAAAAATCCCTTTTATAGGAATACACAATCTGAGAAACTTTTCTAACAGTAACGTTTCACAGATTCAAATTTTAGGGCATAAAAACTTATACCCTTTTCCATAGCCACATTACTTTGAAGTGAAATGTTTTTCAAAATGCTTTATACTATTGAAAGCTGCTGTACTTGTAACCAAGTAAGTTTTTATTATTTTTAAGAGTGATTACCAAACGTATACCTTCCCTTTAACCCATTCTGAGAATAATAATACTGGGTTCTTATAAAAATTATAGCGTCACACCCCCCAGGGGCGTATCAAAGCACCCATAATCTGTTTTACAACAGGCTAAGCCAAGCTATCCAGCTTATATAGCACCTTGTAATGGTTTACAAGGTGATCTGGCACAATCTGCAGCCAACCATACATGAAACACCAGGGCAAGCCCCTTCTCTTAGCGATAAGAGTAAACTGGGTTCTTTTACATGCATGACACAACCAAAAGAAAAAGGAAATGTTTAAAGTAAGAAGTTTATTTGACATTTGAGAAAGAATAAACAATGTTTTGAGAAGTACTTGCACAACAATGGCATTAGTTTAACACTTTTGAATACTTAGTCTATTAAAATAAATTTATGAATTATTTCAGAACTAAACTCAAAGTGTGCTTTATCAGTCTGCAAAAACATGTTTCAAAATGTGAGCAAGACTGTCTACGTGTGTGAAGACAAGATTTATCTTTCAATACTTTAGAACCAATGTACTTGTATATATCAGAGAGTTACTGTTGTACAAATGAATCTAGACCATGTGACCTGTGACATGTTTACAAAAGAGCCTGAACTTCCTGCAAGCAAGAATTGTACACAACTGTTCAATTTTTAACAACTTTTGTTATGAAGAAAGGGGGGCACGTCTCAAAACTTGTTCAGCTGTTATTTTGTATAACTCTAGAATTTATATGGAAATTACTACACAAAATGTAACATTTCCCATATTCCCAGTGTAGTATCTCGCCTGCCGGAAAGGCCCTGGAATGTACAAGGTAATTCTTTTCGTAAACAAAGGTCACATGGTCTATAAAGGCATTATCATCTTCTTGTGCTTTCTGTGACTAATTGAGTTCACTTACTATTCTAATTTGACTGGCTGGTGGCCAACTTTACCAGAAGGGCAAAGGCATACTTTTGAATGGGCTATGCGGTGGCTTAGCTAGAAGGTGCAGACTGAGAGGCAGGGAAGGGGGAGGGAACGTGCCACAGGCAATGCTTTTGCGGGGCGCCAAAGTTGTTTTGTTTTTTGGGGTTAGTGGTGGGTTGTTGTAAGTCATGGCTATTACCATTATATCAACATAATGCAAATATTTTTCAAACAAAGTGAGTGAATGTGCATTATCATCAACCTGTGCCTAGTGGCAAGGGGTGAGGTAGACTGACAGAAATTTGAGGCAGGCATTTTTTCGAAAGATGTTCTGAAAAATCAATTCAATTTAAGATCAATTAACAAGTTTTTGGATGGAATTGTTACAACAAAACTATGGGATCATCAGTAAAAGCTGTCTAAAATTTTTTTTTTTACAAATGTAGCATGCCTTCAAATTAAAGTCTTGAAGAAACAAATTGTTCAGGGATTAATATTAATTAAGTGCCAAGTACAAATGAACCCTGGGCCCAGTTTCATAGAGCTGCTTAAGCACAACAAAACTTACCAACCAAACTACCATGTCTCATGTACAATTTGTGACTGGTATCCTGCTCATTTCTGCTTAGCAGACAAATGCTAAGCAAAATTTTCTGCTTAAGCAGCTCCATGAAATTGGGCCCAGGTGAATATGGTTGATTTAAGTAAAACTGAGATAGAAATACGTCAACTTTCATTGGCTAATCGGAAAGAGCATTTTGCTTACCACATGAAACATTTGCTCTGCAGAAAGACTGAAAACAGGGAATATGAGCAGTTGCAAACTGCTTACCTACCAAAATGACCCGAGGTATGAATGCAAAAGTGGTAAGCAGAGACCCTGCTAGGGTTGAAACGATTAACCAGGTTTGTAGAATGAGACCGAGTACAAATTTGATGATTGATGAAGTTGGGAACTATTGTATTCTGCAATTGTTTAGATATGTAGCCACAAATCAAAAGAACAGGACAAATGGTTGGGCTTTTTCTTTATGATCATCTTGAAACTTACTCTGCTGCTTAGAACACAAAACCCCCATACTTGTTTTTATAACTACAAGTTTCGTCTGTAACTGATACAATTGCAAAACATTTTGAATTAGTTGTTTCCTGGGTCCAAATAGAATTCCCAGTGGGATTCTAACCCTTGACCATTCATATGTGAGAGTGGGATGATTCTACCTTTGCTGGACTTGTTAAGCAGTTATAGTAAACTATTTAGTGCTCTATACCTGTTTTGGTTGAAGGAAAAGCTAAAACGAATTTTCCCAACGCTAATTATTTGGGGAAATATATTCATGGTTTTGAACATTCCAGTTAAAATTGTAAAATTAGATTAATTATTTTGAGCTGGTTGACCATCAGGGAAACTATAATATTGTATAGAATGAAAACGCAAAGAATTGTACAGAAAACACATTTTTTTAACCTACATATTGTAACTATAACTATTTAGGTCAAAGTGAAAGTAGATTTTCATGATATTAAAAAAAATATATATAAACATTTTTGTTGTTCATATTTATAAATTGTTGCATAGTCATTCATCTAATTTTGTACAGAATAGTTCAAAGATGCAAATAGCTAGATCTTTTCTGAAACGGTTCAAACTCAGCCTATGTAACTTTGGGAATTTTCTTATCAAATTGCAGGTCAGTAAATTATATTATTTTAATGTTTATTGAGGGGTTGAGGGCTTAAGCTTTTAAAAAAACACCACCCAAACAAGCAAACAAACTCTAAAAGAAGAAATAGTTTTTACACCATCTTAAATTAAAGGGAAGATCCTTAACCATCATCAATAAATGCCCAAACATTGCTAATCTTGTTGATTTTTTGGTGGTTATTTTCAGAAAAAAATGTCAGGAACATTACTAAGAAACAGAAATACATGGTCTTGCTTTAGAATTGTAGATTCTATGTTAACATGGGAAACATTGGGGAATGCCAACTCGGTCCGATACCTTTTCTTTGACCCTCTTGTTTGACCCTCTTGTTTGAATGGAAGTAAGTCAAATCTTGGAGCCGTTTGTGGCCTCTATGGGCAGTTTGGTACAAGCCGATTATGTCCCTAAAGGGTTAATAACATCCAAATGTCTGTGGCTAGTAACCGTCCTGACTCTGACAATAATTTGTACTCATATTCCACTGATGACCAACTGTTATTTGGGCCTGCAGTATCAAGTCCTACAAAGGCAGACAAAATTGTGCGTAGGAATTTGGCGGATTTGGGACCGTCAGGATTCATTCTAATCCCTACTCTGAAGAAACAAAATTCCTGTATTGCACTGGGGTTTACTTATCACATTTTTTAGATGACTTTTCACAGGGCTTTATTTTGTTTCTGTAACTTCTGTTTGAGGTGCTGCCAGTGTGGTGTTTTTTTCTAGTTACGGTGCATATGATATTAGTATTCTCTTGTAAATAATTTCCTGTGCAAATACTGAGAGCTTTAATTGTATAAATATCATGTTTATAAATTACAGTCAGGAAATTTTGGTTTAATAACAGTTTATTCAGAATGTATAATATATCGTAAATGGAGAATTTGTCTTCTCAGAAGCCTTGAAATAAAACTACATGACGGTTACTCGTGGTATTTTCTTCATTTGTCACAAAGTCTCGTTTAAGTTTGGGTAAGAAAAATTTAAGACTTCCGGATTTATGTGCCTAAGCTAGCTCTCTCCATTTGTCTATATAGTAGAGGTTGTATTTTCCATGGTTGACTATAAAGTAGAAGTTTCTCTTTGGGCATCAGTGCAGCACTCCTGATGCTCATGTCCATGGCATCTTAAACCAAGAGAACTATTTTGACTTTTTGAGCTCCAAAACACCATGTCAAAGGTTCCATCTGTGACTGGTATCCTGCTCATGTTTGCTAAGCAGACAACTTTAAAGCACTATTTTCTGCTAGACAGCTCCATGAAATTGGACCCTGAAAATAAAATAAACTGACTGATCCCAGAGACTGACCGCAGACTGATCCCAGAGACCGACGTCACTGACCGCAGACTGATCCCAGAGACCTACTTCACTGAACGCAGACTGATCCCAGAGACTGACGTCACTGACCGCAGACTGATCCCAGAGACCTACCGCAGACTGATCGACGTCACTGACCGCAGACTGATCCCAGAGACGGACGTCACTGACCGCAGACTGATCCCAGACTGATCCCAGAGACCTACTTCACTGAACGCAGACTGACGTCACCGACCGCAGACCGATGCCCATAGACGTATAATCTGTATACGGCAGCTCCTGTCAAAGTGAAGTGTTTTGTGTGTTGGGCGCTCCATCTTCTCCATTGACACATGATGTTTATCTGAGAATAGAACCAGCCAGAATGTGTTTCTGAAAGTCATCAACCTGGCCTGCAATTTTTTCAAGATTTCCTAATTTCTCATTTTGCCTTCAAGGCTGTCCTGACCCCAAGGAATGGGAGATGACCCCATTTGGTCTAAACATCTGCTTTTTTCACTTTGGGTTGATATAAAGAGTCAAGTCATTTTGGTTGAACAACAAAAACATTGACTAGAGCCGGACCTGCGACCTCTGGATTAGCTTGTCAGCGCTCTACCAACTGAGCTATTTAGCCCTGATGTTGGCAGGCTTCCTATTTTGTTAATATCTCTGTTTGGGGTGCCAGTTTTTCTTTGTTCAACCCAAAATTAATTAAGAATAAAAGTCTAACCAATATAATCTTACCAAGAGCTTGAAGGAATGTCCAGTAAGTCGCTTCGTTTCTAATGGTGGATGCAATGTAGGCAGTTGGCCTCCCTTGCCCATCCCCTTGACATCTTAACAAAAGATGAAGCAGACGAACGAACGGCTCAATAATTCTTGGGTCATAAATCACGTCTGTAAAGATATAACAGATTGTCAAAGTTACTCTGTATATCAAGCTACGTGTTTTAGTATTACTTATAGAAACTACAAGATCTTGTTCATACATCATGAAGACTGGATAATCAACTTGGGACTTTCCGTAAAAAGACTCGGGACTTGAGATTTGAGAGCCTGCCATAAGTTGAGATTTGAATTTTGACTTGGCTTCAGACAGGGCCTATAAGACTTGAAACCTGGGCCAATTTGCATAGAGCTGCTTGAACAGAAAACACTGCTTAACAATTATCTGCTTAGCAGAAATAAGCAGGATACCAGTCACAGATGGTATATGTGACATGGTATTTTGGCTGGTAAGCATATTTGTTTGTGCTTAAGCAGCTCTATTGAGCCCTGGCCTGAAAAAACTGGAGACGTGGGTTGTAAGCCTGACTTTATTGACTTGAGACCTGGCCTGAAATTAATCACTGATTGAGATGTTTCTGTTGTTTTATGTACATGAAATCATGAAAAATGCTTGTAGAAGTTTAGGATGAAGTATACGAGTTACCTGCAGCTATTATAACTCCAGCTTTCCACTGTTGCAAGTCTTTCTCTTCAACAGACTCCCAGTCAATGCACTCAACAGAAATGTCTGGAATCCCGTCTCCTTTTGTACTATCTACTCTATCACTCTCAGGTGCTACACTATCGTGTACATCTTCACCTAAAATCCAGGGGATAATGGGAAGGTGTAAGAATGATTTGCGTAAAAAGAGATACTACAATATCACCGTTGAAGCGAGAACATTTTTAGAGGCTACTGTGCTAAACTTCAATCTAGAAGTTTAGAGTGAAGAATGCAACTTGCCTGCAGTTACCATAAATCCAGCTTCCCAACGTTGCAGATCTTTCTTTTCAACAGCCTCCCAGTCAATGCACTCAACAGAAGTCCTGTCTCCTTTTGTACCATCTACTCTATCACTCTCAGGTGCTACACAATCCAGTGCATATTCACCTAAAACCCAGGGGATAATGGGAAGGTGAAAGAATGTTCTAAAAGGTCACCTTTGAAGTAAGGGAATTTTATACCTCAAGAAATTTTTAAAGACCAAGGAAGGGAATTTTAGTGAGAGGAAAGCCCCAGAGAATTATTCCAGGGGAAACCCAAGCAATCAGGGCCCAATTTTATGGCTCTGCTTACCGTAAGCAAAGAATCAGCGCTAACGGAAGCAGGGAATTCCGCGCTTTCATCAAGCGTATTTCATGAGTTAGCAGGGAATTTTTACTCGTGCGCTTGCATAGTCCACGTTACTAGGCATTCTATGCTTACACAGCTAGTGCAGAAATTTGGCGCTTACTCGGTAAAAAGAGAATGGTGATTGCAAGTGCAGAATTCGGCGGTAAGCAGAGCTGTGAAAGCCAGTCTCCTAGTGGATGATACCCATGCCTACATCCTTACGGACTGTGAAGGGGGTAACCCTGTTTCAGGTGATTTTGGTCAATAGCCCTCATCAGTTAAGTGTAGCTCTCACCTTGAAGTGGCCGTCTGTGGCCTTGTGATATTAGGCGATCTCTCATAAAAATAATATAAAAAGACTATGAACTATGACAATAATCATACGATACAGTGCCTCATGCTTCATAACCGAATAAATAAGTAATAATAATAATAATAACAAGGATACAAACCTGGTACATTGATTGCAATATTCTCTTTAAGGCCTCTCAGCACACTAGCATGACAGTCTGAGAATATGTATCGAGTAGGCTGGCACGTCTTGCAGATGGTGAGTCCGGTGAGACCCATGCCACTGCCAAGTTCAAGAACGGTTCTAGAAACGGGAGTAAAAATCACATCTTAAATTGCGACTATATAGCAGCCGCTATGTGGGGATTTTTGTAAAAGTCGCTTGTGTCCACTATATGGGCATCTTGTACAAGTTGTTTTTGGCCTCTATATGGGCATTTTAGTACAAGCAGTTTGTGGCCACCATATGAGCATTTTGGTACAAGCCGCTTGTGGTCCCAACTGTCTCTATTAATCCTCCTTACCTCCCACACAATGCATCTTTGTTTTCCATCACCCACTCTGCAAGGAGCCCAGCTGCTGGCCAGGTATTCAGACCAGTTGTTCCTTTTGAGATTATACTCACAGACTCTTTAAGAGTCACTGAAGATTCATCTGTGTTGGACTTGGGGTTCAAAAGAAAGTTGCAAAATCAACCAAAGTTGTCTCATAGTAATTGGTAATAATAATAATGGATATTTATGATAGTGCCGGTTATTTAAATTTCTAAGACCATCTCAGCTCCCTAGGGGAGTACTCTGCCAATTCTACTCATCCAGCTGCGTGTTTCAATCAAAGTTCTCTTGATGATAAGTGCATCCATAGTATAGCCCCTTTGCATTGGCTACCATCGCTGCGCACAACTCTTAGCCAATGATGATGCTCTACCAACTGAGCAATCTAGGTTAAATGGCTTCTGATTGGTTGAATGGCATCTGACTGGCACCCCCAAGCAAAGATATCGACAAAATTGGAAGAGCGCCAACATTATAGATGGCTCAGGTGGTAGAGCCAAGCATCTTAATTTGGAGGTCCCTGGTTCAAGTCCCGCTAGAGGAAATTTTTCTTTGTTCAACCCAAAATCAACTGAAAGAAATCTTCACACAATCTCACCAGTAGGTACGTTCTGTAGCATTCATTCGTCTCGGGTTTGGAAACTTTGCTCAACAATTTGGTGTATATCTCATACAGGTCATCTCCGAGCTCATACCCTTTTGCTTCACACTGTTATGACAAAAAAGAAAAAGAGAAAAGCAAACTATAAAGTATTCAAATAACATTTTTTTCATCACAACAAAAACAAGCCAGCTGATAATCCAGCTGAAAGTAAGCTGTTTGAGATGTTTTCATAATTCAGAATTTCCTTTTTTTCAACAGATGTTCCCCTTTTCAGTCTGTCTCATTCACTAATTAGTTACTTTCCCTCACTCTTCACATCTTTGATTTTGTCTTTTGTGTTTCCAACCTCTTGTGATTAAACCAAGCCCCTTCCCTGAACACCCCCAGGTTTCGATCCTTCTTTATTTTTCATTTTCTCTGTTGTGTGATTTTTGCATCTCTCTCTTTCCCTCTTTAAAAATGTTTCCACTTGACTGCTTCTGTTACACCAGTATACGTACATGTGTTGTGTTGTCATTTAGCCTTCAAGAAAGACTCTGCAAGGGTCAAAACGTCCGACCATTACCACATTTTTTAAACTCAAATTGTTGTATATAATACTTACCTTTTGAATGAGGGCCTTCAGAAATGCCTCTTGGTATTTAATTGATGGAGGATATTGTCGAGCTTTGTCAGATTTTATCGTCTAAAAGGAAAAAAACAAAAGAAAACTCCTCAACCAAACTGGCCAAGAATCAGAGGTGGGTATCTTAAGTCTGGGACTTTACTCAAGTCGCACTTGAATTTTATCATTGTGGGACTTGGGACTTGGGACTTGACTTGGATGACTTGTTGACAATAAACACTCAGAAGTAAACAGGGGCCGGCCTATAGACCCAGTAACTGGGGCGCTGTACTCCTTTTACAAAAGGTTTTGACATCTTCTAGTATGACCGAAGATGTCAAAATGTTGCTCTGGGTTTCTTTTTTATATCTTCCGTTTTCTGTTAAATAAAGCTTTATTTATGGTTAATTTGTAAATTCTCCAAGAGCTAGGGGCCTATACACTTTCGTTTCACTTTTTTGTTATAAAAGTGAACTACAGAAATCTGAACTTTCATCCACAGTTTCTGCTATTGTTACGAGCAATAAGTTTTGTGCTTACAACTGCTCCAGTGCTAGTGCTAGCGAGTAGAAGACTGAAATCTTGAGACTTGTTGAAAACTCTGCCAAGAATTATAATAAGAGGAAACACAAAAATGAGATTGTGATGATGCTCTAGCTAGAAAAGGGAGACAGAAAAGGAAGCATTTTATGAGAAGATCACTAAATAATAAATTACCATTTTCAGCAACTCTGTCTGTGCTTCCACACTACGAAAAAGTTCATCTGCATTTTCCAGTCCCTGGAGTTGTCAGTAATAAAAAAAAAACGAAATTTAAAGAAAGGTAAATAAGCGGCTTATTTTGATCGCCTGCACCAAAGAAAGAAGATGTTCGAACAATGTTCCCCCTCCCCCCCGCCCCCCATTAACCCCAAAACAGGATTTTGGATATCCTTAAAACAATATTTATTATTTCCATACATATAAAAGTAGGCCCTATACAGGCTTTACCATCTTGCGGACGGGTGCCATTGCAAGGAACTGGGCCGAAACAGTTGAGAGATTCGGTACATCTGTCACCTTAAAGTCGGTCATAGCCGGTGATACTAAACACCTGAAAATACCGGAAAATACCGGCGTCATAGCTCTCCGCTATTATACTTGGGAGAGAGAGAGAGAGAGTGTCACTTGCCCCTCCTGCGTACCGTATGCTGCATGCCCCACAACAGCTAGCTGAAGCATCACCTGATTTTTAAAGGGCGCCGCCCGGAGACAACTCGACCACGAGAGAGGAGGATTTGATTAACCTGCTGAGCACGAAGTAAAAACCCGCGCAATTAAGAAACTGCGAGCGCAAGTTCATTACTAACAGCATGACAGCTTTAAAGCTTGCGCGGGCATGTTTCGAACTTGCGCGGGTTTCGACTTTGAGCTTTAGAAACCCATGTGTTATCATGTCTCCGAGAACAAGAAGCAGAGGAAAAGATGTCGGGAAAGAGTGGTCCCTTTTCAAGTAAAGAAATCTAGCTGAAGCTGCTAGTCTTATTTTTGAAAATTGGGTAAGAGTAACTTAGCTCATTCGATACAATTTCCCGTTATTATTTTGGCTGCAATATTATTGCAGAAAGGGTATAAATAATAGTAATACAGGAGAGCCATACAAATATTTTGCTGGTGTCACACTGTTACTGTACTCGGCCAGTCATTCTCATTCTGTCCATCCAGAGGAGCCACACTATGTAGTGTTGGGTGGGTGGGCGACTGTAGAATGATACCGATGTTAAAAGAGAGCCATTTAAACACTTAACACTAACAGCCTAACAAGGTGGGCTAGGTATCATTGATGTAGCCCCAGGCATTAGTAATAATAGTGCCAATACGCTGGATTCCCTTGCCTTGAGTCCATGCCAGCCCAGTGAGTTGGCACTACTTTACTTAATACTTGGGCCGGGCATGGAGCTATAAAAAAGAGGGGCTATAAAAAAGAGGGGCTATCAATCATTATTTAAAATTAGTATTATTTATTAGCCTAAACTAAAGCAAGGATGTAGAGAGGGGAAGGAAGGGGGAGGGGGTGGGAGTGGGAATCCTGTAATTGAAAGGGGCAAAACATTTGTCTTTATTAGTTTGATTATTAAGGTAACTTGTTAATGACACATACAGTGTCAGACTCAGAGGAACATATTTCTTAACTTACGACTAACAAATTGAATATCGCATTGTGCAAGCATTGATGAGTGGGAGCTAGACCCAGTATTTTTATACTGGGGCGCTGTATTTACTCTGTTTAAAAACAAATCTGCGATCATACTAGATAATACAATACAATCGTAGTTGTGATAATCGTAACCCTCCATCCAGTGACTGTCGCTGGATGGAGGGTTACGATTATCGCAACTAATACAATCGCAGATGTCAAAATAAAAATAAAATAAAAAACTGCGTAGATGTCAAGATTATTAAAAAAACAAAAAACACAGATTACAGTGCGCCAGTCACTTATTGGGGGCAATGGTTTTGGCCTTTGTCAGTTTGTGGTTATTCTGATTTTGGGGATCTAGTGAATCAGAAGCAAGGACACTGAGCTGACCTTCCATAATTAATACTCAGTGTACTGCCACCGTTCTAGGGCTAGCAACAGCATGCAGCACTACATGTAGTATCAATCACACTTCTGATTATTCAAGTAGGCCTAGTTGCTGAAACATCTGTTATTATTGTGTTATTGAATGGTATAATATGTACATACTTATAATGACAATTTTATTCAATGAAATCTTGCAGGACAGTCAGGGCAGTCAGGTAGGTGTAGTGATATCTTGCCTCGCCTTCCACCTCTGGGACCCGGTTCGAATCCCACCAGGGGCACTCTATGGATTTGGTTTTCATTCCTTGCCTGGTTAATTCTCTGGGGTTTTCCTCCCACATCTAAAAAACTGGAACTTCCTTCATTGTCTTCTCTCCACGGGGTTCTTGGCTAGTATGGTGATTAAGTTCGCTTTTCTGAGCGTCCTTGGCTTTACAACCAGAATTAATAAATGAAAAAATTTTTTTTAAATGACAGCAGCAACATAGCCAAAACACTAGAACGGAGGAGCTTCAGCGACCAGACACTGATGCCTTAGCGATAAATAGAAACTTTGTTTTATATGATCGCGTGTCACGACCATTTCAGCTATCCGACCATGTTGTGACAGATTATATTGTTTTTTTAGGCTGTGCTGTTTATCCTCTTTTTGAAACATTTTCTTTATGTGATTTCTTTATTTGTATCAATAGGATAGATTCTAAGAAACAACTCACTGTAGCCATGCGTGCATCTACGTCAAAGTCAGTAGACTTGCCAGTCCATTCAGGGGACCTTCATGATATCCTAGAAATTGGAAGGAGGTTTGATTCGTTGGAAGATGTGGAGCAAGTCGTCAAAGACTTTGAAGAAGCTACCTCGGCAAAGTTCATCAAGAGAGATTCCAGGACGGTCGAGAGCTCGAGGAGAAGACTTCCGAATCGACCGTTAAAAGACAGCCTAAAGTATTATGCGATCACCTTCAGTTGCATCCATCAGGGTCAGCCTTCAAAAGCTTCCAAGGGACGCAAACGGAAAAGGAAATCACAGAGAATTGGATGCCCGTCAATAATTCGGTAAGAACAATTCCTTCTTTTTTGATGATTTGTGTGACATTAAATTCCTTCTTTTTTGATGATTTGTGTGACATTATTCGCTGAAATTTGCTGTAAATAGTAAAACATTTCTCCATAGTACTTGTATCAAGTCACAATCATTCCCTTGCCTGATACAACATCAGGGCCCAATTTCATAGAGCTGCTTAATCACAAAAAGTAGCTTAAGCACAACAAATTTATGCTTACCAGAATAAGGTTACCAGCCAAACTACCATGTCACATGTACAATTTGTGACTGGTATCCTACTCATTTCTGATTAGCAGAAAATCGTTAAGCAATATTATCTGCTTTTAAAGCAGCTCTATGAAATTGGGCCCTGGTATAATGACATGCTCAGTCACAAGTTCATGCTTAAATTTGAATTCCTAAGACTATGTCAACCGTTGCTATGTCATGATTCAGGGCAAACTTTTGCATAATGTACTTTAGAACACCCATACACAATTCAGAATGAATGTCTATGGCATAATGGTACAAGGGTTTGCTCTTCCGGAGGTTGCTATACAAAAGCTTGCCTCGAACCATTTGACATAGCAACTGTCTCAACAGTCTTTAGGAATTCAAAGTTAACTGGTAGCTTGTGACGACCAAGCAAGTCATTTTACCAGACATTCAAATCTAACTCGTAAATGGCTTATTATTGCCTTCATGCCCTTTGTCACTGCCTTAGGGGCCTCTTGCAATTATTAAGTACAAATTGGACTCCTCAAAGAGGTGCCCTTTACTGTGGAAAAACTGCCTCGTGGCCTTACAATCATGCAGTATGAGCTGGGAGATTCATACTGCCTTGGCCTTACAATCATGCAGTACGAGCTGGGAGATTCATACTGCCTTGGTCTTACAATCATGCAGTACTAGCTGTGAGATTCATCTTAAGATGAGTTGTCAGTATTACCATGGTGATTTGTATTGTGACATCCAATGTTCTCCAACATGTAAAAAAAAGCTTGGCGCACCACCATGCTTTCTGTGGTACCCGCCACGTTTAAAAAGTCACCGCCAAGGTTTTAAAACCATCTGTAACAAGCTAACGTTTTTTTTTCATCCACTTTTTTTCTAGTTCATACATTTCAGACTTCAAATGCAATCTTTAAAATCTTTGTTCTAAGGAGCCAGAAGGAAGTGGCCATCAGGAATCACCTCAGAGTGCATCACAGAGCATGTTCAATCATTGGCGAGCCCTGGACACAACGTCGTAGCACTCGCATAAACCCCCTCCCCAGCGCCAACCTTTAATTGTCAAGTTGGAGAACACTGGACATCATACTGTGACATCAAATTGTGTGGTGGTCGGTTCTGTAACTACCACTCATGATCAAAACTCTGACTCCAAAAACCAACTTGATTAATTTCCTCTTTCGTACAGGAATTATAATGTTACTATTTTGTTTTCCTCTCAGTTTTTCAGTAACTCCTGATGGCCAACAACTCGCTGTAGTAGAAATCAACATAGAACACAACCACCCACTTGGTGAGGGAAGCCCTCCTCGCTCCCAAGCTCAGAAAAGGCATCTGAATGGTGATGAACAAGAGGCGTCATGCAGCGTTGTGAAGGTAGTTCAGTTATGCCATATGTACACAAAAAAGAGTTGCTTAGCTTCCTCGCCTTCCCCGCAGACATTTCTCAGACCGTTTGTTTCCTTTTATCAAAACACTTACCTAAAAACAGTTGGCAATGCAGCATAAAGCATAAATTTACCATTACAATTTTTTTGATGCCTTTTCATGTAGCGCGGTTGAACATTTTTGTGGAAATCGTGCAATATAAATCTCTAATTATTATTATGTCAATTCTATCACCGGCAGTTGATGCGGTTGTAATCAAACAGAACCGGACCCTTAATACTTAATACTGCCCTGGAGCCTAGGCTTGCGAGTAGCAAGGTGCTAGCCTTTTTCGAAAATCTACATTGGGGAGTGCAGGCAGTGTGGTTGGTGGTGTATTGTATTGACTGCTTGGACAGGGAACAAAATGAAATAAAATTCCTCACGACCTGCAGAAATTGAAAAGGAAGTATGCTGAACAACAAATTGTTTTACATGGTCTTATTCCTCAGTACTTCAATAAAACACTATACCCAGTCTTTACAGTCACAAAACCACAAACCACAGTGGGGCTGCACACTAAGTAAAATTTCTAACAAATTGTAGGGAATTGAAAATATTGTGTTACACATTGTACGGGATTATTAGATAAAACTTATTCTGACCATTGACCAACAAAGGGGGATGTCAATCTTTCTGCCTGGATAGTGTCTGGGGATCACAGTTGAAAGAAAAGAAGGTATCTTCTTTTGTTTTTACTGTTGGCTTTGTTAAACTTGGAACAGATTCCAACATATTTGTATGGTTAAACATCCCAACCCT
Source organism: Leptasterias polaris (assembly GCA_037783415.1). Lineage (NCBI taxonomy): Eukaryota > Metazoa > Echinodermata > Asteroidea > Forcipulatida > Asteriidae > Leptasterias > Leptasterias polaris. The sequence continues at coordinate 4,260,364 of JAZGTN010000077.1, forward strand.
AAAACATACGTACATGTTGTTTTTCTTGTTGCAGAAGAAAGGGAGGAAAGAGGCCCAGAGGAGGGCAGAGGACGAAACCGAACAGGAAAACTCATTAGCTTCAACTCAACAGCAGACAGAATACAACAGCAGAGTCCGAGCAATTATTGATCAACTATCGGATACTGGAGATCATCCCGGAGTTCTAGAAGTCAAAACTGAAGATGACGGAACAGTCACAAGTGTTTACTACCAAGATCCAGAGATGAAGAGAGTCTACGCCTCGTATCCAGAGTTTCTCATACTCGACGCCTCCTGCACACCTGTTTTTCTGAAGATGCCCATGTATATTTATGTCTTGCTAGCCGAGGACGGCAATGGAGACAGGGAAATTGTCGCTTTCTTTCTCATCAAATCTCCCGATCCCAACAGCCTTGATACTATGATGCAGAAGTTCAAGTTACTTAACCCAGCGTGGGTTGACATGCATGTCTTGATGATTGACCCAGACTTTGCAGAACGCCAACTCTTGCAGGACCAGTTTCCGTGCGCAGCGGTGCAGTTTGGTCACAACCAGGTGATCCAGAAATTCCAGCAGGAACTGAGGAAGGCAGAGTTGGGCTTAAGTCGCGGGCAGAGACTGTTTTGCATGAGGCTCTTCAGGAAACTAGAAGCTTCTGTTTCTGAGCCAGAGTACAACAAACTGTATCAACAGCTTGTAAACTCAGCATTGAATCCCGTGGTTGAGTATTACAACACGACGTGGCATAGCTCCCGGGAAGAATGGGTGGAAGGTTTCAAATCAAGAGCCTTGTTTATCAAGGGAGCAAATCCAGGAAACCTGAAGTCCGTAATTGAAATGCTGAAAAACATCTCGGAGAATATTTCATCGGCAGAGGAAGTAGTTACTAACATACAGGAGTTAGTCGGGCTACTCAGAGAGAAACGCGACCACAAAGCATCGACGATACTCGCCAAGATTCCAAATCCGCCTGCAGACTCTACTGTTAGGGAATATCAGGAGTACACCACACCCCACGCGATGACGCACATTCAGAAGCAGCTGAAGCAAAGTTGGAAAGTCAAGGTCGTGACTGGCATCAATCAACACTCTTCTTGTAAGGCGATCTCAAAAAATGAAAGCTTCGATGTCACGGTGAACTCCTGCCCGTGCCAACTTTTTGAATGTCTTTATCTGCCTTGCAGTCACATCTTCGCCGTCCGTCGTTTTAAGGGTCTCCCCCTGTTTTTGAAGGAGGTGGTGGGGTCAAGATGGACCATGGAGCATTATAAGTCCTCCTGTCGACTCGTCCCCCAAGACTCTGGCTCATCTTCGGGGGATTGCGTCAGGACAATCAGACCCCACCTTCTCTCCCACCAAGAGAAATACCAACGGATAGCTCGAATCACTAACGAGCTGGCGTTGATTATATGTGACGCGCCACCGGACAAGTTCGACAATGAAGTTGATACTGTCAAGAAACTCTTGTCCATCATTCAGAATGGTTCAACAGTGAGATTAACTGAGTTACCCGATACACTTGACTAGGTTGTTAGGAGTTTGGTTATTAGCTTGATGAGAGGACTCAGCGTGAGGACTCGTATTAATAATAACTAGTTCTTATATAGCGCATTTTACAATAATGTATCAATACGCTGGTCATTGGGCCAATAACATTCCTTTAATCTTTCTCAGCTCCCTGGGGAGTATACAGCCCCAGGCTACCAAGGCCCACAAAGGCTTTTTCAAACACAATATCAACCCCGACCCTTGCAGGTACCCATCTAAATACCCCTGGGTGAAGAGAAGCAATTATAGTAAAGCATTTTGCTGAAGGACACAAGTGTCTTGTCCGGAATTCGAACCCACACCCCAATGACTTAACCACCAGAACTTGAATTCGATGGTCTAAACCGCTCGGCCATGACACCCTTGTAGTGAGTGCTCTGAGAACCAATCTCACAGACGAAACAAACTTGCTATGAAACACAGACAAGTTTGCTCAAACCAAAAAGTAAATAACAAAAATGTCAATAAACAAATCTTCTTCTTAGCCTTGCATGCCCAGGCCTTGGAGCACTGTGGAGATGGCAAAAGTAAATTAAAGGTCATGTAACAAAAATTATATGTTTCTCATCCTGACTTTTTGCGAAAAGGAAGGAAGAGGTCCTTATTGTTAGTTATTGTTCATGGTTTAGTTACATTTTCCAAAGATGGCGGCCATGTTGCCCTCACCCCTAGTTTTCAGCAAATGTATCTGTACATACAACTTTGCGATTGAAAATTGCGATTTAATTCATTATTATTATTTTTTTCACAAAAAGGAGGTATTAACTATCCAAAAATGAAACGGGCGGGAATGAGAAACATTCAGATTTTCAATAAACGTTCATTAGGCAATTTTTTAATTTTTTTAAATGCCCAGTTTAAGAGATGAGACTTGGGCTATCTCTAGAAGGTTGATAGATTACTGTGTGTTCTGTGGTCAAACAAACATTTAAACATACAGCTTGCCAGGCCGAATGCGTTTGTTTTTTAATAGTTACTCTGCTGTAGTAGAATCTGAAACTTAAAATGGTGGAGATACAATCTAGTAAAGTTTGTAGTACTTTATGAGTTGGATTTGAAACTTTGCATGGTGGAGATACAATCTAGTAAGGTTTGCAGTAACACCATGTACATGAGTAGGATTTGAAACTTTGCATGGTGGAGATACAATCTAGTAAGGTTTGTAGTAACACCATGTACATGAGTAGGATTTGAAACTTTGCATGGTGGAGATACAATCTAGTAAGGTTTGCAGTAACACCATGTACATGAGTAGGATTTGAAACTTTGCATGGTGGAGATACAATCTAGTAAGGTTTGTAGTAACACCATGTACATGAGTAGGATTTTAAACTTTGCATGGTGGAGATACAATCTAGTAAGGTTTGCAGTAACACCATGTACATGAGTAGGATTTGAAACTCTGCATGGTGGAGATACAATCTAGTAAGGTTTGTAGTAACACCATGTACATGAGTAGGATTTGAAACTTTGCATGGTGGAGATACAATCTAGTAAGGTTTGCAGTAACACCATGTACATGAGTAGGATTTGAAACTTTGCATGGTGGAGATACAATCTAGTAAGGTTTGTAGTAACACCATGTACATGAGTAGGATTTTAAACTTTGCATGGTGGAGATACAATCTAGTAAGGTTTGCAGTAACACCATGTACATGAGTAGGATTTGAAACTCTGCATGGTGGAGACATAGTCTAGTAAGGTTTGCAGTAACACCATGTACATGAGTAGGACTTGAAACTCTGCATAATGGGAATACATTTAATACGAGGCCACTTTTAGAAGGCTGCAGGTTTTCAAATACTCAGCTTTGTTTGTTTCCTTTCTTTTATGCATTTCTGCCTTGTTGCCAAACTGTCGTGTTATGAAATATGTAATATTCATGCATTTGTCATTCTTTTTAACTCCCTCTTGTCATTGTTATTAGTATTACATTTATATATATTATTGTTATTATCATTCAATGGACTCCTCTTTAACTTAAATTGTTAATATTTGTTTGTTGCTTTTGTTTTTGCTGTAAATTGTGTCGGTTTGTATTTGTCAGCGGGTGTTTCAATACAAGCCTCCTTTTGGCTTCTGAAAATGCCCCCAATATTGGTTTGCTCTGTATACACTTTACCATTTTTTTTTTTTTTTTTTTCAGTCAGTTCTTGATTGTCTTTGGTTTAAATAATTTGGTGTAAATTTGTTTATTGTTCTTTATTTTTCACCAGTGTGGAAATTTGGCGAATTGAATGGAATTGAAAAAACAATCTATTAAGGTTTGCAGTATCACCATGTACATTGTATATTAGGATTTGAAACTTTGCATTGTGGGAGTACAATCCAGTAAGGTAATCTTTAACACCTTGTAATAATCTCTTTTTTTTAGTTGTGATGGTTCTAAAAAGAATTAGTGATTTAAAAACTTGACGTTTCCACCAATCTGCTCCGACCCTAGGAAGGAGTATGTGTTGCTGGGTGTTGAGTTGTCAAACCGCCGGTTCTTTTTCAGAACACTAATGAGAGGGAAATAATTATATGGTGTTTCCGCACACCTACCAGATAATATCCAGCTTTTTGTGCTAGCAGTTTAATAGTTTCTGTTTGGGGGTTCTCAAATGAACCCCGTTTACGGTAATATGTGCCATTTTGTTCAACGGACAGATTTGTTTACTTCAAACGCTCGTTGCATTTGCGACTCGGCGCTTGGAACTTCCACGCACCTTCCAGATGCGAACAAGAAGTTCTAGCCCTGATTCGGATGGGGCGACATGTGTTCCAAATTAACAAATCTACCTCTTGAACAAGATAGTGCATATAACTGTGAAAGTGCTTATATGCCCAGAGTATAGTAGATGTTTTGAGTGATAGATGCAAATCATGTATATATTTAAAAGACAACATTTTAAGAAATGTACTTGCCGACAAATTTTTGATAATTGTGTTTTGTAAAAACCAATCATGACAATCAAGACAATAAAGTTAACGTATAATGAGAATAAATGCTTCATTTTATGCGCCTTGAAGCTGTGATTTGCTTTCATTGTTTTAAAAAAGTCATTCTTTAAACCAGTGAAGGTTTTTACTGTAATCAGCTTTTTCCCCTCACTTTTTACACAAAATAATTAGTTGTAATTTGAGTTTTATCCGTGATCATTTTGTCAATGAGATAATTGTTATAAATGTGGAGATTTGTTTATTAAATGCATACAGGATGACAAACCTAGGTTTCATATGTTTTTTTTATTCCATCTTAATATCACCCCGACGTCACTTTCGCTCAAAATACTCGGCTGTCTGAGATCTGGGTGCGGAGCTTGTATTTTTAGCATTAGTGCGATGCGGAGTGCTATTATGTATGGGTAGTCTAAATCTCTCTCCCCCCAACATGACCCAGTTTAACTTGGTTCTTGGTTCTTGGTTCTTGGTTCCTGGTTCTTGGTTCTTGCATAGAGAAAGGACCTGTTCTTGGTTCTTGGTTGGCTGTCCTTCAGAGTACTCCATGAAAGCGTTATTACTGGAAGTGGCGGAGGATGAACTTGTTAAAGAAGAAAAAATCCATTGAGAACAGCAGCTTTAAATCATGGAGGTAGGAAAAGACTCCTCCATGTTTAAATGTTGTTGGACTGGATTGAGCAATGGTCGACAGCTTGAGTGTTGTTGTAAGACATGACCAACCATTTTGAGGAAAATAAGTATTTGAAAAGAAATGTTCAATAGGTCCCTGACACAACCATCTAGACCTAGTTGTTATTCTTTGTGCTGTTGTAAATTAATGTCAAGTATTTTAAACGAAAATGAGACCCTCCAAGGTTATTCCCCCCTCATACTGGGATCCGCCCCTTCTAGAGCAGCATGGACTGGTTCCCAGTCTCAGCGTCGTGCGAATGTCATGTTTGTTTATATTGGTACACAGACTACTCGATGCATCTTTTTGCTATTCGCTGCGACGCCGAATTTACCCCCCTGAACTGCGTAATCATGTGAGTACAAAATCCATATTTTCTCCCGCCATCCTTCTTATTACTTACTGCATAAGCCTTTAAATTGTAACTTCACGACATATCTATATATTTTGGTCAAGTAGAATTAGGTATTTTCTTCATTCATTTATCTTATTACGCATTTGAAATATATATATTTTCTAGTTTAAAAAAAGAATGATCATCCATTCAAAATAGTTTAACCTATTTCGTAAAAATTCGGTAATTCTTCTGCTGCAGAACTCCGTAGCGTTATTAGTTGAGGTTCTTCTGAAAGGGGACTGGGTACAAAATGTTTGTCCGTGCATGAAGTTATGAAATAAACCTCCATGGTCCAAGTAAAAACCTGTCAACTCGACTCGGCTCAGTCAACTCAAGTCAATGTCAATGGGAAAACAACAGATTAGGCAAAACGTGCTAGAGGGATGGGTAATTGAGGAAATCTGGTCACGACACTAGTCTGACAAAAATTGTTGAAATTGCACATATGGAGAATTATTACTGGGGTTGTCTCATAACCCTCCGGTCTGCGACCATCGGATCGGGAGGATAGAGGGTCCCAAGTTAATTTAGGTCAAATTAAATCCTTAAAATCTGTCCAGAGGGGGGTTGCACTAAAAGTAAAAGTCGACAACTGACGACGCCTGACGACAACTGCCGACAAGAAATTTTAAATGCACTTTCAAACAACGTCTGAAGATGATTAAATCGTCAGTTGTCGGCTTTTAGTGCGACTGGTCCAGGGGTTGACAGAGAGCCACAGACACATTTTGAACAATTACAAAATGTAAAAATCATGAAAAAAAATATAAAAATCAGGTCAATGGTGGTCCTGACAACTAAGCCTGTGACGGTTAAACGTTTACACGGTTAACCGTTTACAAAATAACTATCCGTTTAGTAAATTACGGACCGTTTAAACAAAACAAATTCAAAATGTAAGCTTTTCGTTTCATTCACTGCCGTCTTTGCAGTATTTTACTGTGTTTAGTTTGAAATTTAGTTTAGTTGAAATTGCAAATAAAAAACCACAAGGGAAATTGCCGTACAATTTCTGTTTTGTTAAGCTTTTCACAGTCATAAAATTATGTGATAGCTTTAAAACCGAAGTGTGTCGCGACCTGTTATGTCGTTGAAGGAAATTTGGTACGACCTGTAAGACTTCCCATTCTAGTCATGGTTTTCTTTCTTCATCATGGTATCACCGAATATTGACACGCAATTGACACAGGCTGGTTGGCTGATTCCTGACTGGCCGCTTACCGATTGGCCGATCGTGTGAATAATTATTTATGACGTAGTGCTTCTCACAGCGCTGTATTCATCACCTCGATCCTGCGGATGTGCTTGAACGTGGTAAACTTTATAGTTAGGGGGCGAAGGAATGGCGTGTAGCTGTGGGAGCGATAAGGCAAGGGAAATCCCCTTGGTGAGAAATCACTGCGTGGTCGGGAAACGTCGGAGGAATGTTTTTACACGTGCGTGAGCAATACTGCACAGTTTTCGTTTGTCAAACTCAAATACACACGGAAGTGATGGGGATATTCACACGACTTTGACTCAGCGGGATGTTGTGCTTATAAAGATCGTGAAGGATTATCTCTCGGTCGGTAAATTTTTGGAAACAACATGAAACAACAAGGATTTAAAAAATATACTGACACAGGTACAGTCTTGATGTTAATTGTCAAAACATTTGGGCTTCCTTATACATGTACATCGTCTTTGTTGTTTGTGTATTTTAGAACAAATTCACTTGCCGCCGACTAACGGTTAAACGGTTAACCGTTTAGAAAAGTTTCGTTTAAACGGATAGTAAATTAAACGTAGGGTCACAGGCTTAACTTACTGACAACCCTGCTCGCTAAACTCCATTTTAGTTCCTTTTACATGTAGCATGAGTGCATGAGAGTTCCGTCCGCGCAATGAAATATACTTTCAGCTACCAATTCCTCAAACGGAATATTTTAAAAAGAGAAATAAAGTTTAACATCCCTTAAAAATCAAATAAATCCCTTAAAAAGTGGTGGCCGGATGCGAACATTTTTCCGCTACCTGCTTAAGCACTACAACTACAAGTACAAGTAGCCAAGTGCAAAACATTGCTTATCCACCAGAATTTTAGTTTGTCAAAGGATGGTGCTTACCTGCTTTGGAATTGAAGTTTTTGTGAATTTGAAAATGCAACTAGGCCCACTATCACTGATACTACTTTCAAATAGAATTGTTCATGATGTCTTTTATTTGCTATTCCAACATTAGGCCGCGCAGTAAAAGTCGTAGTCGTAGCAGAGGGCGTAGTGATCGTCGAGATAAAGGACGAAGCAGGAAGAACCGAGGAGGGTCGGCCTCGGCTAGCTCCGGCAGTTCAGACAGGTTTGTTTAATTGGACAAATTTGTTGTCAATGTGTCTACGATGAAATTCTAAAATTTGTTGAATGTGCATGTCCTGTTTTAGAAACCCATTAAGTAATCGGTGGGAAAATGTTTGGCTTTAGATGAGCTATACACAAACAAATTTTAATAATTAAACAAATTTTAATTATGTAAATTGTGTAAGTGCCCACATTTTTCAGGAATTATATCTTTCAAACATTGTTATTGTCGTGTTGACCATGTTTTTTTCTTGTTCCTAACTGCCACTTTGTATGTCAGTCCTTGCACTTAATAAAATCTAGTTTCTCACCATGCACAAGTTAGCGTATCGGGCCAATACGCGCGAATTGCGTGGCGATACAAGCAATTTCGGCTGGTACCCAAATTTGTTTTAATATATGGTAGTTTTACAAAAAACATCAAGAGAAAAATCATATAGAATGCTCCAGATTGCACGGGAGGACTTTTAAAACCAAGATAGACATCAAATACAAAACATTCTGAAGACCTTGTTTCAATTCAGCGTGCTTCGACCAAACATAAAAAATTTTGGGTCCAGAATGCCCCACAGTTTTGGAAAAACCTGGGCAGAACCCTGAAAATGTTCATACTTTTTTTCCAAGGATCAAATATCATGCCTGTTTAAAGAAACAATTTGGTTATATCAGCTCCAGTTCTAGAAGCCGTTCTAGTTCCAGTGGGTCATCCTCTAGTGGGTCATCAAGCAGTTCTCGATCCAGGTCCAACAGTAGATCCTCAAGGTCTAGCAGTAGCAGCAGCGGGAGTAGCAGCTCAAGTTCTGTCAGTCGTAAGAGTGGACAGAGGAAGAGCTCGGAGAAAAAAGGAAAGGAAGACAGGAAGGGGAGAGAGAGAAAGAGTCGGACAAGGTGAGTGTGGAGAGAGGAACAAGTTCAAGTAATAAACCACAAAAGAAACTGACTGGTTAAATTTTGACTAATTTGGGGTTGAACAAAGAATAATTGACTAGAGTGGGATTTGAATAAACGACCTCTGGATTAGCGCGCCGGCGCTCTACCAACTGAGCTATCTAGCCCTATGTTGGCGGTCTTCCTATTTTGTCAATACCTTTGTTCGGGGGGTGCCAGTCAGAAGCCATACAACCGTGCAGCCAGGGATCATATTCCAGTTTACGATACAACCTGGAAAGCAGCAGCCAGGGGTCACCTTAAGGGGATGCGACTCTAAAATAAAAAGTTGATAACTGATAGTTCCTAGACAACACCTTGGGACGACAGGGGTGACAAAATATTAAGATGAACAATTCTCAGCATGAAATGCGTAATCATTTTGAAAAGATTGAAAATCTGAATTTTAATTGAAAACGAAAAAAACAAGGAAAAAATACACATCAAATAAATTGAAATCATAAATTGGGGTAGGTGGTCCAAGAAAAACAAAACAAAAACTAGACACTGAATGTTTGTTGAATTACAAAGATACAGTGTTCAGGTTGTCAAGGGTACCATTATTTCTGATTTCACAAAACATTGTAATTTTACTGATAACTGGTCTGAGTGTTTCAATAAATAAATGGAGTGCTTGTGGTGAATATGTTTGCCATTTTACCATTTGAATTCCGAATTCAAATCGTTTGATTTAAAGAAGGCTGCTTGTTTCTCAAAAATGTACAATGAGATACTTTTTGTTTTATTTTGTTTATGAAGATATTAATCTACTAGATGTTAATCAACAAGGAGAAAGTTTTTTCCTTTGTTCAAATCTCATAAACAAAGCTCAATTTCAAGAGCTTCTTAGACAACTGTGAAAACTTTGAACGATTTTACAGAAAAGAAAAGTATCGTTAGAAACAAACAATCGGAGGGAATCAAAGACCCAATAGCCTAAACATTTCTGTTTCTACTTTATCATTTAAAATCATCCCCCCTTGGTTCTCCAGATCCAAGTCACCACGTCGGCGTAAACGGAGCCCCTCTCCAAAGCCATGTAAGCTTCACATCGGTCGTCTGACGCGCAACGTCAACAAAGATCACCTCATGGAGATTTTCTCAAACTACGGCGTTGTCAAGACAGTTGACCTACCCTGTGACCGTGCCAATTTGCACCTGAACCGCAGCTTTGCGTACATCGACTTCCAGAAACATGACGATGCCGAGAAGGCGTTGAGACACATGGACGGAGGTGGGTTAACATTTTTTCTTGATTTTCAGAGTTTTTTTTATGGGTCTCTCTGAGCTTCAGATTTTCTGAAAAGAGGCAAGATTGCCGTTACAGAGGTAAAAGACTTTGCATTGTTATGTGGCGTGTCGTGGCCAAGCAGTCTAGTTCATCGTACCCAAGCTCTGGTGTTGTCAGCAGCAGAGTGTGGGTTCAATACCCGGTCATGACACTTGTGCCCTTGAGCAAGGCACTTGACCATAATTGCTTTGTAAAAAGTTGGGAAGGTAGTGCATTCTGCTCTACCATCCTGGCTCCTAGTGGGTGATACCCATTCCTACATCCTATACCCATTCCTACATCCTATACCCATTCCTACATCCTAACGGACTGGGAAGGGGGTAACCCTGTTTCAGCCCCAGTAGCAGGTGGCAACGTGCCCCTGGTAGCAATACACCGATCCATTAAGCCACGCCCATTTCTCATTGACCAATCACAACCGCGAAATCTGATCACCATTTGAGCCATTTGGTGATCTTTGCACTAATGGTGATCGGGTTTCGCGGCTGTGATTGGTCAACTCGTAAGGAGGCGGGGCTTAATGGATCGATCTATTGATGTGGGTCGATAGCCCAAATCAGTTTAGTGTAGCCATCATCTTGAAGTGGCGGCCAATGGCCTTGTGATGTTATCTGGCCTTGTGTAGGCGATCTCTTAGAAGGAGAAAAAAAAAATAAAAATGATGAGTCTGTAAATCTCAAGAATTGAACACCCTGTAAATTCAGGAGGCTTCATCTCTTCACCTCATCTTCACCCCCCCCCCCCCCCCCCGACGTACTTTGCTCTTTTCTTTGCCACAATTTTGATTTCTGTCAAGTTGTTATAGTGGAATCTGTCCTTGCTGCTCACCTCTTTGGACCATGGTTCTAGTCTCCCTCGGACCTGAGCCTTTGCATGTGGGTTGGGTTTTTTCAGTCTGTCCTTTTTAACATGGGTTTTTCACATTACTGCGTCTTGTAAAATTCACCAGTTCTTCATTGCTTTTTCTTGTATTGGTTTTGGTGCTTGTCGCTTTTGAAGATCCCTGTAGTTTCCTTACTAGCAAGGTATGAATAAATAAAATTGGTGGATTATTATTATTTTCAGGACAAATTGATGGTCAGGAGGTGACAGCCGCCTACGTCTTGGCTCCCAGGCCCCGCCCGATGCGTCGCTCTCCAAACCGAGGAATGCCCCCATGGAGAAGGTCTCCACCCAGATTCAGAGACGACAGAAATAGAAGAAGGTACCTTCATTTGATTTCTTTCTTTCTTTCAGGCCAAGATTTTCGATCCAACCTGGAAAAAACAAGTTACTTTGTGTAAAAAAGACAAATCCTGAGATTCCAGCATGTTGACCTTGATCCATTTGCTTTTAATTCTTCATACAAGTGCTTTTCCATATTCCGTGGTAAATGTTAAAAATATAATAATGTAACTCTCCTATAGTCTATTCTCCATCATCCACTGTGGTATGAGTGATTGATAAACTATGCCAGGCTGTAATCTGATATCATATGATGAATGCATCTACTTCATACACTATCAGCCCTCCTACTGTTTGACCATTCAGTATCATTCATTGTGGTTTTGAATGATAGATAAGCTATGCCAGCCTGCAATATTATGTCATATGATGTATGCATGTGCTTCATACACTGTCAGCCTTTCTACTATTTGACCATGCAATATCATCAATTGTGGTTTTACATGATAAACTATGCCAGCCTCCAATATGATGTCATGTGGTGAATGCATCTTCATAGTATACAGTCAACCCACCTTCTGTCTTACCATTCAATATCACCCACTATTATTATTATTCTGTGCACAGTTGTCCCACCATAAAGAGTCAAATGGTTGGTCAACTCCCTGGAAAGCGTGACCAAGTAAGAGGTTTTCAACATCTAAATATGAAAACCTACAATTGCTTTTTATACTCTGGCTTACAGATTAATTTTGGTTCAAATTCTCAATAGACAAATTCGTCCATTTTGTTGCAGGCCACCCCCTCCAAGGAAGCGATCCCCAAGACCTCGCTCAAGATCAAGATCCCGTTCACCCGTAAGACGAAGACGCCACAGCCGCTCCAGCTCCAGCTCCTCTCGCTAAGACGGACCTCATCTGTGTCCTGTTTCATCTTGAAGCCGTACCACTTGTGGCTGAAGGAAATTCTTTAACCGACGTGTTCACCAAGTAGTCGTCTTTAAAACTTTTTAGAGCATATATTGCTCTTAGTGACTTGCTGGTTAAATTTATGCTTCAACGTGGAGACTAAAGCTAGACTTGTCTGAAACATTAAGCCCCATTTTGCAGGATACTTGCTTCTAAAGGTACTTCTTATACACACTTTGTAAGCACAAGGATTCGTTGGCATTCCTTGGGAAGTCCATTGTTACGTCAGGTTTTTTCACTGTTCTGTGACAAAGTGCCTGGAAGACTAAAGATCTGGTGTGGACTATGTTGCGATAGGCCTGTAGTTCTTTTATTTCATTGTTAGTGATGTATCTTTTGTTGTAATTGTAAATATTTCTATACTTGTTTTTTTAAATTGACTTCATTAATGTGTTACGTTAATGACTTTAGCTTTAGGGGGGGGGGGGTGGTTTTCACACACAAATACTTGCTTATAATGGTGTCAAATGAAGACTTAAGTTGATGCAAAATCAACCAAAAGGGTCTCAATTATTGTGGTACCAGCCCTGGCATATTTCAAGAGTGTTGAAGTGTCGTGAAACACTTGGGCCAGCCAAACAGATGCCATAAAATTTTAGCGACAATTTTGTGATGCTTTGACTTTGATTTCTGTGAAGTACAACTTGGAACCCAATGAACTGTTGGTTTTGATTGACAATCTTGAGTATGATATCATGTGGTGCATAAGTGCACAGTCAATGTCGTCCACTGTAGTTTTGAATGATGGATAAACGATGCCAGTCTGCAATATGATAGTTCAGTACATACACAACTGATGCATTTAAATGGCGTCAAATGGTTGGTCAACTCTCTCGGAAACCTTACGAAGAGTGGGAGGGTTAGTAACCTACTGAGAGCTTTTAATGTCATTTTTTTTAAAGGAACACGTTATCATGGCGTTAACTTAACTATAATAAAAACACAAACAATAGTCAATGTGTTGCATTTCGTGCTTTATTATATTTATATTAGTAGTTAATAGTACAAATAAATAGTCCAAGTAAAATATATTGTATAAAAGATGTGACATTTCTTCAGTGGCATGGTTGCAACCAACAAATGGTAATTCCTTCCTTAATTAAACAAGAAATTCTTCACAGTTCATGGAATATGATTAACATGATTATTATTTTTGGCGATTACCACCCTCAAAACCTACTGCCTTAACGGTGTAAATCCTGCATCCAAATCTTGTCAAGGCTCCTAGCAAAGTAGGTGTTGTTGTGATCACCATTGACTGTGTCACTGCAATTTAATTTGTTGCTCTGCAAAGCAATCATTCAGCAATATTTGTCTGCAAAAATTCTATAAAGCTGTCATTATGGCTTTTAAATTCACAATAATGCAGACATATACGTGCAAATGCAGCGTCTCAGCGGCGCTGAATTTTGCGCTTGCGATCACCATTCTCAGTTTACTGTGCAAGCGCCAAATTTCTGCGCTACTTGTCTAAGCGTAGAATGCCTAGTAACGTGGACTACGCAAGCGCACAAGCTAAAATTCCCTGCTAACCCATGAAATACGCTTGACACAAGTGCGGAATTCCCTGCTTCCATAAGCGCCGATTCTTTGCTTACGGTAAGCACAGGCATGAAATTTGGCCCAGATTTCCTTGGTTTGGTTTCTCAAAGTACCAAGTCTTTTTATGCCCGTCATTTTCCTCTCTTTGTTGCTGACAAACTGCAGTTGCGTGTCAGACTCTGACATCCAAATTAATAGTAACAATTTACATTTAACATGTACAGTATTTCTGTCCATAATATAATTTAAAAAGCTTTCTAAAAAACGATAATATTAAAAATGGAACGCACTTGATTGATTGATCACTTATAAATTACGTGGAATGCAATTCTTTTGACACAGACGTGTATCTTTAAATAAAATCAGACGTAAAATCACTATCTCCTGCTAAAAAAGTACACTTCAGCATTGTCACTTTGTAGACAAGGTAGGTATGTCAAGGTTTGTAAATAAAACTGGAATTTTACTTGGGAACCCATGATGGTTCCTGCCTTAAAAAAACAAGATGAGAGTTAAGATAACATTGCAGATAATAAATACACATTAAAATAATATTTACACTCCTTTTAAGAAAGACGATAAAAAACAGCTCTATGAAATTGGGCCTAGGTAAGACGCACCGATAAATAACCCGCAGTGATGTATTCGTTTGATAAGTCAGATAAGCCTTATCTTACATGCAGGGAAATATTGGACGTCCAAACATTTTGATGTGGAATGACCACACCTTTTAATTGAGGTTGCCTGAGGGCAAGTGGGGCTTGGAGTAAGGGTTTTTACAGTAATCAAAACATTCCTGATAACTGAAGACCAAATTTTAATAAGGGTTGGTGTGGAAGTTCCTGTTTCGTTGTATAATGGTTATAAACTCTCTTATCCCCATTGTCTTATGAAGCATGAGCTGTAGAGGGCGCTAGATTTAAGATCACTACAGAGCTGTGTATTGAGAGAGTTGCAATATAGAGGCACCAGTTTTCTTTGGTCACGTGGTTGCTGGACGCCATTTTCAGTCCAAATGCAGCACACCCCAATGGGCAGACTAGTCGGGCACCTTGTGTTTGCCCATGCGTTTTTTTGACACAAAATGGCTTCTAATATCAAGTTGTCACAGTTATGGATTGTGAACACACACACTTTGACGTCCCTATTTCATTGACCCTGAATGTCTTTCCACCACCGGAGGGCTGATGAGACCTGACGGACTGTCGCTTTCACCTTGTGAGTGGAACAGACTCCGTTTCCTGAGGTTGGGTGTAGTACTTCTGGAAGACTCTTTCCTCCCCACAATGCTGACCTATGACCTTGTAGACGTGCAAAAGTAGTCTGGGGAAGCGAGATGTGAAATAGTGGATGAAGCCGTCTGGCACCGGACCCAACGACTCCTTGACCTCGTCTGGTAGCTCCCTGTAGTGGTGTTTCTATTAAAGACACAAGACAACTCAGAATTGGTGCTAGGAAAATGACCTGTTTAACCCTTCCATCAAAACCCATCAGTGGTGCTTTGTATAACCTAACGAAGAATGTATTGCATTAAATTGAATTGAATTGCATGGGACCACAAATATTGGATTAATCAGAATCTTTTTGTAATATGATGGTTTAAATTTGGATGTGAAGGGTCTCTTGGAAATAGCGCCAAGGGGGTTTGGGATTTGCACTTCAGGTAAGAAAACAAAAAAAACTTATTTCACTCATTTAATTGGTTGTGAAGCCAAGTGAACTTAATCACTATACTAGCCAAGAACCCAATGGAAGGAAGTTTCAGTTTTAGATGTGGGAGGAAAACCCCAGAGAAATATTCCAGGGAAAACCCATGCAGTCGGGTAGGGACTGAAAACCCAATCCACGTAGTACCCCCGGCGGGATTCGAACCGGGGTCCTAGAGGTTGAAGGTGAGGAAAGATACCTCTACACCAACCTGACCAAAACCCTTTTGAGATCCTCTCAAGACACCTACCTTATTCCTCATTGCTCTAATCAGATCACGTACTGACTTCCCTTTGTAAGCGCGGAATCTACGAAGATCTGCAAGAAGAAAATGTTACGTTTACAAATAGTTACTTTTACTAACCGCTGTAAAAGGGAAAGCACATCGTTGGTTTTGGGAAGAATAAAGAAGAATAAATGAATTCAGATCCTCTAGTTTGCAATAAACATAGAATACAAACCAATCTGTGAAAATGTCTTTATAAAAATCTTGGCTGGTATTTGAGAGGAACAGGTCTTTGATAAAGGCGTTAATAGGCACAAATCCATGCAAAGAGTCAATCCGTTGATTGTTTGCAGTGCCTTTTGACTGGGGCCACTGAACCATGACCCCCATGGACTCTGTGAAACAGTTACATGTGTACACATAATCTGCTACGGTGTCCCACCACATGTGGCCTGTTGACATGACCACCAACAACAGGCACAGAAACTTGAATGCCTGTTTATAAGCCTGCCGTTGTTTGTTGCATGGAAGTTTCATGAGTAACCGTGTCCTCTGAAGCAAACTGGGTTAAAATTAACACTAGTCAAATTTTCTTCAGAAAAAATGACCAAACCTGTACTTTAAAAGTTGTTCTCTAGAGATGTCAAGTAAACAAATGACAAAGGAAACTAACTGGGCACATTTTCAATCAAGTTTGGGTGAAAGGGACAATTTGAGTAGAGAAGAATTAGAACCGGATCTAGTCAATTAATCTCTTTAGAAATGTTAACATTTAACTACTTGATTATTAAGACCACATGGATATGTCCTCCTCACCTGTTTGTAACTCTGCCGTTATATTTTCCCTCCAATCTTTCTTCACAACATCAGCTGCATTTGTTTCCATGGCAACAAGCAAGGCACAATCAAGAGCTTCTTTTTCGATCCTATCACTGACATCCTAGTTCGAAAAATGCAATGGACATTAATGATAATTATCATCAAGACGGTTTTAAAAGATACATGCACTTCCCAGCTTGCAATATGATATCATAAGGTGAATGCATCTACACAGTACACAGTCAACCCTCCTACTATCTGACCATTCAATCTCATCCACTGTTACATGGTAGTGCATTCTGCCTGCCTGCAGTACGATATCATGAGGTGAATGCATCTACACAGTACACATTTAGTTTTGTGCACAGTTGCTCCACCATACACAACCCTACAGCAGAGTGGTCCCATATGATTGATCAATTATTAATACTGCCAAATATTGTTGGTAAAACAGGAGGGATACAAACACCCAAAGTGCACATCAACTTCGAAAGAATTTGACTTTTACCTGGAAGAACATGAGTTGCTTTTCTTGATTCCAGAAGAATGGATGCTTGAGGATGCTTTTTGATACCGGTCTGTCTGTAGGCAGACGCTCAATCATCTGCGTTATTAGCGCCCTCGATATTAAATCATCTGGAAATTAAAAAACCCAAACAATTATCCCACTTTTACGTTGAAATCATACAAAAATTATAATTTAAAACAAAATCATTTTCAGAGATGGTTGTACTTCCACCAGATCTCTACGGCTTATTGTAATATTCCTCACTTTTAACTGCCGTGTATTAAATGCGTGTAATGCAATTCAATTTGAAGTAATAAACCCAAAGGGAAACACAGCGGGTATTGACAATTATATCAATTATAAATAGAGAGACCACCAGCATTAGGGCCAGACAGCTCACTTGGTAGAGCGCCGGCATGTTTAATCTGGAGGCCACAAGTTTGAGTCCCGCTCTAGTAAACTTTTCTTTGTTCAACCCCAATTATTTTAAGCAATTCAATTTGAGCTGTAAATTGCTGCTTTTATTAGAAATTACACTATCATATATAGGGCTGATAACAGTTATGTAACTGCGGTTTGTCAAAAAAGAGGAAAGTGCCAGGTACTAAAATTTAATTCTCAAAAGCACAGCTGAAAAAAAAAAAAAAAAAAAATCAGCTGATCAGCTAAAAAGTTCCATGCTTGCAATACACAGCCCGAGTATTGGGCTGATTTAATCCGCACGGAACACTGCTAGGGGCAAATATTTAAGAGCTCAGAAAAAGAAAGAAAAAAAAGTGAGAAAAATGTTACCTTGGGGGATTTTATCTAGCGTGGAATTTCCAGCTAAGATGTTGGCCTGTCTGTGTAAGGAATCACCGAATGGATGCTTGCCACCAGACAGTATGTAGTAAAAAACACAGCCCAGGGAGAATATGTCCACGGCCGTTGTCTGTTTTAACGATACACACAAAGAAAGATGTTTTAAAATGATGTTTCTATTATTATTACTCTTCTTAAATACAAACAAAAGGTGTACGTTTTGCATCAGGGATTAAGAATTCTATTTGTGTTTCACACTTCACCCCTGTGTGATATGCACTGTATACTCAGTGCTTTCCCAAGTGCTGCAGTAAACAAACTTAGGTGGGATTCGAAACTTACCCCCCCCCCTTCCCCCATTTCTAGAGCAGATGTCTTAGCCACTTGAAAAAACTGAGTGCATCCAAAAGAAGCCAGTTCGAATCCTGTTATAAATAATTTATACACAAGTATAGTAGGATTCGAACTGCCTCTAGCCACCAGGCTAGCTCGGTGGTCTAGTGGTAAGACATCAAAGTAAAGGTTGTGGGTTTGAATCCCACCTGAGTGATTGGCCAGTGGATTTTATTTTACAGAACTCAGGAAAGTACTGAATATACAGTGCTTAACACACATTGGTGTAAGGGTAAACAAAACCAAAATAACATTAACAACAACAAAAACAAATAATAAACTGAAGTAGTTGCATGGAAACCCATTATTTATAAACACATTGGTACATAACGGACTCACTGTTCTTTCTTCACCGGTCAACATCTCCGGAGCGATCCATCCATCGGTCCCAGTGGCCCCCGACCTCCTAGAGAATGACCTCCGACCTGCAGATAGCTTCTTACACAGTCCAAAGTCCGAGATCATGGCTTTGATCTGACCGTGTTGGTTTGGCTGGGATATTAAGACATTGTGGGGTTTGATGTCTCTGTGAACTGAGAGAAGAAAATTGTGACGTATGAGAAACAGTCTTGTGTAAACGTTTCTACCTCCTAAAGACAATAGGATTGATAATCATTGCAGGCCTGGAATAACACTGTCACAGAGGCCAAAGCCTCTTTCATGGTCAGAATTTCAGATTTTGGGTCAAAAATGTTTGGGTAATTATATGGTTTTAAATGAAGGCATTTCATTTGTGCGGACTAGTTAAATTAGGCACAGTTTGAGAACTAGGTAAAATTAAACACATTTTCAGATAATTTATGAATTAAAAATACCATGCCAGCATGGTATTTTTAATTCCACCATGATACAGACTGGACTACTGAAGACAATTTATGTTCTGGTTCTAATCCTGGAAAGTGCAATGACATCTACTCCTCCTTTACAGCTCAAAATACACAGAGAGAATAGAGAGCGCCCTCTTTAGAATCAACCTCCTTCAGCTCCTGTTAATTTCCCATAAGGGGGGGACAGATTCTCTGGGGGGGGGGACAGATTTCCCGATGACACCGGCACCGGCGATCACAGGTACCCCGCACCATAGTTCCGATTCTCAATTTGAATTGGACTCGCTAGAAAATCGCCTGACATTAGTGCAAGGGGGTCTTTAACTCTAAAAGTCACCCAACATCAAGACTGTTTTGGGTACCTACCTATGTTTAGAGAGTGAAGGTGTGCCAGCCCTGCCGTTGCCTGATGTAAAACATCAGTTGTTTCTAGACTTTGAAAACTCTCCCTATTTGCTGCGTACTCTTGTAGCGTTGCTGTACAAAGCTCCAAGGCAATGTATCTGAACTGTGGGTCTTCCTCCTATGGAAAATAATTAAGTGTACAATTAATTAACTGCTAGAACCAACCCAGAGGACAAAGTTACAAGCTTTCATATAAGGTGTTGCACAAATTAATCTGTGGTGGATAACTAAAAACTAAAAATGAATTTTTTTTGGGATCCTGACACTAATTCACGTCCATCAGCCATGTACAATTTTTGTTGCATGTTACATGTATTCTGTGCATTGTCCGTGGCATATGCACAAGTTTTTGTTTTGTTTTTCAATTTGAAACATCATCATCTGTAATAAATCTTTCAGAGAAAACAGAAAATAGAATTAGCTGTTGCAAACTGCTTACCAACCAAAAGGACCTGTGGTATAAATGCAAAATTTTGTTTGTGGCCTGATGTTTCGACCCTAGCAGAATCTTTCTCCTTTAGTCTTCGAGAAAGACTCTGCTAGAGTCGAAACGTCAGGCCACTAACTAATTTTTGAAGAGAAAAAAATAACATGTCTAAATACAAATTTCAGCGAAAATTGGGCCATGCAACTTAAAAAAAATTTTATGCATATTTACAGACTTTTTTTGTACATCATCATAAATGAAAAAAGGAGCAATTTGGACAGGATGGACGGACTATGTCTCTCAAGTAAGTTTGAAGACAAAAATCAAATGCCTGTGATATTTTTGTTGTTGAAAAAACAGAAAGAATCTTTCTTTTTCTCAGGCATATTTGGTCCTTCCCAAAAAATTGGAATTTGTTATCGAGTACAAGGGCTGACCAACACACATACTGTATGCTTTAATGGCCATTTCAGGCTATTGAGTCAAACTTTGTCAGATTTTTTCCAAGGGCAAAACAAAAACAAATCGGAAACCAGACTAAAGTAGGAAGTTTATCATGCCTGTTTTCTATGACTCTACTCTCTCCCCTTCTCTTCGATACTCACCATGCAGAAGTAGCGGATTACGTTTGGATGTTCGTCAGACTCTCTGAGTAGGTCCACTTCTCTGTCTGCAAAACTGAAGCAGTCAGGCAGGATTCTCTTGACTGCTACATCACGATTATCAAACCTCCCTCTGAGAAATGGAATAAACGGAACAAATGGCAAGATGATCAGAACAACTGATGAAATCCGGTAACTATTTCAATAAGCTTTTTCAGGGATATGATAGGCTGAAAAAACCAAAACCTGAACACTGAGCGCAAAGCGCGAAAGCTTGCGAGCTCGAAAAACTTGCGAACACGAAGCCTACTTAACATTTATCTTTGGTTTTAAAAGCCCTACTCTGCAATCTGGGGCGTTATATATGGTTTTATCTTCAGTTTTTATGAATTTGATCTGAAGTAAAAAAAACAAACCCCAAAAACATTATTATAATTTTTGGGGGCAAAAAAAACCAAACAAAAAAACGGATTCTCTTTTTGGAGGGCAAAAAAAACCCTGGATTTCCGGTTAAAAATGGAGAAATCACATCCCTGTTTAAAAAATTGTGCAAATTCGTCTCGAACAAGGCTAAAAGATTATTGAAACTCCCTCTGAGAAACAGAAAGAGGAGAACCAATGGCAATATGATCAGAACAACTGATGAAATCCGGTAACTATTTCAATAGGCTTAAAAAAAACACAAAAAACAAGTTGTGCAAATTTGTCTCAAACAAGGCTAAAAGCTACTCTTGGTAAGGGTATACCAGAGGAAAAAATCCAAGATGAAAATAGGGTAGGAATTGATAGACCTCTTAAAGCGCTATGGATTAAGATACACGACATGTATGAAACTGGTATCATGTTATGCCAACAGTAAAGATATGATCACCATGACTGGAAACCATTGCAAGATCAATGCGGGTATTTTTTCGCTGGATTTGTTACACGATGGCTCATGAAAATAGACTTGAACCAAAGAAGTACTTGAATTGTAAAGCTTTGGATAAATTTTTAAACTTGTAAATACACAATTTACAATTTGTTGAATAGGCAGGGTCAATTCAAAAAGTTTGAAAAAAAGAGGAATAGAGAAAATTCTGCCAGTGGGTGGTTTGGGAATCTTGAGTGCCAGGCAGGTTTTCTGGCACAAACCACCACGGGTAGAACCCTGGGTTAATAATGAGCGTAAAACCACTTACTTGTATACAAACGTGCCCTCGCATCCTTGCCCAAGGATCTCCTTGGGGTTGAACATAATCTTCCCCACCTTGGCGTATCCCTCTGGAATATCATCGGCTGAACTGTCTCCGTTGCTTGCCAAGCTCTGATTGGATGTTTGGGCTGAACGCGGCTGGTTAGAGACAATCACTATTGGCTAAAAATACAGAAAAACAAAAGAAACACAAACAACTCGGTAAGAATGAACTCTCAAATCTCAAATAAGAAATTTTCAATCTAACATAGTTGACCAGACATACGGCATTTATAAAGCGCCAGAACATAAAAAAACGCAGCGCATTAGATTGGATATAAATAATTGTTGATACATTTCTTGAATTTGCATTAAGAGTCAGATTCTCTGATGGAGATAGTGAGTGCATTCCAGGTATGAAAACAGACTGAAAACACACCACAGAATGAAAACAGACTGATTGTGGAAGTATGCCTGAAGCTAAGAATGAGTTCAGCTTTGGTATAGACCGTGCAAGGTCTTCACAAAATACTCAAACATTTTGGGGAATCTTGGGTTCTCATATGCGCTTCTTCAACGTGACAGATTCAAACTGTCTGACCATTCAATATCATTCACAAGATTTTGAATGACGGATAAACTATACCAGCCTGCCATAAGACATCAAGTGGTGACTGCAATAACACAGAACACAGACAGTTCTTTGCACAGATGTTACACCATACGAAGGTGAATAGTTCTGACTTTTTTGACAATTCAAATTCAAATGTCTTGGAAAGTATTGAGGACTCACCCTAGGAATCAGGTAAAAGAGTGCCAAGAAGCCCAGCAGTAGAGTGAGGATCCCTCCCACAAAGACTCGATCAGTCAGCACGATACGGAACCACAGCTCCTTGCCCTCTACCCCTACCAGGGTGTTGTTGTCAGGGGTAGATTGTGGGGTGTCAGCCGCTGGTTTGATGGGTAAGATGACGCGGTTGTTGTCGGTGATGGTGTGTTTGTTGGGGTAGAAATTGGAGGGGATGAGGATGGCGTGGGAGTCCTCTGGCACTTCATGATGACCTGTAAGGTGGAATTTTAGTAAGATACTAAAACCAGTTGATTTCATAATGGCGAAGGAAACTGACAATGACTATTGTAGTCGCACTCTACACCGTTCACCCCGAAGGGATCCGCAAGGTATCAGTAACCAGTATCTCCCTGCAGACTATGGGGCATCTGCTGGATGGAACGGAGTTTCCTGAATGGAGTAATAGGCTCCTTGGAACTATTCTATGGCATTTGCCAACCAATAGGGCCTGTTTACATGCATGAATGTGTTTAGAATATTACATGGGAAAGGTTGACTGTGCTTCAAGAAATTATTTGCCAAGCCAAATTTGAAGGGAACCAGTCACAGGTCATGTACATTGCAAGTAATTTTGGCTGGTAACCTGTTTCTGCTAAGCAGGATTTGTTCAGGAATAAGCAAATGTTTCTCCTGAAGACGAGAAGAGTATACTGCTCGAAATGTCGAGACCACACCGGCTCTTTTCAGAGCCAACACTCCCACAAAAGAGATTTAATACACGGTTGTACCCGCAAGTTTACTATTTATTTATTTATAGTTACTTCTTATTCAAATTGGTGCTGGAGAGAGAGGGAGAGACCTACCCATTAACAAGACAGGTTTAGCTGTTGTGACTGTTGGGTTGATGGGAACAGGCATGATGGTGACTACCCGGCTAGCCACTGGACTCGAATCAGTGCTTGGAGTGGGGTCTGGGGTGGATGATTTGGGCCCCTCCAGGAGAGGTGGGCTCCATCCTCTCGGCTGTGAATGAAATCATAACAAGAAATGCGAGAAGTTATATGTGGGAATTCAAACTGCAACTCACAATCAAGTTGTAAAGCAGTAAAAATAAAAAATAAATCTACCCCCCAAAAAGCATGCAAATATTACCGGTAGAGATGAATGTAATTATGAAACAGAAAAGGCAAATCTTGTTTTTTAGAGTTGCATCGTCTGTTTTTTGTCGAAGGACATTTTTCCCCCAAAAGGTTCTTCTCAAAATGAATTGTGAATAATGATGCTGTTTAAAAATTTAAAAACACCAAAAACCTTTTCCCATGCCACAGACAATTCACAAATAACACACAAAATTGTTTGAACATAAAGATAATGTCAGGATCCCAACAATAATTCAGTTTTTAAATAACAACCGCTTATTATATCTTTCGAGAAAGCTGATTACTTCCTTAAATCTATAAAAATAGCTATTTAAATTTTTCTATAAATTCTCATGTCAAATCAGCCAAAACTCAAACCTAGCATCCTAAATGGTACAGACACTTTAAAAAAATAAAAAAAAGTTCTGAAAAACTGAAAGCTTGCTTACGACAATTGGGACAGATCCCTCCTCTACTACAGCCGGCATAGCAAACACTCCATTCTCGTACTGGCCAATAAATAAGGTAGGACTATGAAAACAAAGGCAAAATATGACATTTGGATAAACTGAAAACCCTTCAAAAAAACCTTAATAAATAGTTTTTAAATAATGAACCAAAAGGGAAACAGACTGGTATAAGTTTTAAACAATTTAGGGTTGAACAAAGAGAAATTAGACTTGAATGCACAACCTCCAGATTAACGTGCAAAGATATTGACAAAATAGGGCTAGATAGCTCAGTTGGTGCCCAGCATGACACTGATCAAAATGCGTATTTTTAACATTCTGAAACAGTTTTTAGTGAGTTTTACCCACTTATATGTTATCAAAATAACGTAAAAATTACGTTCAAGCTGATCTTTAATAATCTTCAACTCACGTGAGTGTCGATTTCTTCTCATATCCAAGAAGCCTATTCCTCCATTCAGGAAACTCCGTTCCATCCAGCAGATGCCCCATGGTCTGCGGGGAGACACTGGTTACTGATACCTTGCGGATCCCTTCGGGGTGAACGGTATAGATTGCGACTACCGGGGAGCTGTAGCTAACGTCCCATAGCATCTCACCGGTATGCGTGTCTAGAGTCACGAAGGAACCGTCTGTGATGGACGAGAAGTGCCTCAGACCTATGAAAAACAAAGGGCAAAAAGGAAGCAATTGACTTTATCGAATATGCACACAACAAATACACCAAAATACCGGACAGTGATTCGGACTTCCCCTTAGTGGTTTTGAACACTTCTTTTAAGACAGAAAGACATTTTGAAGAAAAAAAAACACACAAAAAAACACTAGCTCAAAACTTGAAAGGTCAAAATATTGAATGATCAGTTAATAGGGCAAGTGAGGATTAAATTGCACACCGAGGCTAATCTCATTCTTTATCTTATCCAGGGGATTAAAAGATTTAAGATATTTCTTACCATAGTCTTCCTCGTCCACTGTGAGATGGTTACCGTAATCAATGTAGGTCACATTCCATCTAGATAGACAATTAGAAGAGAGAAAGGATACATTGGTACCTCACCACGCAATGTCTTTAAACCATGTATGTAATTTACTCATTAGAGATTTGTGCCTATGGTGTTCAAGTTACGTATGCAGTGTGGACCTCAGAACAAATGAGGTCCACACAAGGGACTTGAAACACTATGTGGACTTACACACGCCCACGCAGTGTTTTTAACAGTGTTGAAGAATACGCCTTTTCTTAAGTGTACAGAACAAAGGAATGTCCACAGAATGCAACACAGAGCTATATGGCACAGCATTGCTATGCGTTAGTAACAGCGAGTGCTCCCTCTAGTTAATATAACTCTATGGTCTAGAGTGAACACAGTTCATAGACCTCTTGCATAACGTGAAATGCTGCTGGTACACCGAGGTCACGCGCCGTTTTCTTCATGATGCATCATTTTTAGTGAAAGCGTCTTTCTTATAAATGCCCACTTCTAATTGAAATACTGTCTGACGATTTTGTTAAAAGTTTTTTTTCTAGGACAATAGTCCCCTTGCATAACACGCAATGCTGCTGGTATGCCAAGGTCACGCACAAAGAGCAGCTGTCATCCAATGATCTGCCTCCTTTTGCCTCAGTGAGGGCGCTGTTTGAAAGTGTGACGTCATTTGCAAAGGGTCTATTTCCAAGAGACAAAATCTAAAGAAACTAACACTCTCTCTCTGGTGTCAGAATCAAACATGGTGAGCGTGAACTCTGTCCGCCCGAGGAACAAGGTTCTCGAGTCGGGCGTTGGACAGGACTTCTGCGTCGTCTCTGTTGCCATGGTGTGCTGCCTCTCCCCTGTTGCTATGTCAACCGCTATCCAGCTGTCCAACTTACGACCTAATCATCAGAAGACGAAGAAAACATCCTTAGATAAAACACTGGCTGATTTTGACAAAAACAAAACAAAACAAAACAAACCAAAACAAACAAACAAACAAACAAACAAACAAACAAGAAATGCAGTTGTGTGTTCTTACCAGCATATAGTACGCCGTCAGCACTTCTACAAGGTGAGGCAGTCACTAGGTCAGGTATTGTAAAAGGTAATTTCTGCGAAAAAATAGTAAGTGATGAAAATTTGACCACTCTGTCTTTTTACTCATTATAATTTTGAAATAATTTTATGATTTTAGTTCTGTTAATTATTGATCAACGCTGTATGTATCTGAGAAATTGCTGGTACTCCTGCAACAGAGTGAAATATTTTCTCATGTCACACTTTTGTGCCCGTCAGTGTGGAATTGCCCATTCATTTATACCTGTATGGGTATGTCAATTCCACACTAATCGGCACAAAAGTGTGAAATTGAAGGGGAACATGGCACAGGGATAACAAAATGAAGTATGTTGTCATGTAGCTTTGTCTGTGTACACTCAAAAGCACAAGAGGATTGTGGTTGAAAAACAAATTAGGCAAATGTCCGAATGTATTAAGAAACTGGAGGAGATCAATTTTCAAGATTAATACGTAAGTAACTATTGAGGACAGACATTTTTGTTATCATTTGGTAGAAGTTATACAAAAATATATTTATTGGCCCAATTTTGTCCAGATTCCAATTCTACAGACCTTTAGGGATAGTTACCAGCCAAAATTAGGAAAGCATCTTCCCTGGCTTTTTAAAGAAATTAAATAAGTTCTAAACAATTTTATACCTACAAACATGGACATAATTTGTCAAAAAGGTGTCTGTCCAATGTTCCTAAATGATTTATTTCCCAATGTTTTTTTCCCTAAAAGTAAATACCCACAGCAATATCTCAATTGTTACGCCTTGTCACGCCTTTTTTTTTTTACATTTGGCCGGATAGACACAACTATTAAGGGTTAGGAATGCCACTGGCACAATATTTTGCAACATGTAAAATTCTTTCTTCACTTTCCTAGTCCATACATCTGTCTTTGTTACATACCTAACACTGTTCAAATGACCTCGAAATGACCAAATAATTTCTAAAGGTGACGGATTAAATTTATAAATTTTTGCTATGAACAATCATGAACAGCTTTGGAATGTACAGGAAAAGACTGCAACAAAATCATTTTTTTTGTCTCACTCTCCCCTGCCTCTCTTACAAACTCATCTTTTGGCCCATTAGTGTGGAATTGCCCAGATACAATTTTTTAAAAGCAGACATGATACTTGGTCCTTGGAAAAAAAGTAGGAACATTTTATCAATACACATGGTGTAGGCTCTAAAGGACATTTCAAGTCTAATTATCAACAACTTTTTCTGGTTTTTGGAAGAGCAAAAAGAAATCGGAAAACAGACTAAAGTAGTAAGAATATCATGCCAGAAAGACAAAAAGAGAGAAAGCGAGAGAGAGAGAAACCCCAAAATTCCAACACACAAATAAGGTATTGAATTTCATGATGATATTACATGTAGTTCAATACTGTCAATCGATCAAAGGTGAAATCTGATACGGTATAAAAATAACAGAAGGTTAACCTTTTGCACATACATGTACATGTAGGCATTAGAATCCAAATCATATATTCTTGACCTGCATACCCCAATGTACATGTTTACTTCCATTTCTCATTATTTTGGTTGTGTAAAATTGTTGTCATTCCGCCACTGTGTCAACACAGTAAAGTTGTTAATGGATTCGATTTGGTATCAGTGCAGTGCAATCTCACTATAACGGAGTGGGATTTATCCACTTCCATATTGATTTTAACTGACTGGACTCACCTATTAATAATTTTTTCAAACTAGTTGGAAAACTGATAACTTGAAAGATATATCAGGCCTTGGGCTTAAAGACAAAGTTTACCTTTGGTTTTTAAAACCAAAAACAATTTTGAAAAAAGATCAAAACTTTTCAACATTGATCATTCTGAATGGCCCCTTACTTAAAATTGGATTGAGTGCAAATGTATTTCATAACATAACTACATCTTGTATTAGGACATGGTTGACTCTTGCCTAAGACATTACCTTTAGGCCATCGCTGCCACTGCTGACCGCATACAGTGAACCGTCTTTAGGGTCTGGAAGAAACATTGGTCCCTCAGCCATGTCAACTGGTACTTTGATGATCGGACCTGGAGAAATTAAAAAAATGAAAACTAAAATTTGAGTAAGGAAAAGGAAATAACTGGTCATTATCAAAATTACTTGTTCATATTTAAACACAATGAAACAGTATTTTTCCTTTAGATCTTTTGTATTTTATTTGTATTGTATTGTATTAATTTTATTCCAAAAACGGAACAAACCCCATACCCTGGGGAAGGGTTACAACAATAACAAAATTTTAAAACTTACAATATAACAAAGAAGGAGAGGTTAGCATGAACAAATATTAAATTATACTTAGTTTTCCTTCAAATGGTTTAATTCTAATATTTTTTTTTTACAGAGTAATTTGCAATAATTGAATTGAATTTTTGAACAATTTTCACGAAGGAAAATTAAATATTATTTTTTATTTTAATGTATCAAGCAAAAAAGCATAGCATCTAATTTTGGGAACAATCTTTGCCAAAAAGAGTTGGCAAAATATGCATCTAGTACAAGTAGATTGTACCTCTGCTTACATGTAGTTTATGCGCATGCATGGCTGGCCTTTTGTCCTCTATTGCACTTGAGATTTTTGCTGAACCAGACAAAGAGCACAACTTCACTGGTACCATCTGCTCATGTGGGCTATCAATAGACAGTGAATATGCCAGCAGTCCAAAAGGCCTTATTTATGACGACGATGTTTCTTTTTGTATTTTTTTATGAAATTGAAATATGGTTTGCGGTTAACCATGCATACATTATAAAAACCATAGTTTATCCAGTGGGGATAAAACGTCCACTCCCAACTCAGTAAAATGAACACTGAAAAGAGTAAACATTGTAACTGTACTGCTTTTATCATTGAAACTGTCGACTGTATTTTGTAACTGTTGCATTATTTAAAAATATTTGTTAATCTTAGTTGTTTGGGTTTGTTTATAATGCAATTTTCTATTATCTTATTTTGTTGCGAGTCTCTCTTACATGTATCACAGGATAATTTGGAAACACCTAATTGTTTGACAGTATTTTCATAATATGCAGTTCTTATATTGCGTTTTATCCCATCCAAGGGAGTCTCAAAGTGTTCATAATTTTTTCTTCCACAAGATTATGCGAAGCTACATTGGAAATAAAAGACCCATCTACTGGCATCATTACATAGCACTATGTAATGGTTTACAATTTATATAATTCTTCAGACATGCAACTTTGTTTTTGCAAACAACATGAGGAAACTGCTCAGCACACACATTTTATTTTTTACATTTTCTTTGATATAAAAGAGAAAATCAGATGAAAAATTACATGCCTGATTAAAGCCTTGGAATATTAGATTTGCGCCTAATGAATTTCATTTATTTGTGTGCATACTGTAAAGTACTTTTCTGTATGGAAAATTAAATTGAATCCAGGGTTTCAAAGAATGGAATACATGTATAACACAAAATCAGTTTGAGAATTCTAAATTTTATTAAGGATTGTATTTTTGGCTCTGGTATCAAATTGAAACTGAATAACTATGATTCCACTCCTCACCAAAGTGTTTCGACTTTAGATAAGATTGGTATACCTGGCCCAGTGATAAGCAATTGTTATTTGGGCCTACACCTTCTCAATCCTCCTCAATCAGACAACTTCCTGAAGAAGACTTGGGCGGATTCAAAGGGAAGAGGATTTAAGAGGATTCAGGAGGGTAAAGGAAGAGGATTTTGGAGGATTCAGGAGAGTAAGGGAAGAGGATTTTGGAGGATTCAGGAGAGTAAGGGAAGAGGATTTTGGAGGATTCAGGAGAGTAAGGGAAGATGATTTTGGAGGATTCAGGAGAGTAAGGGAAGAGGATTTTGGAGGATTCAGGAGAGTAAGGGAAGAGGATTTTGGAGGATTCAGGAGAGTAAGGGAAGAGGATTTTGGAGGATTCAGGAGAGTAAGGGAAGAGGATTTTGGAGGATTCAGGAGAGTAAGGGAAGAGGATTTTGGAGGATTCAGGAGAGTAAGGGAAGAGGATTTTGGAGGATTCAGGAGAGTAAGGGAAGGGGATTTTGGAGGATTCAGGAGAGTAAGGGAAGAGGATTTTGGAGGATTCAGGAGAGTAAGGGAAGAGGATTTTGGAGGATTCAGGAGAGTAAGGGAAGAGGATTTTGGAGGATTCAGGAGAGTAAGGGAAGAGGATTTTGGAGGATTCAGGAGAGTAAGGGAAGAGGATTTTGGAGGATTCAGGAGAGTAAGGGAAGAGGATTTTGGAGGATTCAGGAGAGTAAGGGAAGGGGATTTTGGAGGATTCAGGAGAGTAAGGGAAGAGGATTTTGGAGGATTCAGGAGAGTAAGGGAAGAGGATTTTGGAGGATTCAGGAGAGTAAGGGAAGAGGATTTTGGAGGATTCAGGAGGGTAAGGGAAGAGGATTTTGGAGGATTCAGGAGGGTAAGGGAAGAGGATTTTGGAGGATTCAGGAGAGTAAGGGAAGAGGATTTTGGAGGATTCAGGAGAGTAAGGGAAGAGGATTTTGGAGGATTCAGGAGAGTAAGGGAAGAGGATTTTGGAGGATTCAGGAGGGTAAGGGAAGAGGATTTTGGAGGATTCAGGAGGGTGAGGGAAGAGGATTTTGGAGGATTCAGGAGAGTAAGGGAAGAGGATTTTGGAGGATTCAGGAGAGTAAGGGAAGAGGATTTTGGAGGATTCAGGAGAGTAAGGGAAGAGGATTTTGGAGGATTCAGGAGAGTAAGGGAAGAGGATTTTGGAGGATTCAGGAGAGTAAGGGAAGAGGATTTTGGAGGATTCAGGAGGGTAAGGGAAGAGGATTTTGGAGGATTCAGGAGGGTGAGGACAAAGGATTTTGAAGGATTCAGGAGGGTAAGGGAAGATAATTTGTGAGGATTCAGGAGGGTAAGGGAAGAGGATTTTGGAGGATTCAGGAGGGTAAGGGAACATAATTTTGGAGAACTTTTAATCTGGAAAGGTCTGTGGTGACACCATGTGTAAAAGTAAAATGTCTTTTTAGTAGTGGTGGTTCTGAAAATAACCAGTGGTTTAATAGTTCAACGTTTTGATCAGTATGCTATGATCGTCTTTAGGGGCATCCCTCTGAAGACAGCAGAGCATACTGATCGAAACGTCTAGTAATCAAACCATCGGTTATTCTCAGAACCACCAGATTTTGAGTGTCACCGCAAACCTCACCTGATTGTACTCACACCATGCAAAGTTTCAAATCCTACTTAGGCCTTTGGGATTCTCTCTCCAAAAGTATTTATCAAATATTACTTCCAAATACACTCAGTGTGTAGACACTGAATCAGCTCTCCTTCAAATGACCTTTGACAGGTTGAACATTTCAGGAAATGCAACATCCAGTCTTGAATATAAATGTTCCAGCCCTTCCGTTTACCCTTCCATATTTAGTATGGAGCAGGAAAAATGAGCTGAGTTTGAATATCATAATTGAGGTATCTTCACATGATTTGGTATAAAAACTGCTGGGGATAATAAGGACTGTTGTGTTCATGTTTGATGCAGTCTTTAGGTGTTTTACATGAATTTAGACAAACATGGTTCTCAAGGAAAACTGTATGATTATCATTATTCTAGACTGTGCAAAGGTAAACTGAGGTACAATGTACAGTGCATGAAAATTATGGGCTATTTGCATCTCTTTGATGGCGGAAAACACTGATATAGCCTCAATGGATTTTGTCTATTTAAAAAAATCAATTGAATAACATTTGCTAATTACCAATCACAGAAATTTAATTAACACAACACAATTTGTATGCAAGAAGACACAACGCAACATCTGTTGACGTGACCTTCAGCTACAAGTGAACTTCTTTTGTTAGGTACTTAATGATTACCATGGAATATCTTTTGTAGCTACTCACTTTATACACAAATAATCAATAAATACAACAGAAGCTGCATATTTTTGGCATTTCAATTACAAGAGATACAATTACAAGAGAAAATTTTTTCATGTTGATATCATTAAATTTTTTCTTTAAATACTGATTTTCTTGTTGGTTTTAAACCAACTGACAAAGTGAGCGTGACACGCTTGTCCTGTCATGTTTTGTGCACTTTTAAGCTTACAAGCTCTCAAGGGGGGGGGGGGGGGGGGGGGGGTTAGGGTCTGGGTTCTTGATGTTGGGGGGGGGAGAGAGAGGGGCTGTAGTTTGCAGTGTGGGGTTTAACGTTTGCTATCTTTTTATTGCTACATCCCCAAAGGATTTACTATTCTTCTTTTTAATGTATTTTTAAACTAAATTTATAAGCTATTTGTGAGTTAGTTTTGAATAATGTCTGGTAACTTAATGACTTGCTTAGTCAAAAGTTACTGATTTCCTCTGACTATAGAGACAGCTGCACACCCACGATACACAATTTTGAATGAGTGTGAATGACACAATGGTGCATTTTCCAGGGTTTGATCATCTGAAGGTTGCTATATGTATATCAAAAGGCTTGCCCCACACCATTTGATACAGCAACCTGTCTAGCTAGCTACAGTCTATGAGGACTTTACATTTAAGCAGTAACTTGTAACCTTGAAGCAAGTCATTGTACCAGACATCGTTCAAATCTTACTAGCTGATGGCTCATTGCCTCTATACATTGTACCTTTTGTTACAGCCAGGCGACAGCCATAGCTAGACATTTTTATTGCGGGGGAGGGGGGGGGGAGCAACAGAAAAGATCAGGGAGCCTTTTCCTGTATTGAACCGTTCACTTGTGCATGTTTTTGACCTAATTTATTTATGTTTGTTTGTTTGTTTGTTTGTTTTGGGTTTTTTTTAGATGGGGGGAGGGGTGGCAAGGTTCTGAGCAGGGGGGGGGGGGGATGGTTACACCGCTGATGACAGCAGACTTTTACCAGCCAGGGTGAATCCATTGTTCCCTACTGGGTGCACATTCTCAGAATCGTCTAAACAGAATGAAAATTTACCTTGCATGTCAACTGCAACCTAAACTTCCCAAAGTCCCCTCCCCCTCCCCCTCTCCCGATTAAGTTTGAGCTCATCTTACAATGTAAGCATGTTTGGAATTGACACCTGCAGCTAAGGCAGCCGCCTATGCTTCACAGAGACTATCAATCTGCAGCCGCAGACATAAGCCGCTTAATTCAGACACGGTTATAATCTTAAAGGCAGGTGAAATCAAGGTATGGTGTAAAAGCAAACCTTCTTTTATCGTCCATAAGTTGTTGCCAGATTTCTGGCCGACTGCATGCACGCTACCGTCCAATGTAGAGACCAAAAGGAGCCCCTCTAAGAACTCTCTCTCATATGGAATGCTGAGTCGACCCTGATTGGAAGCCTGAAATAACAAAAATGTATTGAGTGTGAGTTTTTTACAGCTCGTTTAATTTATGGAGCTGCGATTATTATAGCAAGAGCAGATTTGCCAAATTTTTGTGTTTGGTCAATTGTAGCTCTTGCAGGTCTAAGGAATTTGACGAGTGCTTCGATTGACCATGCACAAAAACTTGGCAAATCTGTTTTGACGATGTGATTAATCTGTCTGGTACCGCTTTGTCTGTTTGTGAAATAGGATTGGATAGGTCCCCTTAGCTTGCCGAAAAGTAAACAGGAAAAAAGGCAGCGATAGAACCGCCACATTTGAATATTCAGGAATCTGGATATGTACACTTAATTTACACTTTCTTAAACATTTTTGATATTTGTAAGCGCTGTGATTTTGTTTTACAAAGTAGAGCGTATTTAAATGGCCGGTATTATTATTATTATTATTATTATTTAAATTGGGCTTCTATCGCAAATGAAGTATAAAAAAAAACACTGTTTGATTTTTAAAATGTTATTTTTTGTATAAAAAAAGAAGAAGGGAAACCCCCATATGATTTGTCATAATCCTTCAATCTACGACTGTTGGACGGATTGAAGGATACGATTTTTGCATCTTTAATTTATGCAGCAAGTTTTGCAGTGAGTCAAACCTCAAACTCAAAACAGGTAAACATTTCAACTAATACAGTAATCTGTCCACGAAAAAGCATGGCCCTGATAACAATAACAACAATGTACAGTCACCATATGCCTGTTTCTATTATTAATATTATGTTGGCATTAATAACATGATATGAATAATAGAATTTGACACGTTTATAAATTATTCTTTTGGGCTTGAACAAAGAAAATTTGACTAGAGCGGGATTTGAACCAATGAGCTCCAGATTAATGTGCCTGCGCTCTGCCAACTGAGTTATCTAGCTCTAAGTTGGCAATCTCCCTATTCTGTCAATATCTTTGTTGCCAGTCAGAAGCCAGACAACCAATGACCATTAACTGCCGTGTAGACAGGGATCACACCCAAAGTTTACAAATACGATACAACCTGTCACTGTTTCTCTTGTTGTTTATTACTTGACATTCAACCTGTTGACATTTAAAACAAAAAAGTAACATCCCCTTAAGGTGATCCCCTTAAATCTGAAGGTTGTTGGTTCAAACCCAGCTCTAGTCAAATTTGTCTTTGTTCAACCCCAAATTATTTGAAAGATACCCAGTCAGTTTCCCTTGTCAGCTTGTGAATTGTTATTTATTAATTATTAATAATAATATTATTATATTATTCAAATTTTATTACAAAATATCTGACATGACATAATTAGATTACAACTCAGTCCATCCACTCTCCACGCACACACAGTGACAGTGTTGCAGCCGGTGCGGTGTTAATTAATTCAATTGTTGAATATTGAATGTCATAAATCATGATAAATTAATTGTTGGTGCACTTCAACAAATCAATTCCAAAACAAATCAAATACAAACTCACGTCTATATATAGTAGCAGTGTTCAAACATTATAGTTAAAGATTGATATACAATCCCAATGGAAAAACTCTTTTGCAAGAACAAACAAACACATTTATTTACCAAGCGGTCGAGTTGACCAACCAATTTAGTTCATTACCTTTTGTTGCGGATTGCTCGGTGCATCGTCTGCAACGGCGGTATGCACAAACGGCATTAACAAAATCAACCACAGCCAAACCTTTCTAAAAAGTGATCCAATCTCCAGCCACATCTTGTCCTCTTAATTTTCCTCTCAACATTCGGATAATAGGCTCCTTGAGTAAAATAGTTCAGACGGCAATTGAAACTGCACAGCGCTGTGTCACACAGTAAACGTAAGGGGTGTTTTAATGTGCAGCTGTATCATCATCTGGGTCTTGTTGTTTTTCAGCAGAGAGAGCGCGAGTTGTGCAGCCTCTATTGGAATCGATTCCAGTTCCAGCTAAATATATTCGATTCTCGGTTTCTGCAAAAGTGTTGTCAGGCGGCTAACTTACGCAACATATTTATGCACTTAGGCCTACTTGTTATGTTTTTAAAAGCTGGTTAGGGGGAGGGGGGAGGGGGTAGAAAGGGTGCGAAAAAACAGAGAGTAGGAGAGTACTAACATTTGTTCTCAAAATGTAAGGTATGGGGAAAGCAAACATATGTTATTTTGACATTTTCTACTCGAGATTGAGAACCATAATCATTGGATTTCATTGAATGTTTTGGGAACTTTTAGTGCTTGAAGTTACAATGTACGACATTGGAGCAATAAGGTAGCATTATATTATTGGTTGAGTTTGGTTTTGCACAGCTAGATTTAGTGAGCAATTTTACGGTGAGGCGAACGTGCGTGATTTAGAAACAGAACTTGTGTTCTCACCCTAAAAAGACAAAAGACAAGAAAACCCCGTAAAAACATCCAGTGGAACAGGGGGGGGGGGGGGGGGGGGTGGAATGGCCATTACCCGCCGCTTTGAAATGTATCTTTTTTACTTTCCCCCTCCCATGGCGTCAGTAGAAGTTTCGTTTAAGGGAAAACGGGGAAACAATTATCATTAATTTTATTTATTTATTATTAATCCATTGTTTTTTTGAAGAATTAATTAATTAATTTTTAACGGGGTGGCTTGTGATATATTGCTTGTGAATTTTACCAATCTCATTTGGAGGAGGGGGCAGGGGGTGTCAAGGGGGAAAAGGTGGGTTCCTGGGATATACTTCCACTACTTCTAGAAACTATAAGGCTCCTTATAGTTTCTAGAAGTATACATGTACTTCCACCATCATGCTACCACTGCTCTCTTCCCCTTTTTCTACCAAGCTATCTATACTTTTTACTTGACAACATTTATGATCGGAGAAGGGCATTTTTCTGCACATTAAAATAATGACTT
Organism: Leptasterias polaris; assembly: GCA_037783415.1. Taxonomy (NCBI): domain Eukaryota; kingdom Metazoa; phylum Echinodermata; class Asteroidea; order Forcipulatida; family Asteriidae; genus Leptasterias; species Leptasterias polaris. Next base: position 4,296,682 of record JAZGTN010000077.1, read on the forward strand.
GTGAGTTTGTGCCCCTAATCAACCCCCCCCCCCCCACACTTTTAAAGAGCTCCGCCGCTGCTAACGAAAAAAAAAATTAAGAAAAAAGAAAAGAAAAACAAAAGTTATTGAATACCCCATGCCAAATAGTTCCTTAGCTTTTCACTTAGCACAATAATTGTTGCTAACCTGGTAGCCACTCTATAAAAAGTGAAAATATTGTGAAGAAAAAGTTTCCTGCCCTGCCTGGGTGATGTCGTCATACGCAGTTGGTTATTCGGTTACAGTATCGACTACTTGTAATGAGATATTTGCGAATACATTCCGAAAACACAGTTCCGGGATCTCCCTAATGAATAATGCATATAAAATGACGCAACTGTGACCCTAGATCACTCTCTTTCAGTAAATAAAATTTCTTATGAGGTAAAATATCAACAATAAATATTTTAGTAAAACATATAACATTAAAACTACCCTCACTGTTAAAAATAATATTTTTTAACAAAATAAAGAATAGATAAGTGTACTTAAGTAGAAAATTATTTCAGTAAATGGTGCAAATTATTGACAAGATGTAAACACGGTTGGGTCATTCGCACGGGTTTGGTGTGTTTTTTATCAACCGACGACGACGATATGATGATCGGGGTCGCTCGGCTCTCGGTGATCCAATGTTATTTTTGGGCTGCACAGTGCACAGAAACGAACAGCAAATTCCGTAGAGCGGAGCTGATCGAAGATTACTCCGTCCTCGATCAAATCTTAAGAAAGGTATTTCCGAAATGGACGTCTGGAGATTGTAGTTCTACTCGCGAATTCTGACGGTATGTATGATTGTCTTTTCCGGATGATTTGTTTTGCAATTTTAGTTTGTAACGTAAGAAGAATGACTTGTTGTTTTTGTCAGCTGATTCGGTGATAGTTCAGTCATGGTTCGGTTGACTGGTCAACTGACGAACAAGCACCAACACAAATAAACAATCGTAAACAAACGTTGTTTGTGTATACAAATAGAGTATACAAAATGTTTATGATAACAATATCAACACTAAAGACCTGGGATTGGAGACTAGCAAATTGTTGTTGTTTTTCATGATTTTATAATTTGACTAAGATTTACAAAAAGTCAATACGATAGAATAATACACTCAGAAATATCACACCAATTTATATTTCTTTCTCCCAAGTAAATATAAGGGTAAATTTTCCTTTTCAGTTAAAACAATTTGAGAGAAAGAAATAATACAGTGGTGATATTTCTGCTTCATAATCAATGTATTTGATTATGGGGATGCATGTTTTGCTTGCTCTACCTCCATGCTCTGATGCTCTGATTGAACTTACTTTGTACTCAATATTGTGCAATGTTGCTGTGCAGTGCACTGTAGCTAGTACTATGTTTTGCTTGCTCTACCTCCATGCTCTGATGCTCTGATTGAACTTTGTACTCAATATTGTGCAATGTTGCTGTGCAGTGCACTGTAGCTAGTACTATGTTTTGCTTGCTCTACCTCCATGCTCTGATGCTCTGATTGAACTTTGTACTCAATATTGTGCAATGTTGCTGTGCAGTGCACTGTAGCTAGTACTATGTTTTGCTTGCTCTACCTCCATGCTCTGATGCTCTGATTGAACTTTGTACTCAATATTGTGCAATGTTGCTGTGCAGTGCACTGTAGCTAGTACTAGTAGTAGTACAGTAGCGGGCACAGTAGCAATGCATGCCTAAATCAGAACTACTTGTGCACTCTGCATCCATGGTGAAATGGTTTTATATTGATAGTGCATTCATGTACACCATGTCTCCAGTTGCTTGAGTTGCTTGTTATGGGGCTTAGAAATTTCAGACGTTTATCTGTAGTACTCAGACTTTGCTATGTCGGCCAGGCGAAAAAAATTTCCCTAATGCCGTCTGAACTATTTTACTCAAGAAGTCCTGCTCTTTGATCTACCTCTCTAGTGCTGAGGATACTTGTAGTTTTGTTTGTAACAAAAGCTCCTTGAAATCTTGAACTTACAAAAAGGTTGAAATTGCCATATCATCCCTACAGACCTCCTGAAATTAGAGCCTAATTTCAGACTTTTTTGTCAGCAATTACTCTCAATCTTGGTAAAGAAGTAGTATGGAAACAGGTTCATAAACTATAATTTCTTTTACAGAAGGTGGTAAGGATCGTTACTTAAGTGGGATAGCTAACAATGTGAATTTAAATGTTTCTTGGGATTTGTACTGAAGTCTGACGCTTATTAATTGATTGTTCTTTACAGAGAAAGAAGACAGCAAGCGACATGGCTGACAAAAAGACAAAACCCCCAAGACCGCCTGCCCCCAACCTTGGGTCAAAAAAGCGCCCTCTCCAATCCACAACAATCTCTCTCCATTACAAACCTCTGATGGGTAGTGACGATGATGAATTAAACGAGGATGCAGATAAAGGGATTTCTTTTATAACGACAAAGGAACCGACAAACAGCGGGGCCCAGCTCTCGAAATCTGCATCCCTTGACGGAGTTCCATCTCTTGCCAGGACTGACGTCAAGTCTAACAAGCAACAGCACAGACACTCCTTGGATGCAAATTTCAAGAGAGGCAAAGAGGAAGTGATAAATAAACCACTTGACAAATGTAAAGAGCAGGAGCTCAAAACCCAGCCATTTGCTTCACATACAAACGGAGTTGAAAAGAAGAAAGGAGCCATATCCGCAGACTTGGGTGAAGGGAAACTCGGTAAACCAGTGAGAACAAAAAGTGGCTTGATGAAAGTCCCCAATGCCATTTTAAAGGATGACCAAGAAGTGTCGGTTCTCCCAACTGACTGCGAGGAGGCCACAACAGACCCTCTTAGCTTCTTAGACAAAGTGATGGAAGAACAACTCGAGAAACAAGCGTTAGAAGAAGAGGCAGAGTACAGAAGTAAACCTAGTCTTTTTACTAGTCATCACAGAGCCCAAAGTCTTGATAATGGTGCGTCCTTCAAAAGCAAAGAACAAGCTGAAGAAACCTTGGACATTGACCCTTGTTACTACACAGTCCCTGCTCCATCAGAGCTTCCTGATGAACCAGTCAGTCTCAGACCCATCTCATCCGGAAGCCCGCGGCTAAGACATCGAAAAGCAACCCCTAAGGACGTGAGTCTAAGTCTCTCAGGGCTTCTTGCCACATCCAAAGATGACGCTGAAGAAGAGGAGAAGGAAGTATCCGCTTCTACGCAAAGCTCCAGGTCGACGCTAGACAGTCCTGAAGGGAGGCCAGAGTTTGTCTCAGACCCTGAACTCCAGAAAAGTCCATCCACTCCAACAGCCAAAGATGAAGTTCCTCAGGCAGCCATTGAAACTCGGCCAACTTCAGGATCTGCTGAGGTGGATGATGAGCTGACAACCACAGTAACCCTGATCTTTCTCTCCCTTTTCTCCCTCTGTGTGTTTGTTTATAATTTCCGATTCCCAGTCTATCTGTACCTTACCGGAGTCTTCGCCGGTATGCTGTTGATGTTTTTCTTCATGCTGCTCTTCATGTGGCTGACGAAGCCGAGTCGTTCCAGGTATAGCAGAGAGGAAGTTGAACGTCTTTGGGATGACGAGGACAGAGTACCGCTCATGATTCCAGGAGTTGCTCAGTCTCCCTCTCTCATACGATCCAAGGAACAGAAAAAGGTTACGCAGAAGGTGAGAAAATCTCTTCTTCTATCATGAGGACCTTTGAAAAATGTAAAGAAATCTCAATGATTTTCTAATCGTTGAGATTTTTTATGAGAAATGAAACTTTACTTAATAATAGTAATATAAAGTCACAACAACAAAAAACATTAAATTCTCATAATTTCTCTTAACCAGTTCGTGATGCGCAAAACTTTTGGGATGATTAGCCTACCAATTGCATAATTTTTGTCTTAGGATGGAGCGGGTGTTTCACTCTGTTCTCCGCACTGCACCCTTAGACCCCAACAAAGAACCTGTAATATTCATTTATTTTGTCAGATTTGACCCCAATCACATTGCGGCAGAGTACACATACATGCTGGATGAACTGACTTGAGTGTACCAATAAAGTTGTCAACACTTTGCTCCCTTTTTAAAGTCTCAGTTTGCTTGGATCAAGCTTGTACAGTGGGCTGCAGTGCCTGGCAGTCCCTACTCCCAACCTTGCACTCGGGGCCAATAGCAATTCTCCTGCCCACCACAGATTTTTCCAAATGAACTATTATACTTTATCTGAATAATTGCCAAACCTTTTTAATTTGCTTTATATCCAACAAAGTGCAATCAAACATCTTTAGTCAATCTAATAATCAATGAAAGGTTGACACACTACACGTGTAAACTACCGATACCCTTGAGATCTAAGGCTAGTGGACATAGCCCAACTCAAGGAGTTCCTGGCATTTCTGGGATTTCGAAACTGTGGTCATTTTAATTAATTATGTTTCAACACGCTCACACAGGCATTATATTCTCCCTACTTAAAAAGTCTGATTTCCGATTTGTTTTGCCCTCATATAAATTAGCAATTATTACTTGTTTAATTGCCTGAAAGTCTAATAAGCATATACCCGTACTATGTTGCACTCAATAAAATGTCCCTGTTTTTTTCGAAGGATCAGTTATCATGGTACATGTAATAGGGTGATTTCACTAATTCTGCACCAGGAGGGTTTTACATGTATGGTACAAAGTAAACTCATTCTAATGAAGGATGTCTAATTGTCATAATAAATGTATTGTGTTCATAACTATTGCCTTAAATGTTGCAAGGCCAAAGTTAGCAAATCACTGGATGACAAAACACTGCAACAGGTGTTCGTACAAAACGATTAACAATTATTGTCCGATTCCAAACATATGGCGGCTCTACAAAAATCTGTAAAATGTGATTAGTAATATACATTATGGCCTCCAATAGCTAATCAAATATTTTCATTTAATGCACTCACAATGTAGGCCTACATTTCATAAATATTAAAACCCTTGACGAAGCCATCCGACTAATGTCAACAGGCCAATTGTAAACAAACTATGTTTACTCCACCAAAAATGGGTTTTAAAAACCAACAATTTTCAAATTTTCCCTATTGAGACCTGACCAAATAGCATGGAAATTTTTAGATAAACTTTAAATAACCCTGGGTTCATTCTTTGACAAAAAACAAATCCTTCAATGATTAGTCCTTCAAGAATTTCCTCAGAAATTGGGAATAAATTTCTTCTTACTGGCTGTAAACAATCATGTATTTACAGATGGTTGGAATTTGTTTTATTGGGTCTACTATTGGGTTCTTATTTGATGGTTCAGACCATTTGAAAGGGATGGTGCTCACGCCCAAAATAATAATAATAATAATAATAAAATTACACGCTATTATGAAACGATCTGTTGGAAACAGCATAATGGTGTAAGCGTTAGCATAGACTCTGATGGTGGCATTGAGGGTTTTACAATCAAAATAGTTTGTATCCGTTTTGATAAAAATGTGTATTTAGATAATATTCTTCTTGGTCAACTTCCTCATTGTGATTTCCAAAGGTATCTCTTGCTTTGTCTGTGACAACAGACAGGAAATTAATAAATTATCCTTGATGGACAACCTCAATGTCATGGCCAAGCGGCGCAGTGCACTGAATTCAAGTTCTGGGGGCAAAATCAGTGGGGTGTGGCTTTGAATACCGGTTACGACACTTTCTGGGTTTGACCTTAACTAGCCAAGTTCAGATTTGAAAAGCATCCCTGTTTCATTTCAAATTACGAACTAGTGAAAAAGCTGAAGAACTTGCTGGCCAGTCACTACAAAAAGTTCAGGGTGAATCCTGCATACTTATGGGCATGATCAATATAACTTGTTCGAATTCAGCACCATTAACTATGTTGAAACTGAATACTTGTCTTTTGGGGTGTCATGGCCGAGTGGTTAAGAGCATCAAATTCAAGTTCTGGTGGTTTAGTCATCGGGGTGTGGGTTTGAGCCCCGGTCATGACGCTTGTGTCCTTGAGCAAGACACTTTGCTATAATTGCTTCTCTTCACCCAGGGGTATACATGGGTACCTGCAAGGGTAGAGGTGTTGTGTTTGAAAAAGCCTTCTGAGCGCCACGGCAGCCCAGGGTTGTATACTCCCCAGGGAGCTGAGAAAGAATAAAGGAATGTCATTGGCCCAATGACCAGGGCACTAATGTAAAGCGCATTGATACGTTATTGTAAAATACGCTATATAAGAACTGGTTATTATTATTATAGCAGAGAGCTGTCCAAAAAGTTGTCTTCTTCATACTGTAGATGAAATCCTCCAGCAATGAATCGGGGGGAAAAAAAATATATATCTGCTGACCAGGTCCCAATTTCATAGAGCTGATTTTGCAGCTAAGCAAAACAAATACATGCTTACCAGAATACGGTTACCAACCAAATTACCATGTCACTTCATGTGTACCGTCTGGTATCCCTGTTTTATATCGCTTAGCAGCTCTATGAAAAATCACGATTCATTTCAGTTTATATGAAGTAACTGGATAAGTCTGGCAATGGTACAATTTGATTTCCAATTTTGCAGCTTTGCATTCCAGTAATGTCATTATATATTGTCTTGTGAAGGTTGTTTGAGTGCAGCAATACAGATATAAAATAGATTTCCTACGTCTGGCAGACTCTGGTCTTTTCCTTCTAAGATAAAATTGTTAACTGTCATGTTTCAAGTTTTTAACTTCTTTCTGGAAGTATTTCTTTGCATGTGTGTTGGAACATATTTTATTGAATTGAGTAAAAGATCTCTTTAATAAAAAAAAATCAATATTATCCATGGGCATTCATAAAGACTGACAATGTAAATTACAACTTTCACAAGAAAGACAATTCGATGGGTGCATGGAAATTATGCAGATCAAAATGACAGTGTATAAATGCTTCAAATATACTTTGTCAATATGTTTTTGAAGAAAATGCAGGAGAATATTTTCAAGAACGAAAAAACAAAATCTTTCTAGTTCGTTGCATGCAAATTCAAATACTAAAAACGAACTGCAGTATTGACTATAAATATACCATAATTTTTCACTACATGGTAGTAAATAAAATGGAGGTCGGTAGAAACTTCGTGCAATGATGGTTGCTCGTTAAATGAAAATGAGTGTGTGCACGGCAGTCACAATCATGTGATAAACTCTTAGACTTAAAGGTGTACGTTGCCTGCGGATTGGGTGCTTTTGGCTATAAAACCCATTTGTCATGAAATGAATATTGGGTGGAAAGATATTTTAGAAGTAGAACATAATGATTCCCATGAATATCCTTTGTGGTTATTGTGTAATTTTATATGACGGAACATGGTCTGCTATTTTGAGAACCAAATTTTTGATTCCGCGAATTGGCAGACGGTATATTCCACTGGTTGTACATCCAGAGGCAAACTAATATGTTTTTTAATAACTACCCACTAATTACAGTAACAGCACACTTGAGGTGTTTTTGTGCATGAACAACTTTTTTTTTTAAAGGATAAGGAGAAATTCAAAACTGCAAAATTTTGACAGATTTGAAGGCAATGTTCCCCTATTCTGCACAAAGTGACCAATTTTTATGAACTGATCAAATTTGGTAACATCAATGTGCAGATTTCTGATTTCAGATTTTTTTTTCTCATTAAATGGTCTAAGTAGAAGGGAAAAACCTACACTTCATCTGCGGACATTGAGTTTACTAATCCCTACAGTCAAAATGACAATCGCCTCCCAAAACAGCAAGTGCAAATGTTGGAGATAAGAACATTTAGCCCAAAGTTCAGATCACAACACTGATGACCTAATGGGATTATTGCAAAGTACTAAACCACTGGCCATATAGCGATGGAAATAATTGCCTCAGTGTATTTTTAGACCCATGGTCTACCCTACAATGTATGTAGCTGAAGCCTATGGGGAAAGACAGCAAGCCCCAAATGAAACTCGTGAATGATGATGACATCGATCGGGATCTATCTTGATTCGGCAGCGTTGATGTTTTTTAATAATGGTCTGTTCGTAGTTTAATGGTACCATTTCTATTTTAACGGCCTTACTTCCTTAGAAATATTTTAGCAACACAAACACAATTTAAGACCTTTTAAAAAAAAGGGATTTCAAGTACATCATTTTAGTTTTCACTTTTTTGAAGTAAGTTGATTTCTAAATATTGTTTTTAATTTTCACAGTATCAATAAAATAAAATAATTTATCTAGCGCTGGTAACAGAAAAAAGAGAAGTTCAAATGCGCTTTGATAAAAGCAATGGTGAACATGTACGGTTGAAATGTTTGGTTGAAAAGGATGAGTCACTATCAGATTGTGTTGGAACAGGTGACAATCTTTCTAACCTCACATTTAGTAAATTAAAGGTTTCAATTGTTCAAGGGAAAATACAGTAATTGTTATTTTATTTATTTATTTATTTATTTATTTGTTTATTTTTTATATTTTTTTTTGGGGGGGGGGTATTGACCCAACTCACCTGGGCCCAATTTCATGGCTCTTGCTAACCGGCAAATTCTATGCTTATGATAACTATTCTTCGCTTATAGAGCAAACGCCGAGTTTTTGCACTAGCTGTGTAAGCGAAGAATGCCTAGTAACGTGGAGTATGCATGCGCACAAGCACAAATTTCCTGTTTACACGTGAAGTATGCATGACTTAAGCACGGAATTGCCTGCTTCCGTAAGCGTGGATTCTTTGCTTACGGTAAGCATGAATGTGGGCCTGGATATAATGTGATTATGCCCTATTGTTTGTTATTGTCTTTTCATCGTACACAAGAAAAACACAATTCATGCTTTTTATTATGATAAATATTTGTAAAATACCTTTTTTTAAATTTGAATCTTCATCACAATGTTATCTTGGTTGCACCATTATTTTGTGTGTTATACAGTGTTGTGCATGTTTAGCTTGAAAATGTATAATTTGGGGGTTAGCTGGTTTTCATGTTAATCCATCAAATGCCCAGCAAGGTCAAAGGTAACAAAGCAAAAGGTCAAAAGGTGCATGTCCATTCCTTTACTGTTGCATGATGGTTTGGAAAGTAAGTATTTTTTGTCATTCACAAGCCTCGAAGTAAGTCACCATGACGTCAAATTTTCAGGCTACTTTTTTGCTTGCCATTTTTCTAAAAGAGTAATTGTGGTTTGACCTCTCTATGAAATTGATGTATCATTTGTCAGTTATGTGCACAATGGACATTTCATGCTCTCACCTCAACTGTTTTTCTTTCCATTTCTCTCTTTTTACATGTCATCTTCATTCATCTGTCACGCAGCTATTTGCCGACGAAGACGGGGCCAAATCACAGGTGATTACTTCATTTTCATTTTGCATGAATTGTTTTGTGATTTGATACTTTTTTTAGCTAGATTAAATTTTATTTTGGTTGTAAAAATATATTGTCTTGCGGTTGATCCACTGTTATGGGATATGTATGGCCTTTTCGCAACCACTGGCTATTCACTGTAGGCTTCGTCCATTTTTCTGAAGCCAAATGCTATTGCATGTTTTCAAAATTGCTGACAAGGCCTCAGCTAGGTACCAGCTTATTGTAAAGTAGCCCACCGGGGCTACAAAACCGTGCACTTTACTTGCCCCCCCCCCCCCCCAGGAAGTTTTAGTAGCCCATTTAAGTGTGTATTGTCATAAATGTATCTTCTAGATGTATTAATGGTAGCAATCGATCACAACCAGTTTAATAGTCAAATGAAGTTAACTTACATTCACGCACTGAAAAAGAAAATGCGTTTTAAAAGTGTACCATTCCCATCTGAACAGGAAGATATAAAGATAGGTTGCAGTATGACGTAAGTCGGCCATCTTTACGGGCAATTTGGAACACACAGTCATGCGTTACGCGTGAGAACGGCGTGCAGCACGCGCACATTTCACCAAACTCATTGCATGATTGGTTTGTGAATGACGCGGCTGCGTTAATAATTTGAGCGCTTGACGCGCCTGCAAGCCAAAATGCGATTTGCCCGTAAAGATGGCGTCTACTGGGAACTATCTATATGATCATTTTAAACAAGGAGGTTGCACTGTTTTTTTTAGTAGCCAAAGGGCAAGTTGAGAAGTGGTGTTAACTCGCCAATAGCAGTTTTTACAAGGCAATGTATGCTTGGCTTATTGTTAAAGGGGTGTGTACAACATTGGTAATGAGGAAAAATATTAATGTTCACAGATTTCCACGTAACTTACATTGTATAAAGATGGTCATAGTCGAAAGCATCCCTTGAAATAGTTTTGCTTGGAATGCTACAGTTTTTGAGAAATGAGTAAAACAACAAGTCCAAAACCTGATGTTTGAAAACAGTGAAAACACATAATTGGGTTTTTCACTATTTTTATGTGACTTCAATGACTGATTTGGCTAAAACTTTCACAGGTTTGTTATTTGATGTTTATATTTGGGACACATAAAGTGTGGATACTGGTCTTTGACATTTACCAATGTTGTCCCGGTACTTTTCTTTAAGGTAGAGCCTTGGGTAAGCTCTGATCAAATATTAAAGGAGGGTATGTCTATTCGCCAATGACACAAGTCTAGTCTAGTCACAGACAAACACAAATAGGTGTATCAAGATTTGATACACCAAGGTGACTGTATGAAATGATTGGTAATCAGAGCATTGCTGGCTTAATTTCATAGTCAGACCTTCAGGTTATCATGTGTGGAAGTAGTTTAGATCGTGGTCCGCAAACATTTAGGCCGGCAACCGTATACGATTTTCAGGCACTCGACCACGACCCATTGGTTGGCCGGTTGAACATCCCCCCCCCCACCCCCCCGAACATCAAATTTTTGACTCACGAGATCAAAACTAAATGTTTTACTCATTTCTCAAAAACTATTGCATTTCAAGCGAAAATATCTCAAAGGGAGTTTCCCACCATGACCATCTTTGTACCATGTAAGTCGTGTACAAATCTGTGAACATTTGTATTTTGACTCTTACCAATTTTACGCATACCCTTTAAGGCGGAGACTCCCAAGACATTTACTAATGCCTTGCAAGATGGCGTCAAGTTTTTGTTATCCGTCTTCATGCATGCCTGCATGTTCGAGTGCCGCTGTACATCTCTTCTCCACGATGACAATCTGTGCATACACAGCATGTTGATTCAGAATGCTCTCAGTAGAATAAGAAATAATATTCTCACAAGACCCTTTTCTTCCTTCCGAGGCGGTTATTTGATTTTGAGTGAAAAGTAAGTTGTTGAAAGTGTAAACTTGCGCGTGCTTGCAAGCAAAATCTACTCTTTTCCTTAAAGCTTTCTCTTTTTCCCCAATGGACACAGAGAGTCAGTTGTGGCTGCTACTGAAATTAAAGAAATATTGGATAGAAATACTATTTGGGCAACCCTCAAATACTCCTTTTGTTTCCAAAGTGCATGTATAAAAATAAACCATCCACAAAATTTGTATTTGAATTAAGTATGAAATGGGAAAGGGCATCAACCATCCTGTAATGTTAGCATAATCCTCAGTCTAAAGAGAAAAATCTGTTTGTACCGTTTTTTGTCTTTATGTTAAAAAAGAAATAAAGCGTGCATCTTTTTAGTTTTCCTTTATCTTTTATCCTTGAAATCCCACAATGGAGCAGAACATAAAATTCTATTTAGACAATCAGGGTCCAGTTGCATGGAGGTGCTGAAGCATAAAAAGTAGCTAAGCAGAATAAGGTTACCAGCTAAATTACAATTTTACATAAAATGTAACTGGTATCCTGCTTAGTTTTGCTTAGCAGAAAAATGTTAAGCATTATTTTCACTTTGAGCAGCTTTATAATTGAAATTGGGCCAGAACGATCTTTCAGAAAGATTACCTATAAATTATATTCCCTTCTAAATGTTATTATTAGACGAGTACACATGCTCAACATGTCATGTGCCACTTTTGTTAATTGCTTTCTCAAAGTCATACAATATTTAGACACACCAAGACCATCCAAGCAATTAACCTTCTATTTCTAGTCTCCACACAAACAGTTAGTTACAGAATAAACAAAGGTAGTCTCCGTATCAGCAGGGAGACCATAATGTTGGGATAATTACCATACGCTATGTAAATGTCAGGGCCCTCCAGCATGGAATGGGAATGCCAGAGAGAGGGAGAGGGGGGGGGGGCTCTCGGATGGATGAGTAGGGGTGTAGGGTGACATTTGTAATTCATCTCGATGGTCGCCAATCTAGGGAAAAAACAAGACTCATCAATATTTGGAAAGAGTTTTGACACAGGGCCACGATTTTCTCTGGGATTAACTGAAGTGGCCAAGATTAAATTCACTGGTGACAGCCTTCAGAGAATCCACTCATTTGATCATTCTGCTGGAAGCTTTCATCTGTTCATTAACAAGTATCAAAATATAAAGATGCAAACAACCTGTGTAACCTGCAACATCAGAGCCACAGAGCGTGGACTTCCTGCAGGCACAATTTGTACACAGCACATAATGCAAGAAAAACCATAACATCTTATATTGTACGGAGATTGCACTTTCTGATTTTATCAACAATTTTATTTTAATAAAATAAAATTTTATTTAATAAAAGGTGGTGGCACATCCTAAAACTTGTTCAGCTGTTATTTTTATAACTCCTGAGTTTATGTGGAAATTATGACACGAAATGTCAAATTTCCTCATATGAACAGTGCAGTATCTTGCCTGCCAGAGAGGCCCCGGAATGTACAAGGTCACTCTTGTTGTAGACAAAGTTCACATCGTATGTTAACATTGGTATGATTTTATTGATTTATTTTCTAAATAAAGTATTTCCTTGTGTTATTTTGTGTAATGTAAACACTGTATTCTCGGTAATTTCCCGCATCCTGTGAAATAAAATCCGCAGGCATAATTCTCGGGTGAGATTCGATCCCACGACCTTTGCCATTCTAGAGCAGATGTCTTAGCACTAGACCACTGAGCTTGCCCGGTAGCTGATGCTAAGTTTGCAAATTTAACATGTATCAGATATTTCCTATTGGTTCAATGCCCGGTTGAGGATGAGGAAAATTCAATCAGTAAATAAATTTTGCTTTTAGTAGAATTTGCTATAATTTACCAGCTCTTTCAAACTTGCCTCTAAACCGCATTCATATAGAATAACATGTAGTATAAATTGAAAGAGTAACTCAAGTAATATGCATTGATTGGAATTAATGTGACCCAATTGGATCAATAAGTCAACTCAGTTCTGGAAAATTTGACGTTTTATTGCATGTATTTGGCAAAAGAAACGTAACAGAGCATGTACATTTTGTACATAGCACATGAATGTGCCAAAACATTTTTTTAGTTGGACTGGTACTCTGTCAGTGAAGGTGTGCATTTTCAGCTGTCCTCTCTCTTTCGTAGTCTGCATCTTTACTGTGTATGAATTGTTGCTCAACCATTGTCTGGCAGTCATTGTATAAACTGGGCCAATTTCACAGCTCTGCGTACCGCATGACTCTGCGATTACAAGGTTACTATAGCGCCAAATTTTAGCACTAGCTGTGTGTAAGTGAAGATTTTTGTGTGTATGCCACTAGGCAATGTTTACAGGCAACTCTGAGGCAGTCAACCCCACTGCATTCATAATGAACACTTGGGGCTCCACAAGAGCCATTTTTCTAACATCTTAAGGCCATGTCACACACAAGACAATTTCCAGGTAACCAGTTCTGGACACCATCTCCAAGAAGAAAAACCATTCACAGTCAATTTTCATATCATTTTATCTGGGACAGTAAAATACTGTTTAAAAATACCAAATTTTTATTTATTATTATTTTTGGGGGGGGGGGGGGCTATGTCGAACCATTTATTAGTGCATTAAAAAAATATCTCATTTGGGGGAAAGAAGGGACCCCTCCCTCCCTCTGGTTAGACTACTGCCAGTTAATAAGCATTCTTAACATTCATAGGTAGCAGAAAATTTGTAAACTTTGTAAATAATGCAGAATTCCGCAGTAAGCAGAGCCGTGAAATTGGGCCGCCGAAATTCAGTCTAATTCCAAAGATTCCCTTGTAAAAGTTTAAAACAAAATATTGCTAGTGGAATTTGTAGATATTCCATATTGTACTGTGTGGAGTATTTATCATTTCTGGAATTCCTTCAGCTGTCTGCTACTGTATCTAATCCAATTTAGCAATTTGATTTCCACTGTCTGCAGGTGCCTGCAGAATTAACCTCATTTCTGAATGGTATATCATATGTGATTCACGATTCATTCACAACGAGTATGTGATATGTGAACATTATGTTGGATATATCAGGCTCTGTATGGGTCAGGTGGGGAGATAAATCTTTTCAGCACGCCATGTAATAAGCATATCTGTATAATGAAATCAATAAAGCATTAATTGACCCTAATTACTGCATCAATTTAACACTTTAACAGAGAGTCCCCACTAAACTAGCTGTTTATGAAATAATGTCCACCATGGAATGTGTGCAGTCTGATATAACATTTACATACAATGTACTATTGAAAGAGATACCCATGGTGCATCGATTCAACATTATGTTACTGAGGATGTGAACAGTACACAGTGGGAATTGACTGAAAATTTGTCAATTCATTTTGGATTGAATGTACATTTCTTCTGGGTAATGATCCATGCACTAGCCTGAGAGCAGGATAATCAATGGGGTGTTTTGTCAGGGAGTATTGAGGGCAAATTCTGCATGGTTAATCCATCTGACAAACGTTGGTTTATCATCTGCTGACATGAGTTGCGTAAATTAACTAATGAAACTCTACATCTATGGGCTTTTAAGTTTTACATACATGTAGTTATTAATCTGGACTGGTTTAAATAATGATAATAAAGAATGGGGTGGGGGGACACAAAGGGTTGCAATACCACGTCTGATATGTTGCAAATGGTGTGTCCCCCTCCCCTGAGTGTTCCCACACGCTTTTCCTGTTTTACACTTAAGTACCCACCCTCCTAAAATCCTCTAAAGAGATTCCCCAAAACACAATGAAGATGCGATAGGAGGGTGGGGGTGGTGGGGGGGGGGGGGGTACTTGCCCATAATTATGCACCGAATGGGGTTTTCTATTCAAAGAGTCAGAATTGAATCACTGTGACCTTCTTTTGAAGCCACCACTTCAGCTTACACTCTCTGTTATTTTTTTAAAATGTGCGTTTTTTATACAGGGCTTTAAACACAGTCTTAGCCTAAGCCAGAGCCAAAGTTAAGTGGTTTTGGAATATGCTTGATATTGGGTCAGAGGTTACCCCCCAAGTGTTCCCATACTTTAAACACACTATTTTCCTCTTGTACAGAAGTATCCCCCCCCCTAAGATTCTCTGAAAAATTCCTGAGATTCCAAGCACACAGTGAAGACAAAAGAGGGGAGTACGTACCACCATGCCCCATATCGAGCACAACACGTTTTGGAAAGGACCATTGTTGTTAAAGAACACAGTCTGGTTTCTTTTAGAGAGAGAAAAAAATGAGCACTATAATCCATGTGTATGAGCTGGGAATCTGACTAAAATGCCCAACTCCCTTTTCTCATTTCTAACCTTGTTCTTTCTCTCACTGTGATTTTACAGGGATGGATGAACGAGTTGCCTATGACCTATGACCCTGACAACTACCACACCATCCAGACCCAGTCGGTCTTTGTTCGCCTGGACGGCTACTCGCTGAGGCTTTCGAGGCCGAAGCACAACATTCCACGTCGTGCTATGTACAACGAACCAACTGTACACAAAGTTGAATATGTTCATCAAAGGCACTATGATATGAGAGATAGCAAGGTAACAAACGATTTTAGAAGTAGACCATTACATGTGATTACCTATGAATATGCATTTGATTGGCTACTTACTTCTACTGCAATATCAGACAGTTGAAGTTAATGACCCAACGACATGCAATTGCCACAAATGGCACTTTTTGATTAAATCATGTAAAACGAGTCTCGTGTCGTAATCTTTGTCATCATGTGGGTCTACAAAACTTTCCATCAAACTTGAAAAAATGATTCCACAGATTATTAATTTAACTGAGATGGGACCCTACTTCATAACGAGTTCAATCAAATTAGCTTGAAATCTGGCATCAACAAGTCTAAAAAAAATAACAAAGTTTGAAACAAATTTTTTATGGCCTTGCCTTCTGCAAATATCCCGAATTGAGGGCCGAAACTCCTGGGTTACAAAATTGCACACTACATGTATATTTCAACATTCCCTTAAACCAATTGCCCCTAAATCTGTCATAATTTAAACCCCCAAAAATTTGAGGGCCTCAAAAATTTTCACGAGCCATGGCGCATTGATTCAGTGACTATTTAGTGTGCTTGGATGCAATTTTCATTGGCTCCCAGTACATTATGTTGCAAGCCATTGTACTATTTTTCCTAAAGCCACGGCAATTAACGCTGCATTAAATCCAGTCATGTTGTATTTCTTGACACGTTAATGCCTTGTTACTCGCAACACATAAAGGTAAAAGGCTTCTTTCCACGCCGTGAACTCCAGTTAACATTTCATCAACGTGACTTGTGAACTCGGGAACGCTAGACTTGGCTGAGGGTACAAGGCGTTATAGGGTACTCAAGTCTGAAAAGGTGGTGCCAGTGCAAGAGCAGGTGGCTTGGGTTCAGAAGATAGAGTCCCCTCTGTTCAGTGGATTTCATGACAGTCAGATGATACAAATTCACACCAATCTCAAACTGAAACAATTAATTTTTATTTTTAAAGGTATTATACATGATTGGTAGAGCTGACAAAATGGTTGTAGAGTGTTCTTTTTTGTTTGTGTGATCAACCATACGTAATAACAAACCTGTAAACACTTGGGCTTAATCCATTGTGTGTGTCGGAAGAAAATAATGAAAAACCAAATACAATTTTCAGCCGTAAACACATTGTCCCTATTGTTGGTTGTAACAACCGAAATGAGCTGTTACATTTAAAGGCATTGTACACGTTTGGTAATTACTCAAAATAATTGTTAGCATAAAAACTGACTTGGTAACGAGAAACGGAGAGCTGTTGATAGTATAAAACATTGTGAGAAACGACTCCCTCTGAAGTAACGTAGTTTTTGAGAAAGAGGTAATTTCTCACTCAAATAATAAAAGACTTCTGGCCAGAAGCCTTTTATTCCTATCTGAAAGCACACTAATTTGTACAACAAGGGTGTTTTTTCTTTCATTATTTTCTAGCAACTGCGATGACCAATTGAGTCCAAATTTTCATAGATTTGTTATTTTATGCATATGATGGGATACACCAAGTGAGAATACTGGTCTTTGACAATTACCAAACGTGTCCAGTGCCTTTAAAAAAAAGGTTTTCAGACACAGTTTTGTCGAATATGATATCATTTCAAAGGGAAATATTTTACAGCAAAATGGTTCGGATGTGTACTTCATAATCAGTAAGCTTTCAGACAAATTAAATAGTTATATTTTTTCCTTGCCAATCCTGTAAATTACCTTTAAGTTGGACCTTCAAAATAAGTATGTTTCCCAAACGACCCCCCAATTAAACAAAAAAATTATATTAATTATAAAAAAAAAAAAAAAAAAAAATTCCGCAGAAAATAGGGGAAGACATTGACAAATCCTTTTGAGCATCAAAGCAACAAAACCTACCAAAAACATACATTGGAAAGCAGGGTACTTGCAATAAACAATGCACAGCTAATGAATTTGACAAGAAAGCATTAAAAAGAGAATTTTGAACCATGGTGGACTCTTCCAAGATCTGGCCATTCAACATCTGGCAATGCTAGATAGAGATAAACATGATGATGGTACTTGCTGCTTACAGGGCAGGGTACTGCTTATAATGCTAATTCCTGTGTCACTACCATCTATAAGCCACTGCCACAGACATGTATTGCCTGAAGGTAATTGGTATCTAGGCAGACACTCTGTAATGACCCATTCATATCAGTTCCTTAAACAAACTCAGTGATATATTTCTCTGATAAAAGCTTCTTGCGCAACCAGATCAGTTGTTATTACAAATAGAAACATTTTGGCACCAAAGCGAATGAGTCATTTTCCTTGAGCTACCATCTTCTTTGGTCTGTCAAAGGGTTCTTCCTTAATACTAGCCGGGCGTTCATGTACATTGAATGAGCGTTTTCCGTTAACAGTGGTTCCCTTGCCAAATACCAGTTAAAGCAACTGAGGACCAGTCACAATTCTCTCCAAGTGGTCCTGCTGGCTAGTTCAGTTTTGAAAACATCTGTAGTTCGTATGGATTATGGACGAGTGAAGAAGCTGACGGACTATTAAAGTGACAAACGAACTGGTCCTGCTGGGCAGTCACTAAAACAGTAAAGGGCAAATCCTGCATTGTCTAGTAAAATCTGCTACAGGCCAGTAAATATGCCCACTTCTCAACTTGCCTTGTGGACTACTAAAAACTGTGAAACCTTCCTGTTTAAATTTATGTCATATTTCTTCCTTTTCAGATGTGAGCAATAAATTTGTTAAATGAGCATATGAGTGTAACCTCATTTAACCATTAAACTGGTTGTGATCATTACCATGAATGCACCAGAAAGATACATTTATGACAACACATGTTTAGCAACAGGGCTACTAAAACTTCCTGGGGGAAAGTAAAGCACACAGTTTACTAGGCCCGGTGGGCTACTTTACAAAAGGCTTAAATTCATTTCAGTGTCAGGCCAAATTCTGGTCAAGTAAAAAGTTTGAGCTGCCCTGCAGTCTTGTAGAGTTTCCTCCCTACTAAATAGTTCATCCTTCAAATTTGAGATGCATTTTTTTCCAATATCTTGTAAGCTTAAAAAGAAGATTGATCCACATAGTACAGTTTTTTACATTGCAGTTTTTATCAGGGGTTTTAAACAATGGGAGGAAGGATTCATTGTACTTTGGGTTTTGGACCTGGACTAGCCTGACCCCAAATATATAAACAAACACAATAGTTAATCAAAATAATGTGAAACATATTTCATAAAGTTAAATACATTTCTAAGACCATATTTTGGTCACGGTTACACCTTATAAGCTTCTGTTTTGGTCTGTTCAATGGGGTAAGTTATAACCCTGAGATATGCAATGTGTGAATTTGCAAATTAATGCTGGTCTACAAAGGGCCAAGATGAAATATAATCAGTTTGTAATTTTCCTCTTATAAATCTTTTTGGTTCTTCATATCGTTGTCATTCTTTATGCCTCAAGGTGTATCTGTTACCAAGTGGACTTGTGAAGAAACGTCTCTGGAGCAAGAAATACCCCATCTGCATTGAGCTGCCTAAGAAAGGCTTCTTAGTTGAACGCAAGGAAGCCCCTGAAAAAACTGAAGACGTCGACGCCAAAGCCTTGGGGTTCGACTACATCAAGAAGGAGGAGTGCGACGATCGCATCCTCTATCTCTTCACAAGAACTAGTCGCGACAAAGAGGAGTGGTTCTGGAAGTTTGACATTGCCTCCAAGTACGACAAGTTGGATCACGGCCGACGCCCAATCCCGACTCTGAACAGGGAGGTGTTTTTGATCGGGAACGAGAAGACTAAAGAGGGTGTCGCCCAGCATCTTAATCGTTCCGACCCCGAGGATACCGCTGCGATAAAAGGGGGCATCGACTTCTACCGCTTCATGACTAAATTTATGCCAAAGGAGAAAGACGCGAAAGAAGTCGTTTCACAGGTGGTCAACGTCAAGGCGGGTAACGTCACCTACGCCAGCCCGGCAAGACGTCAGCCCAAGGTTGATGCTAACGGACTAGGGGGCATTACTGTGGACTGGGTGAACGCTTTTGTTGCGAGGGTGTTCTGGGACTTCTTGAGGGAAGAGAGTTGGGCAGAAGTGGTTAAGACGAAGCTTCAGAAGAAGCTGAGCAAACTAAAGGTAAGTTTGTTTGCATCAGGTGAAAAAAAAAAGGTTACACAAAAATATGCATTGTTAAATTTTCCCTTTCTTGAGACCCTCCTATGACCTCCGCTGTCCAAATGTTTGGACTCTGATAAGATTGGTATACCTGGTTGCCAATTTTACGATGAGCTAAGATTTATCTTAAGCTTCGGTCTTTACCTCTTGGTCTTTACCTTGGTGCCTCTTCAAAAGTTCTACAATAACTTCAAGACTTTTAAATGCAAAGACTTTGCAAAAGTAAAATGGCCTTGCCCTCTCAAAGATAATATTGCAGGCCTGTGAGTTATTGGTAGGTCTCGATGTTTCTGACTGAATACTCTGCTCATCTTCAAGGCATCAATGCCTAGGATTGCATGTGTATAATTTAGACGCATTCACCACATGATGTTATTTATACCACAGGCTTCCATTTGTGTCGTTATCATGCAAAAAAAAACTATAACAGCAAACTACAATCAGTCAAGAACTGGCTCCAATAACATGGCACTGTTTACCACAGAATTCTGCGCTAACAGCGCCCTCTAGAATCTATGAGCCTTCAGCGCAAAATTCTAGGGTAAGCAGAGCCATGATATTGGGCACTGCACACAGCATCTGTCAGACAGTAAGCGAGTTTAGTGAGTAAGCGAGGACATAAGCGAGTTTACCAAACACCAACAACTGAAGTACCTTTCTCACATTGCACGTCAACCAAATACAATACTGACAAAACAACTCCTATTTAACAACAACAAGGCAACTAGGCGTGGAAGGAAATCAACATTGGAATGCGGGGTACTTAGCAATAAACAACGCACTGCGACGAATTTGACAAGAAAGCATTAAAAGGAGAATATTGAACCATGGTCAACTGTTCAGAGTTCTGCCCACTCGACGTCTGGCAATGCTAGACAGAGATAAACATGATGATGATGATGACAAAGACTTTGTGTTAAATTTCTCACTTCCATTTCTCAATTTCTCAGGTACCATACTTCATAGAAGAGTTAAAAATCACTGGCATCGACCTGGGAGTCAACGCTCCGCAGCTCCGCCGGGTCTCTAAGCCACGCATGGACAGTCGCGGTCTCTGGGTCGATCTGGACATAGCCTACAGTGGATCGTGTATGGTTTCCATGGAAACAAAGGTCAACCTCTGGAGGTTGGGGAAAGGGGAGAAAATTGACAGGGAGATGACGGATCTGACCCCGGTGAAGAAAGAAACTAAAGACAGGTCAGTTTCCGGATTGGGAAAAAGTTGGATGGAGGGAGTTAGACTTATTAGAGGATCTGGGGCCGCAAACATTGCTTAGAAATGTTCTGCTAAGCGAAAAGGAAGCGGGATACCAGTCATAAATGGTATACATGGAATGCTATTTTGGCTGGTAACCCTATTCTGGTAAGCATGTTGTTATTATGCTTAGCTACTTTTTGTGCCTAAGCAACTCTATGAAAGTGGGCCCTGGTACTCTCATAAACCTGCTGAATTGAAATTCTGCTTAAGGAGGGGCTCCAAGGTCAAACTGAATTTTGTGATGCCCTCATTTTCTGATAGATAGAGTCCTCGTGAAATTGGGGAAAGAAGTTAACCAGTCTCTAACCTTGCGTTCAAACAGTGTAAAATATCATTTTAAATGATATTCTTTCAAAATTTGAAACATGACGGCATTGGACAACAAAAACAGATGGGTCTGTACTTTCCAAAGAGGAATTTTTGCACCATTTATCAGCTCAGATTCAATGTCGTTTTGATTGAGTCAGGTCACATGTCTATAGACCCCGCCATTATGTCTCTCCCCTTTATGCGAAGTAGTTATTGGCTCTTTTGTTAACATGTAATGTCACAGGTCACAGGTCACATGGTCTAAAGACCACCAGTCTAAAAAAAAAAAAAAGACAATTCATCTACTGATTGGTAAAAGCAAAATTTTGAAAAACATTTGACTGCTGCTTGAAAAAAAAGAAGATAAATCAACATGAACTGAAAAGCCAAAGATTGTTATGAACTACTTGTGGGAGATACATGAGCAGGCCCATGAAAGCAGGTGGAAATCATTCATAACTTCCTGTTTACTTGATTGTCAATCCTCGATCATAATGCATTATTAATACCAGTTTTGAATCATGAATTAGCCAGTGGGTTCAATAGACAGCTATGGAAACATTTGAATATGAAATTTAGTGTCATGGTAAACGGAAGTGAAGTCTAACTTGAATGAGAGGTAATGAGAAAGACTGAGTTGTGGGGTTTTGTTCAGTTGGTCCCCCCAAAATGAAGCTGATTCATTCTCAAAATTTAGTTAATAATAAAAGGGGATGTTAAGGTTGTTTTAAATTCTTTTAGCAAATGCAAAAGTCATTGACCATATCTTGGCCCAATAACATGACCCTTCTTACCACAGAAGTATGTGCTAAAGGGGGCCTTTGAAGGGTGTAATATTCTACAGTAGACAGTGCCGTCAAACTGGGCCCACAATGTTACAATCAATTTCACTGCAGCTTTTGAATGTACATGTTTTAAGAATTGGTTTCTGAATTGGTAAACAGTGAATGCCATTTTTTTGAAATGGTATAGTTCAGACTTTCATAGTTTACCATCAGGATTCACAAAACGAATTAACAAACAAATAAAGGAAACATTCTTTTTCCTTTTAAGCTGGTCCTCTGTTTAGTGACATATATTTACCAAAATGTTTACCAGAACCTCCCTTTCTTTTACAATGATTCACTTAACAACAAAAACAGAAAATCTAGACGACAATATCAACCACCAGATGAAGAGAAGAGGATACCAGGCTATGAGCATGAGATGCCAAGGTATCAACCAGGCTATCAGATAGCTTCACATCATTTCCAAATCATCTGTCAATCATTCTGGCTAATCAGTACAGACAGTAATTAATTTAAATGTTTTGTTTTGTCGTCGCGTCATGCGTTGTCTGTTTCCTCATTTTGAGTTGGTCGCGCAGAAAGATCAGAAGTCAAGGAAGCTATTTCTTGACCGATCTGCAATATTCTAATTATAATACAATGTATATTAGAGCTACATGTACATACAGGTTGCTTGTGTGCGTGGTGTTCATAGTATGTGTTATAACTCATTGATCAACAAAAATAATTTTGTTTTTATGTATGCAAAGCTTGAACTTTTTGCTGCAGGGGATTGGGGGGGGGGGGGTTGAAGAACTTGAATGCCAAATTTCAGATAACAAAAATACAGATACTTTGATGATAGCATTAATCAAACGCAATTTTCTTTTAGAGCAACTTTTTTGCCTCTAGCCATCGGATTAGCTCGGTGGTCTAGTGGTAAGACATCTGCTCTAGCAATGCAAAGGTCATGGGTTCGAATCCCACCCGAGTGATTTGCCTGTGGATTTTGTTCACAGAACTTGGGAAAGTACTGAGCATACAGTGCTTAGCACACATCGGTGTAAGGGTAAAAACCAAATTATATTCATTATCCCCAATGCAAAATTAACATCTGGGCCCAATTTCATAAAGCATGTAAGCACAAAAAAATATTGCTTAGCAGAAACTGGTTACCTGCCAAAACTCCATAAAGTTTACATTGTTGTGACTGGTCCCCAACTCATTTTTTCTAAGCAGTATTTTCTGCTTAACAGCTTTATGAAATTGGGCCCAGATCTATTGAACTCTTTTTTTGCAAGCTACGGTCTTGCCACACATGGCAATTTTGACTGGCAGCTTAGAGGCAGCCAAACTGCTGCAAGCAAAATGAATTCAGCTAAAAGCACGTGGCATTTTACTAATATTGTCTTATTATCACCAAAATAATTAAGAAATTAATTGAAATCTGAAATCCTTATAGTTTTTCTTCTTCGGAGATTTCCCTGGAACTGGTTGCCTGTAAAAATGTCTCATGTGACTTGACGCTTCTAGTGCCCCCTTGCACCAACGACACACATGCGGATACTATTTCCCATGCCCGCTATTTTGGGAGTCTAGCTATGTAAAAATAATGGTTAACGTGGAAACGCCGGGTGACCTAAAATGCAAACTACACTGGATAACACACGGGGACATTGACTTCCCAAGAGGCGCATTCAAGATTATTGTGATGATGGCGTCAGGTGGATAGGGTCAATAAATGAACTTTAATCAACGTGTACCACCATCATTGCATTGTACCATCCATGATGTACATGTACATATAGTTATCATGAGCACTTTGTAAGGTCATTGTACCAGAAAAAAGGATTGTTGACCTTTTCTCCTTCCAGCTTCAATCTGATTACACGGTTTAGAATGGGATCAAAACAAGATGTCTGTACAATGATGGAGGATTTTAGACCTTTCCATTGTTGATAAACAAACCATGCTGGTTGGCATGGACGGCCGAATGTTTGCAGAACCTTCAATCATGTTAACAGATGTTGTGACCAAATTCAAAATTTTTCTGGAATCTATCATTTCAATAAAACACTTCCCTTGACTGGTTGCTTTGTTACCAACAACTTCAACGCTATTTTTGAATATTTGTGTAACATTGTTACAAACTGTGGCTATCTGTTTTTGTTTTGCGTTTATGGCTTTCCATAGTCTTCCAACCTCGGTTGGCAAAAACTTGGGATGTGACGTTGCAATAGAACATTTGCACACAATCTTTTCATGACGCTTTTTACTAAACTACTCATTCATACATTTAAGTAAAATCCCAAACACGCACAACCATCCCATTTTGTTTGCATTTTTAATAACAATCAAAGTAATAAAATCAAGGGAAACTGACTGGGTCATTATATATAAATATTAAGATGAACAAAGGTGCAACCTCGTTCCCAGGGACGATTGATCTCGCAGCACCATTTTCCCCCCAGCATGCCTTGCTCGCCCATAACCCCTGGTATTGGTTGATTTAAATGTGCTAATACATGGCACATTTTAATTAAGCCTGTGGTCGATCTGCTCTACATGCTCTCTCAAGTATGGTAACCCGCTAAAGAGCCATCAAGTCAGAGAGAGCAACTGGTCCCCTCTCATTCTTCTTCGATCTTGTGACATGTCTAATGTATGCAGTTTAAGGTGACCGTGTAAAACATGATTCATTGGAAGTGAAATTGCATAAAAACACTATTGACAAATGCGTGTTATGGCATTTTGGCATTTTGACATGCGTACTAAGCGTCCTTTAAGCGTGATACATGTGCTTGAAAGTTGTTAACAAGTGCTTGCGCAAAACTGTCTTTTTTGGGAGCCAATCAGCACATCCTTATCATGGGTTAGTGACGAGAGGTATCAATACGGCACGCTACCCGTGGTAGCGAGGCTGGTGCCGGTGCTCAATCAACTGAGCTAACTAGCAATTTCCAGCCAGCCATGCTAGAAAAACCTGAAGTACAGGTACTAGGTAGCAGTAGGGGTACCACGGCGCAATTAGTTTTCATAATCACACACAAATGTTGTCGCTTCATCAGGTCCCTTTTCAAAGTTTTGTTCCTTGCTAAGTTTTTGTGCTAACAGTAGCTCTATATAAATGGGCCTTTTCAAAAAAAAAAAAAAAAAAAAAAGTCTCATGAATGCCAACATTTCACCATCCAGCATCCAATTTGTAACGTGTGTGGTAATCATTTCTTAATCTGATTTCTTGGTTATTTTCAGAAGTGCTTCCTTAGCAGCATTAGACAGTGAAGAGGAGGATAGTGCAGAGTCTTCCGATGAGGAGACGGATGACGCCTTCATCTCACCAGAAGCAACTGTCCCGACTGCCGAATCCGAATCGTAAGTCTTTTTGGTTGAAACCCTACACTATAGTGTGCTGAGCACTGTAGAATCACTCCATCCTGAGTCCTGCCGAAAACATCTACTGCAAACTACTCAGGTGGCATTCGAACTTGCGACACACCATTCTAGTTAATAAGTTGACTAATTCTCGTAAGCACAGACAAATCAAGCAAAGCAGAAACTATGTACCTGGAATGATCAATCAACAAGCTTTCATAGTTGTACACTTTTTCCATTTCAACAGCTCCAAAAGCTCAGGGAAGATCATGCGACTTGTCAACAAAATCGCCAGCTCAAAGTATTTCCAGAGTGCTACGCAAATGAAGTACATCAAGAAAGCTATTGACGAGGTGTCCAACACGCCGGTTGAACTCACACTGGAGGTCAAACAACTCAGAGGAAAGTTATGTGTGAACATTCCTCCGCCTCCAACAGATAGATTCTGGTAAGTCAGAATAGACAATTTCATTTCATTTCATGTCATTTATTTTGGTTGTGAAGCCAAGGACTCTCAGAAAAGTGAACTTAATCACTGTACTAGCCAAGAACCCAATGGAGAGAAGACAAGGAAGGAAGTTTTAAGTTTTCGATGTGGGAGGAAAACCCCAGAGAATTATTCTAGGGAAAACCCACACAGTGTGGTGAGGGACTAAAAACCCAATCCACATATTGCCCCATTTGGTTTTAACCGGGGTCCTAGAGGTGGAAAGCAAGAATAAATCTAAATCTATGACACATCAGGGGCAGACAGTTACCCCCACCCAGTGTCTACACTGTGGCATGTTTCCATTCCAAGTCGTGGTACCAGACAATATTCAAATCTTCTTTTTTCGTGTCCATCATCTACCCTTCAAATGTTTGGCCAGGATTGGGCACATCTCACAGCCTTCTCGTTTGCTGCCATCAGGTCTTCAAGGCAGCACTGCTCCTCAAGGGCTGGGCTAGGCATCCTAGAAGGTGTGCCATTATTCAAAGTAAACTCGCAAATGGCCTTTACTGACACGGCCCAGGTTTTAGTGGCAAGCATCTTCATGGTTTGACCTTTGATGGTATTTCTTTATGTTTTTCCTGGTTGGTTTATTTGACAGGTTTGGGTTCAGGGACAAACCTCATTTGTGGCTTTCAGCCAAACCAAAGCTGGGTGCTCGACAGGTCACCCTAACTCCAATTACTGATTACATTGAAAAGAAACTAGAGCTGGAGTTCCAGGTAAGGCAGTATTTCCTACTTTATTCTTAATCCTTAATTCTCAGAGTCATTCACTTATATTATTTAAACTTGTTCCTCTCTGAAAGGAACACAATGTAAAGCAGTTTGTATTGTATTACTTTTGCAGCCAAAAGTCACACTAAAAGAATGTGTAACCCACAACTGAAAAATGTTGGACCATCTCTTTGTAAATGTTGTACCCTTCGCTAAACAACTCTTTTTTTTCCCCCCCAAGATCCTTAAAACAAATCTGCTAATTGGAATTGTCAATTTTTTTGAGATTACAGGCCGCAGAATATTCCTATTTCTGACAAGAGACAGCAATGAACAAGATAAAAAAAGTTCTGGCAAAAGAGGGTGCCAATTGTTTGCGACAGTAGAGATTTTCTTACGGGATACAATAATATTTGTACATTGTTTTAAATACATACATCATTTGTATGTGTACATGTAATGAGCTTTACTCGGACGACTTTTTGTGTCGCTATCTGTGGACTCGTAAAACTGGTGTTCCTATTTCTGAGGTTTCAATGTTGTTAAGATGCCTTTACCATGTCATGTGTCTTCTTTGGTTCCACAGAAAGTATTTGTGCTGCCCAACATGGACGATCTCCCGATACCCATTATGATGAGCAATGTATTTGACAACGGCCCATTCTAATCAACCTACACCGTGCTGCAGCCATCTTGGTTGGGTTCCCTGCTTGCAAATGTGATCAAACTGCTTATAAATCATCACCTAAATGGAGCCCGACTGCTACGTTTGGTTTTATGTATAGACCTTTCTATTGCAACATCACAGACCGAGGTTGGAAAACTATGGAAAGCCATAAATGTAAAACACAAACATTCAAAAGTAGTGTTGAATTTGTTGGAAACAAAGCAACCAGTCATGGGAGGTGTTTTATTTAATTAAAAATTTGCAGAAAATGTTGAATTTGGTTAAAACATCTGTCAACACGATTGAATGTTTTACTAACATTCGGCCATCAATGCCAACCAGCGCCAGGTTTGTTTATCAACAATGGAAAGGTCTATGAAAGTAGAATTCCGAGAATGCTGTGTGTGTAGTTATCTGTGCATATCTTCTTTGTGTGCTGCCATTTTTGCTGTATGGCATAAATTTCAGCTTTCCCATTGGTTGGTCTGGTTGTTTCTGCCATATACAGGCATATCACATGGTATAGAGGATTTGCATAGCCGATACAGATGACAATTGAGCTCAGCAATCTCCATGTTCTTCTTCTGCAATGCACAGTTTATGGCTTTGATGTGAAGATTGCTTTGACACCCCCCCCCAAAAAAAAAAAAAAATAAATTGAAACCACAAAAACTGCATTGCCTCAGAATCATAAATGAATGAATGTTTTAATCGTATAATTTGATCAATGTTCTTCTTGTAAGTGCCAACGCAAGATATTTAAAAACAACAGTTTTCCAAAATCGTTGTGGCCTTGTTGCTGAAAAGTAAAGGATTACTTTTAATTTCAGTATTTTATAAGTTCTTTTGTACGCCTAAAGCTTGTTGTTTTAGTTCAAATTCTGTGTTAGTTTAATAGTACAGTTTAGGTTTGATTGCTATATTGGTGATTAATTGTATTTGTACATTTGTAGTATTATACCTTGACCCAACAGTTTTAGGTTAATTTCTTGCACTGAACTATGAACTAGGTTTGAACAATGTGTGGTACATTGACTTGTTAAGTAGCAAGTTACTGCTTACATTTGAATTCCTCAGACTATAGAGACAGTTGCTACATCACATGATTTGGGGCTAATTTGCATAGAACACAGTAAGTGACAGCGAGCACCCATACACAATTCCGAATGAATATGATGGCACAATAGTACCAGGGTTTACTCATCTGGAGGTTGCTACACAAAAGCTTGCACCAAACCTAGCCTTGCTAGGACACCAGTCTCCGTTGCAACAATACTGAGGAGTCCAACTTGGTCTAGCTCCCAGACCATGTGACAGAGCAACTGTCTCTTTAGTCTATGGAATAGCCCATATGCATGTCCCAATGTGCATAATCGGCCCGCAAAGGATTTCGGGTGAAATCTGAGTCCAAGCAACACTGGCAATTACCATCATGGCACACTGATTTTGAAGCAATGTGATACACAACTATAAAACCTAGCATAGTTACACTACAGCATGGCGTCCATCTTGGCAGCTTGATTAGTATTTTTTTGAACTGTACTTTGTTTCCCAAGATACGTTGCTTTAAATTTTTAAGATGGCGCTTGTACACATGGGCTTCTCAAATTTAAGCAGTTTCTCGTGACTAAACAAGTTATTGTATCAGATATTATTCAAATATAACTCACAAATTTATTCATTTTAATTCAGCGTGCAATTTGTTCTACATTAATGAGATAAAAAACCAACTCTTGTTTCGATGCACACATAATAATTTCTTTGCTTTTGTTTATTACTCTTGATTACATACAATACAACTGTGGTCAAGATTCTTCATTTTACATGAAAAATTGAAAAATCTGTTGTTTAGAAAAATCTCAATTTTTGATACCTGTTTATTCGTTGCTGCCTGAAGTCAAGATCTCAAGTTTTGATGCACAAAATATATTTAAAAATCACTCAGTATTTCTTACAAAACAGTAACTATTCATTAATCTTTTGGTGGCACAATACTCAACTGAAATGTTTCCACAATGGTGGTTGTCTTTTTTTCGTCATCGTTTTTTGTTCAGAGGTCTGTGTTTTAACAGCTCCATTATGCCCCGTCCACCACATCAACAGTGCCCATGTAGGTGTAGCGTTACAACACATGCATCATGCTCCACACAAAAAGGCCTGATGCAGCAAATATTCGGTATCTTATGGAGACCAACGACAAAATAAAAATAGGGAAAACAAAAGGTCTCCATGGGGGAATTCTGAAGGCTGGGGCGGTGCTCCACAAGGAATTGTGTGTACAAATAGAAGAGGATGTTAAGTGCAGGGACAAAGGAACGAACATTGATGTAGCAATTAGAATGTGTGTGCAAGACATTGGTAAGAGTACAAATTTCAAGATTTGCACATAACTTGCATGGTATAAAGATGGTCCGGATGGAAAACTTCCCTAACAATGAGTAAAGCAACTAATTTAGATCTCGGGAGACCAAAATCCAATATGACCGATTAAGATTAAACTTTCACAGTTTTTTTCATTTCATGTATATGTTGGGTCACAAAGTTTGGGTACTGGTCTTTGACAATTACCAATGTTGTTCTTGTTCTTTAAGGGGCAGAGCTTATTGGAATGGTATTATTACTTACCTGTCAAATGCATTGAAACACATGGCATTGTTTCAAGATTTTACTTTTCCAAAAACTAGTATGCCTGTATGATTTGTTAAAGTGCGATGAAAACTACCACAAACTATATTTAGTTGTACATAATCTGCTATTATTTTTCAAAATATATACACCAAGCATTAACCGACGTTTCTTTTATTTAATGTAATTTTCTACTGTTGTAACATTCATGCTTATTAGTGTGTTCTGCATATGCCAATTGTTTCCTTTTTTGTTTGTTTTACATTTTGTTTACAGCATGTACATTATTTAGCGTTCATCATCACGTTAACATGTATCGGCTTGATCCGTATTGTATAAGAAAATATTTTGCAAAGGTTTTTTTTTAAAAAGGAAAACAAACAAAAAGAAGAAATTTATGTGCAATATAGCAGATTTAGATTAATTTTGTCGAGACAGAAATGAAACTATTTAGAAACTGAAAGAGTTAAAGTAATTTATAGGAGATCTATTTATGATTATATTTGTATTAATTGCCTTAAAAAAAATGTATAAGCTTTACAGTTAGAGGATTTCAACTGGCAAGTGAAACCAAGAAATCATATTTGTACAGATCATTTGTATTGCACTAAAATGTGAGTGACATGTTGAACTTATTACTGACCTGTCTAATGCATTGTGAAGAGAATTTATCTTTCCAAAATCCCGTATGATTTTGAAAGATTCAATTACACATTCAAAAATACTGAAATTTCACAGGTGGTTTACAAGCGGAAATTTGAGTCCCAAGTTTGAGTCATTGACAATAGACCATGCAAGTGTCACGCGTAATGGAGACAAACTTGTGCACTGTAACAGGTTCCCAATGTTGGAATATGCGCAAGACTTTCACATGACTTGAGTTGGACTCATTCCCAAGTCATACGTTCTTTTTACATCGAAGAATTGTAAAGAGATTTTACAAGTCAACCTATTAGTAGTGACAAAAGCATGTACATATACTGCTGCTTTCATCTGAATGTTTCTTTGGATACCGTAACAAAACCAGTTTGACACTCGTGGAAGGTTACTAATTGAAATAAGTGTGGATTAAAATGTACTGAGACAGTAAAGCTATTGACAGTGTTTGTGTTGAACCGAATTGATTGCATGTAAAGCCATTAATCCTAATAAGCCAGATAAATAAAACACTTGATTGCAATTCAATTAACTCCTGCCTTGGTTCTTTTATTGAGAGAGTTTTTCCAATGGTACCTGAAACACCCCAAAACTTTTACCACTTATCTACCGCCATATTTAAGTACCTGAAACCACCGTAAGTCTTTCAACAATTGAATGGACATGCAGTTAATTTTTTCTATCCATCTATCCGTGATCACACGCGCGTGTGGTCATGAAGGCCTTGACAAAAGGCTACATAAGGCAGGGATAAATGAGGTCACCTGTTGGTAAGTGGGCCTGTATAGGGAGTTAAAAAACACATGTTTAGCGTACCCGCCCACTTCCTTTTTTTTACGAAAAAGAAAACAGATAGATTTTAACAATCTCCGACAGAAAAAAAATATATATAAGATCCTATTTTTAGACTTAAGCTGGCAACCATCTTGAAAAATAAGTCGGGCTGCCATTTTTGTAAAAAAAAGAAAGAACAAAAAGGCAGGATGCTAAACATGTTTTTTATATTATTTTGCCTAACACTGTAAGAACTAAGTTTTCAATGTCAAGTACCGTACTCTGGTTTTGGGCAATGGAAAACCAATTAATTTAAACACCCTGGATTCCACATTATTTCACTACAGCACAAATGACCTCAGGCTCAGTCAAAGTCTAGTACAGAAGTATTACAGTAAATTTGATATACTTTGTAAAACCTTCTTCTTTAAAGAAAGCCAAAACACTGTACTTTCAGACTTCTACCTCTTGACTGCTGCATTTTTTGCGTAGGAACCCTTCAGCTGGAGTCTGGTGCATAAGTTTTATAGTAAACTTTATATAAATATCTACTAGTTTATCTGAAAAGTACATCACTTTAAACACCATACAACCAACTTGTGGATATCTTTTGTGGACAATTGGGTCGTTTTATTTGTGCATGTTCATATTGTGGCTTATTTCAGTTGTGGTAATTAACATAATTTTCAGCGAGTGATTTCTGGGTTCTTCAACTTTGACAGTATTTCAAACGGAAGTATTTTTCTGGAAGAATGGTAAAAGTATTTTATCTTTAACGAGCGTCATTTTTGACCCCAGCCTACATTTTCTTGAAAAGCACTTGAATAAATTGCAGGGCAGGGCTGGATTAAGTGTTCCTTGAGTCCTAGGGACCAGTTTTATCCTTGGCACCAGTGTTCCCTAGTCCAAAGGCACCCGTGTTCCCTAGTCCAAAGGCACCCGTGTTCCCTAGGCCAAAGGCACCCGTGTTCCCTAGGCCAAAGGCACCAGTGTTCCCAAGGCACCAGTGTCCCCTAGGCCAAAGGCACCAGTGTTCCCAAGGCACCAGTGTCCCCTAGGCCCAAGGCACCAGTGTCCCCTAGGCCCAAGGCACCAGTGTCCCCTAGGCCCAAGGCACCAGTGTCCCCTAGGCCCAAGGCACCAGTGTTCCCTAGGCCCAAGGCACCAGTGTTCCCTAGGCCCAAGGCACCAGTGTTCCCTAGGCCCAAGGCACCAGTGTTCCCTAGGCCCAAGGCACCAGTGTTCCCTAGGCCCAAGGCACCAGTGTTCCCTAGGCCCAAGTCACTGTTCGGCAGGCTACAGGAACAAGAGTTCTGCAGGCCCTAGGCTCCAGTTTTTGAGTTTCATAGTGCTTTTAAGCGCTGAAGTCTTCCAGAGAGATGCTATTGGAATTTTAAAAAACAAAACAATTATTTACGTGTGTGTGCACGAGTACTTTCTCTGTTGTATTTTTGTTGGCTTTTTATTTTTTTCGTAGGCCCTAGGTACAGTAGGAACTGTGCTGGCCTGTGCCCATTTGGTAATCCGGCCCTGCTGCATGGTTGAAATCATAGAAAATTAACCCACCATTCAATACTTATACAACAAGTAAGTTGGCTTTGCCCCCAAGTAAATTGGCTTTGAAATGAGATTGCAATGAGGAGTTCTTATCTTATTTTGTACTCTTAAACTTGTTTATACGATATACGATTATAAAATATTAATTTATACATATTTATTTATTTTAATTTACTTTCTTCGAGTTGTTTTACAAGAAGCAAGAATGCTGTAGAATACAAACAAGGGCCCAATTTCATACAACTCCTTAAGCACAAAAAGTAGCTTAGCAAAGCAACACTATAATGCTTACCAGGGTTACCAGCCAAAATACCATGTAAACTTACCATTTTTGGCTGGTAACCTTGCACATTTTTGCTAAGCAGAAACATGTTAAGCAATATTTTCTGCTTAAACAGCTCTATGAAAATGGGCCCAGATATGGAATTTGTACAATGTGAAGAGACAAACAGTGATGATTGGGGGGGGGGGGGGGGGTCGGACAAAATAGCACCACCAAGAGTTTCACCTTAGAGAGGCCAAAATGTTGTTCTTTTTAAATAATGACTAATTAACTTGGAAAAGTAAACTACTTCACAGGAGACATTCATGTTAAAATCTCTTCTTGAAAGAAATGGTTCTGGGGGAAAAAAAATCTGCATATATTGTGAATACTGAATGTTGTCTGCTCAATTTGAAATAAACCTCTCCAGAACGAAGCTCTTGTTGGTGCACTACATTATAACAGGTCCCCTATGAATTGGGAAAAAGAAAAGATAAGGCACAGTTTCCTTGACCAACTCTGGAAGTAACAACAATACTCCCTGGAATTTAAATGAAAGTAACAATTGATATATGTATATTTGTTTCCTGAAGACAATTAGAGCATACTGATCAAAATGTACACCACCAGTTCTTTTCAGAACCACCACAGCTCAGAGCGATTTTTCATGTACATGGTGTTACTGCAAATCTTACTAGATTGTATCTCCACCATGCAAAGTTTCAAATCCTGTTCATGTACATGGTGTTACTGCAAACCTTACTAGATTGTATCTCCACCATGCAAAGTTACAAATCCTACTCATGTACATGGTGTTACTGCAAACCTTACTAGATTGTATCTCCACCATGCAAAGTTTCAAATCCTACTCATGTACATGGTGTTACTGCAAACTAGATTGTATCTCCACCATGCAAAGTTTCAAATCCTGTTCATGTACATGTTGTTACTGCAAACCTTACTAGATTGTATCTCCACCATGCAAAGTTACAAATCCTACTCATGTACATGGTGTTACTGCAAACCTTACTAGATTGTATCTCCACCATGCAAAGTTTCAAATCCTACTCATGTACATGGTGTTACTGCAAACTAGATTGTATCTCCACCATGCAAAGTTTCAAATCCTGTTCATGTACATGGTGTTACTGCAAACCTTACTAGATTGTATCTCCACCATGCAAAGTTTCAAATCCTACTCATGTACATGGTGTTACTGCAAACCTTACTAGATTGTATCTCCACCATGCAAAGTTTCAAATCAGGGAGCTCACATGGTTCTGATAATCTCATATGCACAGCTGACATAGAGGGTGTGCACATCAGAAACTGACGACAGTTCTCTGTGTTCCATTTCTATGGCCTAGTACAATTGATATTCAACAGTGACTGTAGAGGTAGAATTTGTTTGAACAGATAGATTGAAGACAATAGTACTGTACAAACTATTGACCATATCACCTCGTTTGCAAAAACAGCGACAAAGTATTTTCCAGGGCATTTCCTGGCAGGCAAAATACTTCACATTTTCATATCAGAATGTTCACACTTTTTTATTGAGACTACCGCATAAAAATCAAGAATTGTAAAGATTACAGCCCTCTCTTTTTATCCAAAGTCGATAGATTCTGCTTTGGGATCTCCATAAAGTGTAAGATTTTGTGTAATTTTTTAGTCTTCCATTGAGCTGTGTGCAAATCATGCCTGCAGGAAGTCCAGGCCCTGTGGCTCTTTTATAAGCATGTGATGTCACAGGTCACATGGTGTATACCACCAATGAAACCTGACCAATTTGGGGTATTTTCTCAAAGCTTCTAAATACATATATTTGCCATTTTTACCAAAGTACTTATACGCAAATAGTAACAGATGTATTAGCAAGAACATCAAGTTACAATGCTTGTAGTTACTTTTTGACGCCATTGGTTCCCAAATTTATTGAGCTGCTCAAACAGAAATGTTTGCTTACTAATAATCTTCTGCTGAGCGAAACTAAGCAGGAAACCAGTCCTAGACGATACGTGTGATATGGCGTTTTGGCTGGTAACCTCATTCTGGTAAGCAAAATAGTTTTGTGCTTAGCTACTTTTTGTGTTACTGCAGCTCTATGAAATTGGGCCTGGTATAAATTAATCTAAAAGCAACAGTTTGTTTATGCAAACAAAGTAAAACTATACCTTATTTGTGAAATCTAAAAACGACAAAAACTGAATGAAAATTTACTTACTGAATAAATTTCATAAACAGCCAAAAAAGAACAAACAAAATTTAGAATTATTTAGTTTTGAAGCGACATTTAAGGCAGTCATACCTTGTTCTGTGTTATATTGCAGATCAGTTTCAGATTTGTTTATTACAATTTGTATGTAATGACGCTTCTTCCCATCAGAAGCTTTGCATAAATTGATCATCAAGTACTGTTACATGTGTGTTTCCCCCAAAAACAAACAAATGTTTGTTAATTAGAAGGCACAACATTGGTAATGAGACTGACTAACTCTAATTTATCAATTGGTGAAAGACTATGCGGGCCTTGCGAGCCTCTGGTTTCCATGTACATTGTTTTACATGAAGGAAACGAACATGCACACTTTCATACGTCCTTGAACACACACACAAGACTTGATCACTCTATTTTAAGTTGGCGCTCATACCAATCATCTTAAGAAATCTTGTTGACTTACATGTACAATCATAACGGTATAGAAAAGAAGATGAAAACTTGAGCAGGTTAATCGTTAGGTAGTGTGACCTACAAGAAGACATTTTTGAGATATGGTGGGCAAATTACTAGGACAATATTCGGTTTGGGTAAATCTGTTTCTATACACCCAAACCATAATAGTGCATTCCTATAGGGTTCACTCCTATAGTGTTCTTAAAACGGCAAAAACAGTTCGCATATAACACTTCTGAGAAGACAGCCTTTTATAGGAATGGCGATTTTACTTGCATAGTGTGTACTACAAACCGAAATCAATATTCTGGATCTCCCATAATGCATTTGGCTTCCTACTCTTGGCAACATTAGGGAGGTTTCGCATACGAACGGATACGGTTAGTGCGACGGATACGTCATCATTATGACGTCATACGCTACTCGCTATCCGCTATACGTGCAGACGACACTGATATCCCGCTTGCTACACGTAAGTAAAAAACACGTAGGAAAACTCGAACTTCTAGTAATTCTCCTGTATTTGTTTCCAAATATGTATGAATAGTATCAAAATAAATGAATCACTGAACATGTACGTGTCATTTTGTTGATTTCTAAAGACTTTGAAATACGAAAAAATGCACTGTTTCTTCGTCATTTTCCTCTAAAGCTATGAACATAAGCTCGTCTATGGAGGATGCCATGTTGAACAGCGCCACCAAGTGCTGTGCTGGAACAGTGAACAGTGCCACCAAAACGCTGGGATTGCAAAACAACAGAAAGACTGCTAACGGTTACGGATAGCTAAACGTATGCGTATGCGTATCCGTTCGCGTGCGAAACCTCCCTATTTTAGTACAAGTTGAACACGTCTGAAACCATTCCACTGAATGGGTTGTGTATGGTGGCACAAAACATGCACAGACAAAACTGTGTCTGTACTGGGTAGATGCATTTACCACATGATAACAAATTGCAAGCTGACATAGTTTATCCATCATTCAAAACCACACAGTGGATGATATTGAATGGTCACACAGTAGGAGGGTTAAAGTATGTCAAATAAAAACTTGAAATTCATCAATCTGTTGGGTCAACAAAACAAGGGGGAGGGGGGAATGCAACAATGTAAACAACAACAGTTGACAGGCTGACAGGTTACAAACAAAATTTTTGGTAATTATTGAGGCAAATCTGAACGATCTCACACTTCTGATGTACAAATGTCAAGCCATCCCTGAC
This sequence comes from Leptasterias polaris, assembly GCA_037783415.1. Classification (NCBI taxonomy): domain Eukaryota; kingdom Metazoa; phylum Echinodermata; class Asteroidea; order Forcipulatida; family Asteriidae; genus Leptasterias; species Leptasterias polaris. The sequence continues at coordinate 4,333,898 of JAZGTN010000077.1, forward strand.
ATTGCGATACTGGCAAGTAATGCTGGGCTGCATTGAAGGCATTCTTATTGTAACCAGACAACAATCCGTCTGAAGAAGACGTCAGACAATAATCTGTCTGATGAAGACATCAGACAACAATCCATCTGAAGATGACAACAGACAATAATCCGTCTGAAGAGGACGTCAGACAACAAACCGTCTAAAGAAGATGTCAGATAACAATCCGTCTGAAGAAGACGTCAGACAACAATCCGTCTGAAGATGACGTCAGACAATTCTTTGTCTCTTTGCCTCCGGTCCGTCTAAATCTATCGTCCTCGACAGTTCATGAGATTCTTTGGCTGTGTGGAAAAAATACAACAATAATAAATAATATGCATCTATGCAGTAGTGCAAACTATTATACACATCTATAAGTGCTTATTATTTTAACAGTGGTATGTAGAGCTAAGATTGAAACTCTGAAAATAACACTAATTGAGTTGGTGGATATCTATTTTACTATTCGGTTGTTTCACAACCTAAAGCACAAAAATATCAACAACAATGTAGACAGTTAGATATATAAAACTTTATTGTCCCACCAACTCATGTGGCCTTCTGACAGTATAAAACAAGCACAAAGTACACAGAAGACCATAATATACAACAATAGTAACAACGACAGAAAAATAACAACATTAATATGCTAGTTGAGAACCCTAAAAATAAATTTAAAAATAACGCAGTAATTAGTAAGTAAATAGGATAATTCTAACTGGCTGCACAAAAAATATATTCTGTAATAAAAATTTGAAAAGTCCTCACGTCCAGTTCTTGTATATTGAGTATATCATTAGTTATGCCACAAGCGAGAATGGAATAAAGAAAATATAGTATTTCTGCAGCCTATATGCAACACACCAAAGGCCTAGTAATGAATGCAGAGAAAGGTATGCCATTCAGTATTGTATGTTTTCAGGGTATCTGCACACTTTACACTTTTAATGCTACACCTACCAAAATTTAAGACCAAAAAAAACCCCGAATAAAGCAGGGACAAACAGCTACAACTGCTCACATTTTGTTACTTTTTACATGCAGCGTTATTTGGTTTTCTTCAATCTGATAGGAAATTCATAACAGGCTTTTTTTAAAGACCTCAAACAACTGAATTTAATACTTTTTAATGCTTTTTAAGTCCTTAAATTTGGATAGTTCAATTTAAGACTTTTTAATACTTTTGAAGGATCCGCAGAAACCCTGTTATTAAAAGGTTTTCTACTTCATTCTGGTATTTTTGATTTTCCTATAGTAACCCGAGCAGTCTTTCTCTAAGGCACTGAAAAACTGTGAAGTATTTACACTGGGGGGGTCCAACCTTCTTACCTTGAATCATCTTATCTTTTTCTACTTGTAATTCCTTCTCCAACTCCTTGACAGCTCTCGCATCATCCTCCTAAAGAAAATCAAACAAATGATCCAAATTAAGAAATTAATTGCCACCCTCTAGTTTTTCGATGACCACACCATCCACCACCTATTGAACATTTCACTTTCGTGGCTGCAAAAAAAAAAGGGAGAAAAAGCCTACGCTTTATTGGGGGGTTCTTGTACACATTCATATCAGATTTATTTTGATTGTTTCAATAAAAATAAGAACATTCCCATGTTCCCGTATTAACTGATCCATTAGAAAATGAATATGCTCAAATAGAGAGACTAAAATGGATGACAGCTTCCAAACCAATGAAGACAAACGCGTGGATTCTTACAAGTTTGACAGACTTATATTTTTTCTAAAATAAAAACTTTGTAGAACGATAAATAAAAGGAAGAGCATACCACAGGGTCAGTCCACAGGGAGCACTTCACACAAACTGTACATCCTTGACCCGGGTTACGGGCGTGGGGACAGAAGTGAGTGTATTCGATGCTTGGCTTACGGCAGATATAACACATCTTGGCTCCGCAACGACACGTCATCTGAACATGAATAAAATCATCACACAATCGATATAGTTAAAAAATGATTTAAGTTTATTACTCTACACTAGAGTTGGGACGTATGGTTAACTGCTTAAAACGTTAAACAAAAAAACCTAAAAAACATTGAAATCCATTTCCAAATTACAGTTACACGGAACACTAGTAGTATAGAGCCATGAAATGGGCCCCGGTAGGGACTGAACACCCAATCCACATACAACACTCCAGTCCAAGGTGGGATTGGAACCATGGTCCACATAGGTGAAAGGCAGGGATAGAAACCACCGAAGCCTAACCTTATTACAGCCTTGGTCCTTCATGATTCCCGTCTTGCATCGATGGCACGTTCTGATCTGAGCCTGAGACATCCGCTCCTCACTGAAACAAAAAATAATCAATTTATTTGTTTTTCACATTCACCAATAATAAGTCTTAATCAATATATTGGATTTTATGCTACATCAATACAGACCCAGTCGGCCCAAAAAGAAGACAACAAATATATGCTTGGCGTAACAGACCAACAAAATTAGAGCAGGTAGGTCAGATTTCAATACAGTGTTTCAAGATTTTGACAGGTCGACCAGTTGGAGGGTTGACTAAGTACAGTGTGGATGCATTCACCAAACTGTATCATATTGCAAGTTGGCGTAGTTTATCAATCAATCAAAACCACAAAAGATGATATTGAATGGTCAAACAGTAGAAGGGTTGACTGTGTACTATGCAGATGCAATCACCACGTGATAGTTTGTCTACGCTGTGTTAAGCAGTCAGACAGTTGGAGGGTTAATGAGTAATACATTGAACACAAATAAAGTACCAACATTAGTTTTCATTCAAATACTACAAAAGCAAGCGATAAATCATCTTTATAGCTAAAAATAAAATGTTTGAAAACAACATCCCTACATATTTTTTTTTTTTAATTACAGATAATATTTTGAGTTGGAACAAAATCACTTGTTAGATCAAGAAAAAGGAAAGGGTCTTACTACGAGAGTCTGAGGTTGGTCTCATTTTTCTTCTCCATCTCCTCGCATCGTTTCCCAAAGTGTTCTGCCCAATCTTCACCGCAGTGACGACAAGACTCCTATAAAGATATCCAGACAACAAGAACATTCAGCAATGGTGGACTTTCCCAAATCATAAAATACGGTTGCCGCTGCATTTATAAGCCATTTTTACAATACAGAAACTTTTAACACACACTCAATCTCGGCCCAATTTCATTGAGCTGCTTTTAAAAGCACAAAAAGAAGGATATTGAACAACAAGTATTTTTTTAGGATAGTTAATGGAAAGCCTTAACCTTCCTAGGAAAAAGGATTAAGTAAGCAGTCATTTTTTTCCTAGGATATAACAGCACAGCAACAAATTAACATTCCAAAGGAAAAAGGGGAAGATAGGCATCTAATATGTAAATTACAGGAGTGATGTGGAATAATTATGAAAATATGTTTCCAAGGCAGGTTTGGGGATAGCCATAACTATCCTAGGATTACACAAAAGTAAAATTATTTTTCCCCTCTCTTACAAAAATGTCCAATTTATTCCAATTGGATATCCAGTTGGAAAGAATTGGATTGAGTTGGTATTGAGTTGGTGTGAGTTGGTTTATATTGGAATACTGAATTTCCAATTGGAATGAAAATTTCAGACCAACTCAGTCCATCTGGAAATCCAATTGAACTAATTTGGCTTGATTTAATTGAATTGGAATCAGTTCGAATTTGTATCCACCAATTGGAAATTTCATCTCCTAATAAGTTTCCAATTGGAAATTATATTTCCCAACAGGATCTAGTCGGAAAAAAATTCAAACTGAATCCAACTGAGTCCAATTGGGTCCAATTGGTTTTGTGCCAAAACGCAACAATGGACAAATTCCAATTGTCTCCAATTGGAAAATTGAATTGGAAATTTTGGTAAGGGCTAGGATAGTTTATGCAAAGACTCACAAGGTAAAAGATTAAGTGTGCAAGAGTACACCAGAAAAAACAAGGAATGAAAAAATACCTTCATGCAATCGCTTTTTTGGCATTTGAAGACCTTATCTCCAGGGTCTAAGAGGGCCCCAAAGTCACAGCTCGGACATTTGACGAAGCCCTCTATATCAGCTAGCTGGATAGACTCCTCCTGGACGCGCTCATCGTACTTCACTAGATCCTTGGATGTAAGACACTTCTCCAATTGAACTGAGAACATCATCCAAGGAATTAAAGAAAGACAAAAACTATTACAATTCATTTTGGTAAAGGGAGGAGTTCCATGATAGTAGTGGGACATTAAATCCAAGATCAGAAAACAAACATATGGCCTGAACAATATTAATACCAATAATAATAAAACACAGTTACAAAGTGCCTTCAACCTATAAAAATATTATCCCAGGCACTTTACATGAAAATGCAGAAGAAAGTTGATGATAGTAAAGTTCACAAACGAAAGCCAAAATAGAACAGGCAAATACAAACAACTAATCTCATAAAAAGCTTAAGTAACAAGAATTAAAATAAATGCAGTACAGAACTGAAATTATTATTATAAAAACAGTCACAAACATGGACCTGTTAGAGACATTAAACAACAAAAACATTATTCATTTTGGTTTAGTCATATCCTGTGACTCAAACTGGTCTCTCGTCATCAGGCGGTGGTCCGAGTTGTTGAGCCAACTGGTTGAGAATTTATGTTTATACTTATATTTATTTCAATAATGCACATTGGTAAAAACATAAAAAGATACAGCAAGGAGCAATTAAAATACAGAGGAAGGAATCAGAACCAGCTGGAGCCCGAAGGATTGCCTAAAAGTAACAAGGTTCCTGTCTAGAGACTCTTCTCCAGCTGGTCTTGAAGAGAACAACAATAACATAAATACATATATATAAAATAACAATACAAAAATACAAATAAGCATTTATATACACACACACAAGATCACACAAGATTGATTAAAACATTAATGATAAAAACCTTTAAAATTGGATGATTAGGAAGTATAAGGGGATGGTGGGTTCGAATCTCACACATGTAATATGCCTGTGAAATTTTTCCCCCACAGGACTCAGAAAAGCACTTAGTGAACAGTGCTTAACACACATCGATGTACGTTTAAACCACAATAATTATTCATTAGGCCCGATGCAAATTGTTACATCTATTGAACGAAAATGATATTACATAATCATGGAATCGACAATAAGCAAAGCAGGGCCCAATTTCAAGAATTGGCGCTAACGGAAGCAGGGAATTCCACGCTTACGTCAAGCATATTTCACAGGTAAGCAGGGAATTGTTTGCTTGTGCGCCTGCGTAGTCCACATTACTAGGCATTCTACGCTTACACAGCACAGAAATGGTAAGCGGAGAATGGTGATTGCAAGCGCAGAATTCGGCGGTAAGCAGAGCCATGAAATTCGGCTCAGGTGTAAACAGAAAGGGAAGAGACTTGACGAGTCCTTAATGGATAGTACCTCTCGGATATGAACTGTCACAACCGTCCGTCATACACATCAACAACGCCTTGCCCTGCCCGTACACTGCTTGCTGGGCGTAACTCTGAAGACATGTTGAGCAGAAGAGATGACCATCTAGACATTGCACCATATTCTCAAAGGGTACTTCGGCGTAACAGCATCCACACTCGATCAACTGACCCTCCTATCAACGAATTCCATGCCAAAAAATTTGTTTCATTTTATTTCATTTTATTTCAGTCATTAATTCTAGTTGTGAAGCCAAGAACTCTCAGAAAAGCGAACTTTACCACTATACTAGCCAAGAACCCCATGGAGAGAAGACTCAGAATAAGTTTCAGTTTTAGATGTGGGAGGAAAACTCCAGAGAATAATTCCAGGGAAAACCCACGCAGTCAGGTAGGGACTGAAAACCCAATCCACACAGTGCCCTCAGCAGGATTCGAACCAGGGTCCCAGAGGTGGAAGGCAATGCAAGATAACACTATGCCAACCCGACTGCATTCAGGAAAAAAAAATACAAAAAATAATAAAAACTACCCTGGACAGAAATATCTTTTCAGTGTATTTTGTGATTTCAATGGCACAAAAAAAACCCAAAAGAAGAGGAAATCAACTAAGCCCAAACAAACAAAAACAAACAAACAATCCAACAAACAAACCCACCCCCATGTTTGCGGTATCTTTTTCCAGAAATTCTTAAGCGAATCAAGTCCAGAAAAAAATCAACAATATTTGCATACATCTGGGTGCATGACAATGATTATACAGAAATAGTCTCTCATAGGTTAATACAGTAGACATATCTAGATTTAAATGGAGGCCAGCGTCCGTTTCCCTGTTTTTTTCCCAATAGAAATTCCTTTGCGAAAATGGAAACAACCTTGCCCTGGAAATGGCCTTGCCCTCTCAAAGATGAAATTCCAGTGGCTACTTACCGCTTCATACTCGTTCTCATTCATGCTTAGCGCAAATATCAAATCCTTTTCCTGAAAGAAATCATACAAGATATGCTACAGATTTAAACCTGCTACTGGTATTAGATTTGACTAACAGGTCAACTCCTGAAAAATGACTCCCGGGCCTGGGTTCCAACCTTATATTCTAGACCCAGAGCCTCCCAGATGTTACAATTCAGGAGGTTTACAGATTCTGTTTTCCCTTATTCTCAACCCAGAACCTCCCAGATGTTACAATTCAGGAGGTTTACAGATTCTGTTTCCCACTATTCTAGACCCAGAACCTAAAACAGCACTTACGTTACGCGTTAGTTTGAAAGTTTTCAAGCGTCCTACCTCGCTTAAAATAGCCTGCATGAACGCACAAAACAAGTGCGCTTCTAGATACAACGTTTTTGCACAGAGCATTTTCATGCGAGATACAACATATTTGCACTGACGACGACAAAATATTACATACAAATATCAGATACTCTATCGATGTGTGACAAGCACTGTATACGCAGTGCTTTCCCCCCCGAGTCCTGTAGAAAAACAATCCACAGGGTACTCGGGTGGGATTTTGAACCCACGACCCCTGACCCTCTCTAGTTACTCACCACAGCACTGTTCTTTGTATACTCCTTGTAGAAGTTGATTTGATTCAGAAGTTCTCGATCCTGCGGTTTCCCACATATTATGGATCTCCGTCCTTTTAATACCTGAATGGGGATGGTAGTCTTTACCGCTTTCCCCTGTTTGTCTGGAAAGAAAACCACAACACTACAGCGGTTAAGCTACTCATTCTTGCGCAAGGCATTTCGCAACACGTATGTGTAGTCCTTTGCAGTTTCATGTTGCCAATGTGATGCAACCTCAAACCATTAAGCTTCTGTGTGCATTCAATTACATTGAACATAATAGGAGAAAAAAGTTACCGTAATCATAGTTTTACAAAATTTGTTCATCAGAACATGGAAAGATTGGTTTACTTTCAGGGCCCAATAATAATAATAATAATAATAACTAGTTCTTATGTAGCGCATTTTAAAATAACGTATCAACGCGCTTTACATTAGTGCCCTGGTCATTGGGCCAATAACATTCCTTTAATATTTCTCAGCTCCCTGGGGAGTATACAGCCCGAGCTGCCGTGGCGCTTCAAAGCTTTTTCATACACAGTATCAACCTCTACCCTCACAGGTACCCATTTATACCCCTGGGCTTTCGGCACAACCAGGGAGAGTTGGCAGTTCTGTAGAACCAAGGGTTCGCCCAAAAGCAACTACTACTGTAACACATAGACCTAAAGATACACAATGTGGGGAAATGGGGAAAAGCAAACATAATCAGATAGCACCGTAAAAAACAATCCGCATGCGAGGTTCTCCCACCAAGGTAGGAAGGAGGTGAGCTACCTCAATATCTGATCAGTGTCATTCAATTGAACATTTCAATTTATTTTTAAATGCACCAACCTTTTGTTGCGATCTCCACGTTGACTTTACGCTGTTCAAACGAGACGCTCTTTGGTTGTTTCACAATGTGTCGTACCTTCTCGTTTGTACATAAAATCTCGTCCAGGCAAACTCGTGTTGGTGCGTAGTGACAAAAGTGAAGATTTAACACTTGTCGTAATGAGTCCACAGACAACTGTATGAAAAAAATAAAATAAATAAACACAAGTGTAGAGGCCCTATCTGTTGCCAAGTCTTTTATGATACACACATCTAAACTCACTGCACACACAAAGTTTTTTGCCTGTGGTTAAACAAATTTTCTTTGTTCTCACACAAATCCCCAAAAGAAAAACAGTTTGATAATAATTGAAGCTAGTGCTTTGCAAGGGTGAGATCCATTGGTGAGTGAACAATATTTTTAGGTACACAGAAAGCACACACATTTTGTCAAGATTTGCTAATTCTTCCTTTTTATATTTCTTCCTAGTTTTTGGCTTTGTTTAGGCCTGTGGTTTCTATATAAAAATATAAATCTCTTACATGTAGTTCAGTTTCCATGGATAGATTGAGAGGAAACACTGAACCACTTACCATTGTGAAGACACACTGGAGCTGCCCTAACACTTCATGATGTCGGGACTTTGGTGCTATCTTAAAGTAGTCCTTCACATAATCTGCTCTGTCCTGAAATTACAAAAACTTTTGGATGCTAGAGATTTTTAAAATTCTATAAAAAAAAGAAAAAAAAGAAAAAAGAATGTGTAGCATACACAATGCAGGCACTCATCATGCCACGCTTTGTTTGCAACATACAAAGGACAAAGGGTACTGGAAATCATGCTTAGAATCTGGTGATTATTATGTAGTCTTTTTTCAGACCTTTGTTGTACAAATGAGGATTACCAGAGATTGATACTAGGCTGCCATTATTAGTTACAATTGTATTTGGCATATGGGAGACAAGTCCGAGATTAAAGCATACCGTGGCTGATTATCAGCCGCGACTTACACTTACAGCCAAGTGTTTGGCCGATTCATGGTGAACACAAACCTCATCATCTTGAAAGAGACATCTCTTGAAAGAGACATCTCTTGAGAGAGACATCTCTTGAGAGAGACATCTCTTGAGAGAGACATCTCTTGAGAGAGACATCTCTTGAGAGAGACATCTCTTGAGAGAGACATCTCTTGAGAGAGACATCTCTTGAGAGAGACATCTCTTGAGAGAGACATCTCTTGAGAGAGACATCTCTTGAGAGAGACATCTCTTGAGAGAGACATCTCTTGAAAGAGACATCTCTTGAAAGAGACATCTCTTGAAAGAGACATCTCTTGAGAATGCATTTTACGAGAATGTTAATAGTTGTCTTTACTTGCTTTAGTCATGGTTTCAATGTGACATCGATGTTCTTCGGAAATTCAAAAATTTACTCCAGGAGCACGGAAGTTATTTTTTGGGGGGGGGAATTCCCGGCGACAAGTGGTTAAGAATACTGACCATAGATTCCTTGTACTTTGGGCTGGTCGTCTTAGCTACATCTGGCTTCTTGACCTTAGGATAGCTTGCACTCTCCAATAGGTGATTACACATCAAATGGGCAGGTGACGGGTGGTCTTGATACTCCTTCAGTTTTGTCATGACGTATTCCGGCTCAACATCTGGGAACATTGTCAGCTTCAAAACAAGGTGATGGATTACAAATCAAAGTACAGAATTGATACAATGTCATTATTATTATATCGTCGTGACAGTGCAAAAATCGTTGTATCTCAATTTTGCTGAAACGTTGTATCTCGCAGGAAAAATCATTTGTATTTGTTTGTGTGTACATCCAGGCTATTTCAAGCGAGATACAATGTTTTGACATCAAACTCGTGCGTGATGCGTAAAAGTGTTATTTTAGGAAATACAACGTTTTTGAACTGACACAAAGATATAAAAGTTTATTTTAATCACTGGCGTGTTGTGGCCGAGCGGTCTAATTTACCGGACTCAAGCTCTGGCGTTGTCCGCAGCAGTGTGTGGGTTCAAATCCCAGTCATGACACTTGTGCCTTTGAGCAAGGCACTTAACCATAACTGCTTCGTATAAAGTTGGGAAGGTAGTGCATTCTGCTTTAACAGCCAGGGTCCTAGTGGATGATACCCATGCCTACATTCTTACGGACTGGGGAGGGGTAACCCTGTTTCAGCCCCAGGAGTAGGTGGCAGGGAATTTTTGGCTGGTAACCCAATTATGTCTGCTCAGGAAGATTTCAATTGCCAAACAGAAGTGCAAAGTACATTGAACAGTACTTTGGCTGGTCACCATGGGTACATCAGCAAGATTGCTGTGCTAAGTAACTTGTTGAACATATATGCTTTATGAAATAAGACCCCCATTAAGGGAATACACCTCTAACAATCCCTTTAACGATGCTAGTTTTGTTTGTCTGATACAACTCTCAATGGGGTAACCCTGTTTCAGCCCCAGGAGTAGGTGGCAACATGCCCCTGGTGACAGTTGATTTGGGTCTATAGCCCAAATCAGTTAAGTGTAGCCATCATCTTGAAGTGGCCTCGTGATGTTAGGCGATCTCTCATAAAAATTAAAAAAACAAGACAAAAAAAACTTACCACTTCTGCTGCCATCAGGTCAAAGTTATGGATAGTGAATGGAGGGTTACCCAGAAGAGCTGCCTCTGGTGGTTGCTGTAACAAGGCTGGAGCAATCTGAGGCTGGTCCACCATTGCTGGTGGATCTTGATGCACCATAGCTGGCTGAACTGGTGGGGCTTGGGCTTGGGGTGGTGGTTGATGTACCATGGCTGGCTGAAATTGTGGGGCTTGGGCTCGGGCTGGTGGCTGATGTACCATGGCTGGATAAAATGGTGGGGCTTGGGCTCGGGGTGGTGGTTGATGTACCATGGCTGGCTGAAATGGTGGGGCTTGGGCTCGGGCTGGTGGCTGATGTACCATGGCTGGATAAACTGGTGGGGCTTGGGCTCGGGGTGGTGGTTGATGTACCATGGCTGGCTGAAATGGTGGGGCTTGGGCTCGGGCTGGTGGCTGATGTACCATGGCTGGATAAACTGGTGGGGCTTGGGCTCGGGGTGGTGGTTGATGTACCATGGCTGGCTGAAATTGTGGGGCTTGGGCTCGGGCTGGTGGCTGATGTACCATGGCTGGATAAACTGGTGGGGCTTGGGCTCGGGCTGGTGGCTGATGTACCATGGCTGGCTGAAATGGTGGGGCTTGGGCTCGGGCTGGTGGTTGATGTGCCATGGCTGGCTGAGCTGGGGCTGGCGGCTGTGGCACGGTTGCGGTTGGGACTGGTTGGGCTTGGGCTGGGACTGGAGGCTGCCGCTGGTGAGCTATGGCCAATGGAACCCTATGCACCATGGCTGGCTGAGTTCTGGGCAGTGGCGGCATCATGCCTGGTTGGGCTTGGACTGAGGGCTGCAACAGGTGCCCCATGACTTTTTGATTATTATGCATGATGAGCGGCACCACTGGCTGTGGCCGAGAAATAGGTCCCTGGCGATTAGGAACATACGTTGAGGCGGGCTTTCGAGATGAATTTGTCAACTTGAGCTGTTGCTGATTGAGAACCTGCTCCTTGGGAGTCGAAGAAGAAGGGTTAGCCCTTGCATAGTGTTCCTGTTGACTGTTTGGACTAAGGGAAGGATGCGAGCCAAGTCTGAGTGGTTGTGGAGGTTCAGTCTGCGCAGCTTCTCGGAGTAGGGCTGGATTAAAAAATGTTCGACCCACTGCTGCAGGTGCTAAGCCAAGGGACACAGATGTACTTGCAGCTGCTGTTTGGCAAGTGTGCACGACAAGTCGTACAGAAGATGCTGTAGTTCTTGGTTCTGAATCAAATCTACCCACAGCAGCCCGGTTAGGTGATGTCTTTTGTCTGTCAACTGTTGTTGGCTTTTTAGATAAAGACTGCGAGTTTGTTGAAACCGGTATTGTAAAAGCTGACTGTCCTGGACTACTATGAATTCCTGGATGGTAATAGCTTCCTACTGCTTCTACTGCAGGCACTCTGGACGACGCCTTTTCCTTGATTTTTAATTGCTCTACCTCACACGAATCCTGTATTTCACTTTCATGAATTAGTTGCTTGGATGAGGTTCTCAATTGAGAAGCACTTGGATTTCTGTTTGGAAAGAAGGTTGATAATGGGGTTTTATACATCCTTTGAATACCTGAATAGGGGGTCGATGGAGGAGGTCCTGCAGCACTTGAACTTGTTGCGTACCTACAACTAGCCCTCTCTTTGGTGTCACCAGCATTACCAGGGTTTGTTGGACTGATGGTGCAGGCCGTGCCTGGGTTAAGGGTTTCAGTCCTGTTGACATAACCGGTATTTGGTTTATTACAGATTGATACATTATTGCTGTTGGTATTGACCTGTGCAGTTTCCGGCTGTATGTTGATTGGGTTTGAAGCAAGCGTAGAGGCCCTCTGGAAGCCTGAATTGGAGAGGCCTGTGGTATTACTAGTAACAGGCACTGAGGTGGTGATGACGGGGGGTGAGGTCTGTTTGGCTTTCCCTGGTCTTGGCTTAGTGTTTCGAGGAGTCTTGCTCATCTTGGAAAGCTTCAAAATTGCTTCATTCAAACTGGAATATTGGAAAACAAAAACAACCAAAAAGAGGGACAATGTATCAAATCCTCCATGCATTCATATGTACTCAGTGAGCGATTTCCCACGTATAGCAGAGCAAAATGATACTCAAAAATCCCATTTGCTACTCAATATTAGCATCCAGTGTACAAACAAACAAAACAAATCCAAAATAATTTGCATGCAAATGAAATCAATCCCTGCTACTGATTACATTCATTCCCAAATTCAGTCCATTCAAATACAGAAATCCTATAAATAATTCTAGTTTGGATAATAACTGAAAGGGGGAAGTCTCAACCCCAGCAGTCTACCTTTTCATGTGTCAAAGTTATACCATCATTCATTTCAATCATGTACATGCAGCTGTTCCTCGAATGAATACAAGCTTTAATCTGGGTCCAATTTCATGGCTCTGCTTACAGAAGAATTATGCGCTTATCGCCCATAGAATCATGCACTTTATAGGGTGCTGTAAGCACAGAATTCCAGGGTAAGCAGTGCCGTGAAATTGGGCCCAGGAGGGTTGGCAATTTTTACAAAAATATCTATATATTTTTTCTTCTTCAATCACACGAAAGAGTTCACTCCTACCTTTCAAGTCTAGCTTTCATAAGGTCCCCTTCAGGAGAAGATTTCTGGGCTGGTGGGCTTCTTGAGTCTGCCTGCCTCTCTGCCTTGCTTGTACCAGCAGCTGGTGGGCTTCTTGAGTCTGCCTGCCTCTCTGCCTTGCTTGTACCAGCAGTGACTCTGGTGGGCACGGTCTTGCCTGCGGTTGTACTATTGCTGGATGCACTGGTTGAGACGCTACCGAGGTGAGATATTGCTGATGACTGCGGCGGTTCACTCTCACCGATGAAACCAGAGGCCTGAGTTAAGGCGAGGATTGACGGCGAGGAATGCCCACCTTCTCCGGGTGTTGATTGATGTCTTGCTCTGTCTCCGTTATGACTTGAAGATGAGTTGTGATGACTGTGTGAGGACGGATTCGTCTTGCAGTCATCACATGGGCATCTTGACATTGTCGAGGGTGCCTTGAAACTCTTTGCCTGACGATGCTGGCCGTTGTTACTCACATAACCATTCCCATGATTGCCTGGTGATCTCATGAGAGGTGTGCTAGCAGCCATGGGGTGTGCATTCCTGCTTCCTAGTGGAGTGGTTTTGAGGATATCCTGCTGGAATCTAATCGGCGTGGAGACAGGAGTAATGATGGAACCATCCTTAGGAACTTGTTGTAGATCACAAGAAACGCGCTCCAATGAAATATTTGAAATGTCAGTTTTTTTAGGACAATATTCCGAGATCGGCGACTTTAAAAGTGGGCTGTTACTGGAGACCAAAGTCCCTGGGTGCTCATTTGTAGAATTCAAAGACGATTCGTCCGTTATGAGATCGACAAAGGAGGCGTTACCAGCGGGTGTATCATCGAGGGTGTTGTTGGCTAAGCTGAGTCGCAGAACAGCTGACGAATCTGTCATAAAGTAATAGTTCCCAAGTAAATATTACACACATATTCTGCTGGCAATCTTTATATGGACTCTCAAGAGTTGGGTACTTTCTAGGCGCGAAAGAACATTCCCTTGGGCGCACATCCACAATCCATTGCAGGGAATGATTTCATCTGGAAATTTTGCATAGCAAAATAGTTAGACTGAACAAGTTTTGTGCACACAGAATGCTTTTATTGAGTAGCAAATGATGATTTTTGAGTAGCAACTGATACATTTTGTGTAGCATTTTGCTCTGCTATACATGGGAAATCGTTCACTGCATTGGACCGTCAGAACGTTCCGCTGGACCGTATCATTGTGCCAAAGTATGGGAGCAATCCTACGGGAGTGGATACGCGCATTAGCATTTTAACCCTCCTACTCTTGGTAACATTTTCCAGTGAGTTGACCAACCATTTGAAACCATTCAACTGCACTGGTTGTGTATGATGGCACAACTGTGCACATAACATGTGTGTACTGTGTAGATGCATTTACCACATGATATTACATTGCAGGCTGGCATAGTTTATCTACCATTTAAAACCACAGTGGATGATATTGAATGGTCAGACAGTAGAAGGGTTAATGAGAACAAGGGCTGACCTTAACATGTGCACATTGTGTACATGTAGGTTATGATATGCTTTCAGGTTATTATAATAAAAATTTCCCTGTAGGAAGAATATCATGTCTGAACAAGCCTATGAATGTTTTCAGCTCCATCCACCATTGGAGTCACAAGGAAATAGTATTTAAAAAAAACATCACTGTTTTTAAACAGAGTTTCAGATTTGCCAGACCAAAACTTATTGTTTTACTCACTCCTCAAAACCTATACCATTTTAGGTGACAATATTTGATGGGAAATGTTTACCATGACCCTCTCTACATCATGTAAGCTATGTGCAAATCTTTTATTTTAAATCTTACAATGTTTTGAACACACCCTTTAAAAACTTGATTTGTTTTTTCCCAGAGAACTCCAAAAGCATCGAGTACAATGTTGTTTATGTATTGGGCAAAAGTGTTAATCTTCATCACCCTCCCCCATCCCCTGTTGCAAGAATTATGTCATTTAAAAGAACTTTGGGTTAAACAAAGACAATTTGACTGGAGGGGACCTCTGGATTACATGCCAGCGCTCTACCAACTGAGCTATCTAGCCCTTTTTGGTGGTCTCCCTATTTTGTCGACATCTTTGATTGGGGGTGCCAGTCAGAAGCTATACATGTACAACCTGTAACTGACGTATAGCCAGGGATCACACACAAGTTAACGATACAACCCGGGAAGCGGCAGCAGAGGGATCACCTTAAAGGGATGCAACTTTTTATATAAAAATACCACCCCAAAACAGCAACAGACCTTCAAATTGAGTCAGATCAATGTAGTCCTTTGGGAAGGGACTGTTCCCCTGTTGGATTGTCCTGGTCTCAAGGAGCACATCGACGCAGCTATTGGTAAGGCTGATCTGGTCGTGGGAATTATTCAGGAGCATGCTCTGACGAATGACAATATCTCTGATGATATTCTCCTCAAAATGAGGGAACATCGGCCTTAGATTTCCCAACACCTCATCCTGGAGGAAACCTCTGTGTAAATACAAACAACATCAACGACAATTGTTTATTAGCTAATTAATAAATTAGGTACAGATTAATTGTCCACATATAACATTTAACTACTTAATGCTAGATGCTTTTGTACTTTTTAAAAGTTTGGCTTGTTTTGTTTTGTTTTGTTTTGTAACTTTTTACCAGTTGTTTTGCTTATTAATGTTTAGTGTTTAATTGTTTTTATGCTCCTATGCTCCTTTGAGAAATTTCTTGGATATATGACGCCTCATAAATGGTGTTATTATTATTATTGTAACACGTGAATATTTGGGTGTTACGGGGGTTGGCCGATAGATGTAGACAGAAAGAAGATAACGGAAACGTTCTTGAGTTGGCTGTATAATACAGTTGGCTGTATAATCCTGGGCTGGTTACTCGTATAGAACGAAGAGTAGAGAGAATGAGAAAACTGGATTGGACCACAGTGTACAAAAGTGTGTCACACCGGGCTAACCAGAAAAGGAATGAAACTATGGACAATATTAGGGGATTGGTAAAGCTTGGTCACTGACCAGATAATAGTGGTGGTCAGTGCAGATCCAGGGGGTATCAGGTGGGCCTACCACATGGGTGATTTATGGACTTGAGTGCATGGTCAAGGAAGTAGACATGGGTAATTTATGGGCTTGAGTGCATGGTCAAGGAAGTGGACATGGGTAATTTATGGGCTTGAGTGCATGGTCAAGGAAGTGGACAGAAGCTTGATAATTGGGGATAATGGGGTTAAGGTTGGAAGGAGGCTGTGTTTCTAGGAACTATAATTATTAAAATAATTACTGGTGATGACAGCTAGATTCAGGGTTTACATTATCATTATCATTAAGGGGCATATTGCTTTCGAATTGGGCACTTTGGGCTATAAAGAGCATTTGTTATGAAATGAATGTTGTTGGAAAGATGTTTTAAAAGTATCTTTTGAAATTGTGTTTTTTTCTTTGACTTCGTGAACTAACATGGTCCGCCATTTTTAGAACAAAATTTGTCGCCATCCCAAAATGGCGGACCGTGTTAGTTCACAAAGTAAAAGGAAAACCACACAATTTCAAGAGATATTCGTGTGAATCATTATAAAATATTCTACTTTTAAAACAACTTTCCAACCATATTCATAACATAGCTTTTTTTTAAAGCGCCCAATCTGAAGGCAATGTGCCCCTTGAAGACTTTAAGTCAAAATTTTCAAAGACAGTCTACACATGCATTTGTTATGTTTTGTGTGTGGGTGCGCTTTATGATGCAACCCGCTTGGAAGTTCTGTGCGAGTTAAGTTCAATAGCGGAAGATGTGTTGACTCACTAAGAAGGTTCAGTGTGTAGTGTGCACCATGTGTACAAACAGGGACAAAAAGCCTTGGAATCAACGATACTATTTACATATATATTTAGTGTAATCCTGTCCTTTCCTTTGTTTGACAAACCTGGTTTTCGATATACCTAATGAATAGATCTATTGGCTGCCATGGTTGTTTCCATTGTTCTTAGCACTGAGGTTAGTGCCATCGAGCCACGGCGGATTAATGGCCATGGCTTACGGCCTAGAGACGGCCAAGTCTCACCGAACAACGAAGCCTTCAGTGTCAAAGACCATCAAGTTTCTCTTGAACAAAGAAAGCTTCAGTATAAAAGACCATTGATGTTCTCTTTACTTTATTTTCATATCGACAACAGTATTCCACAATTGCATCGAAAGCAGCGAAATCAATACCATTGCTACATCTTCCATGAACATGATGAACACTAGCCTTGGCACTGTTTAGACCCAGTAACTGGGGTGCTGTACTTCTTTTTCTAAATTTTGAAATCATCGGTCATACTAGCTCCCAAGGAATCCAAGGTGCCCTGCCTCAACCGCGTTGTCGTCACGGTTGAGGCAGGGCAACCGTCTAAAATTTGACGGATGCCCTGCCTCAACCGCAACCACGTGGTTGCCACGGTTGAGGCAGGGCACCCGTGGATACAAGCGAGGGTTGGATCGTCATGGATTGAGTTTTGCTGTGGTTATGTGCAACGGATTCCTGGGGCGCTAGTACGACCGATGTCAACATTTTGAAAAAGGAGTACAGCGCCCCAGTTACTGGGTCTAGGCACTGTTACTTTTTAGTCATCTGTCTCCATTACAATTCTATGTTGACAATGCAGTAAACTGCTAGTAGCAGAGCACACCAGCGATGAGAAATGTTTTCCCGAGCATCCGCAGGGAAGTTCAGTCTTAGTTCAAGGCATTTTTGAGCAGAGCACAAATGGAATTTGCAACCAACCCTCTCCAGGACAGCAGTAATGCTTGTAAGTTGTAGGAGAGTAGAACGATGCAAGATGCAGCTTTAATTGCAGGATGTATGAATGTTTTTTGCCTTCAATGTAGCATGCAAAGTAGCGAGATAACAAAGACTACCATCCTGTAAATGATTGGAAAAGATGCAACTGCTTTTCTGTGATGCAAATAATAATGTGTAAATGTGGATGGCTGACTACCGCAGAACTACTCCAGTTACACCAATGGTTCAAGGTCTTGAATGGGACACCCTTCACACCAGGCGTCTACTAAACCAAGCCACCATGTTTTACAAAATACAGTTCAAAAATAATAAGACTGCGCGGTGTGCGCGGAGCCTTCCAATTGGCTTCCGGCACACACCGCGCTGTCTTTTGGCTCCGCGCACACCGCGCAGTCTTATTTTTTTTGCGCAAATCGCGAACGCCGCGCGAGTGCAGCGATGAGGGAAAAACAACCGTGAGTATTGCGTGGTAAATTTCATTTTTTGAAGATGTTTTTGAACATAACTCAACAAAAAGGAAATGCATTCATTATGAATGTATATTAAGTGTATGGGGAAAGTTTGTGTTGTGTAGTGCAAAAGAAACTGTAGATATTGATGGCAAACCACCGTAAAATGTTCACCTATCAACGACCATTTTGAAAACGTATAGCGTTACGGAGGTCCAAAATGTTAGACCCCTATAAGGCTCACGGGGGAGCCTTATAGTTTCTAGAAGTACCCTAGAGCAATCCGTATCTGGAACCGACTACCTGCTTCAGCAGTGAATACTCCATCGATGGAAACATTCAAGTCGGCAGCTCTTCCAGCCATCAGGGAGATGCGTCCGCCACCAATTCTAAGAAGTCTCTAAGTCTAAGTTACATGTTTCACCAGCACACCAGCACATCTTTGTATTTACACCTTTCTTTCTTTTTCTTTTTTTTGGCACATCCATTGAGTTTTTGTTTACGATTGGCACCCTGAGTTCTTGCTGCACCGGCTGATAGGTCATCGGCCACCAACCTCCTAGTTTAAGTTTAGCCTTCAAGGCTGCAAGAAGGAGAAACCCACTGAAGACTGAAGACCATGTGATCGCAATGTTGTCTGCGTTTTGCGGAACCTTCTCGAGTGAAGTTTGTTACGGTTATCCAAACTGAATGTAAATGTGTAACTGAACAATCTCTAGCCCATGTGCCAATACGCGGAGTCCAGCGTATTTATTTTTGGCACTATTTCTCATTAATAATATGGAATAACAACATCAGTCATGACTACATAAGCCTTCAATTTCAAAGGGGAAATAGTTCACTTTTAATTACAATTATTACAAATACAAGGAGTAACTGAGGCTTGACACCTAGTACAGTAGAAATGAGCAATATGAGGTTGTAAACAATGTGTACTGTTTGATTGTTAGTGTTGTATTGTCACGCTATATGCAGCAAAACAAGAGCCCACTCGTGAGATCGACCAAGGATTCACCTTGCTTGACCACATGTACATGTACATCTCATTCAGGCATGATTTAGCGCGCGCCGACGTCGTGTGTACCTTTTTTTAGGGACAAGCTAACGTTGAAACTTTTTTGCTTCATAAATGGTCATTCAATATCGCTATTTCAATAATCCCATTCTTTACCTTATCCTTTCCTCAGAAGCATCAACTACGTCCATGTTAACCTGCCTGTCAAAGCACAAATAGTGCAAAAAAGTCGTGGAAAAACCCCTAAGAACTCGACTCAAATTTGGCGCTATACATTTCATACGCACACTGCACACGTAGCCCAACGTCGTAGCCCATAACACTGTAAACGGAAACTACTTTGGGCGCTCTATAAAGCTTGAACTGGCGCCTTATTTTTTCATTCCACTTACGTCAGCGTTGAGACTGGATTACGTTCAATGCTTTTATTTGCTAAAGACATGGGGGAACGAAATACCTGTCTATGTAAAAGTACAAGGTTGAAACAAGTTCTGGCATGATGATCGGGCAGTGAATCATGATTTGACGAACTGATTTGCGCACGCCCCGGCATACCCAGAATCTAGGAAATTTCCAGGGCATTTTCCCGCGATTGCAAAGTCCTCAACTTTCAGTTGCATGGCCCGAATTTCACCGAAATAATTTGCATTCATAATTTTTTTTTCTCTAAACAGATGATGCTGTTTTGACAGATGATGCTGTTTCAAAACGAAAAAAAAAAAAAAAACAAAAAAAACTTTTGCACTTGAACATGCAAAATTCTTTTGAGAAACTAGACAAGTTTTGTTGTTTCAAAATGCGTCAATAGGTGAATAAATGCTTTAAAATGCATTTTTTTAAAATAAATTTACCTTCAAAGTCCCCAGAAAAGCCATCAAATTTGATATCTATCTATCTACATTTTGCTATCATGAGTTAAGGGCCTATGATTAAAAACTGTCACAGTAACGAGTGAAAAGGGAAACACAGTTTTAATCGACCAGAAGTGCCCTAGAAAAAGATGGTGCACCCCCCCCCCCCCCCCCCCCACCCCCCTAAAATGGACAAGAGCTGTGTATTGAGAGAGTTGCAACATGGAGGGACCTTTCTTTGGTTATCACATGGTTGCTGGAAACTGTTTATTGGGAGAGTTGCAACATGGAGGGACCTTTCTTTGGTTATCACATGGTTGCTGGAAACCGTTTATTGAGAGAGTTGCAACATGGAGCATGGAGGAAGAATTTTCCTTCCTCCATGCATGGAGGGACCTTTCTTTGGTTATCACGAAACCGTTTATTGAGAGAGTTGCAACATGGAGGGACCTTTCTTTGGCGATCACATGGTTGCTGGAAACTGTTTATTGAGAGAGTTGCAACATGGAGGGACCTTTAATTCTTTGGTGATCACATGGTTGCTGGAAATTGTTTGAGAGAGTTGCAACATACCTCCGTGCATGGAGGGACCTTTCTTTGGTTATCACATGGTTGCTGGAAACTGTTTATTGGGAGAGTTGCAACATGGAGGGACTTTTCTTTGGTCACAAAGTTTCTGGACACAATCTTTAGTCCAAATAAAGCACAACTCTATATGCCAGATATAGATTAGAGGGCCCCCCTCCCAATATTCCCAACTTTAACACACTATTTTCCTCTTGTACAAAATCCCACCCCCCACCCTAAAGTTCCTGAGATTCCAAGCACACAATGAAGACACAACAGTACACCATGCTCCATGTCGAGAACCAAAAGCATAACTCAATGAGCTGTTTTGTCTGGCACCCTGTGCACGCTCATGTGTTGTTGTTTTTTTGGTGGCTTTTTACCGAAAATGGCTTTTAACCGCACCTTTATTGCAACTATCCCGAAACACAGATATTGGATGGACCTAAACTTTAATCTTCTAAAAACAATCACGCAAGCTTTCAGCTGCCAGGCGAGAATATTTTATTGAAATCTTATGCTAATGTAAAAACTCAATTCTGGTTTATGTTTATCCAAACTAAATAGTTATTAAGGGCAGTTCAAAATTCCCAGCAATTTAAATATTATGTTGGGGTTTATTTCAGGCAAGGGTTGTAGATAAGGGGGTCACTACATAGTTATAAAAACATAAACTTACAGAACAAACACAGGTAACAAAAACTCAGTCCATTACAACAAATTCCTTTTCAGACTTGGTGTATTTTTATTCAATGCATTTGATGCCAAAGAACCTGGGAACTGAACGGTACACGTTTAATGAACCCAGGCACAACTCAAAACACAAATAAACCTAAATTTTAATTAATCCGGAAACCTATATATTAAAGACTTGATAATTCTAATACAGGAGTTGTTTGATCTGTACTTCCACAGCAAATTCAATTCAGCTCCTTTGTAGAATTTTCAAGATGAAAAATAGAACCTCTTTTGAACGTCCGACTCTTTAGAAAACTCAGAATCGGTCAAACGAAAATTAGAAGAAAAAAAAACTACCCAACAATTCTTGTAAAAACTGGTTGAACATTTAGTGGTCAATTCTCCACACCCTGAACTGTTTGGATGTTTGCTCTGACACATTAATTCCAGAACCTATAAATTAGGAGCTGAAACTTCATTCATAGGCTCAACAAATATAGTTGTAGCCACCTCAGTGGTTAACCAACCGTAAAGTTAACTGGAGCAACCGGTTTGACTCCTGCATCAGAGAAAAATCTCAGCTAGTTGAGCAAACTTTATGGTCAAAGGTCCAAGTCCTGCATTCGTTGCTCCTTAAGGAGGTCATGCACTTAATAGTACATTGATACCAAGGTTCAAGGTTCGACTCCTGCTTGATAGCTCAGGGCCCAGTTTCATAGAGCTGCTTAGCGGCCGATTCTGTGCTTACTGCACGAGTTTCTATTTCATAGCGCTGCTAACCGTAAGCACACGAAAAGCCATGCTAACCTCCCGGTGCTTACTGCATGAAAATGAATGACGTAACAATGCAAATCCACGGTGAACGCGCAAGGTGATCGCCTTATTTTCTTGCTAACCTGTGAAATAAGCTTATGCTTAAGCAAATTGTTCTACTACAGTTAGCACGAAAATTTGCTTACCGTTAAGCAGCGCTAAGAAATTGGGCCAAGGTGGTTAGAGCATCTGTATAGAATCCTGGCAGTTTGAGGTTCGAATCCAAAGTATAGGAGCTCAACTGACAGCAATTTTACATCAAACTGAAGGGTAACACGGTCATCTACTACACTTTTATAAAAGCAGATTATCCAATTAACACTACACCACAAGTGCATCAGGTCCCAATTTTATAAAGCTGTTACGCAGAAAATTGTGCTTAGCAAACTTTGCTTAGCAATAAATGAGCGAGGTACCAATCACAGCAATGTAAACTGTATGGTATTTCGGCTTGTAAACTATTTCTGCTATTAAGCAAGATTTTTCTGTGCTAAGCAAGTGCTTACAGGCTTTATAAAAATGGGCCCAGGTACTACTAACTGTTTTCTAGACCTTTCCAAATATCATTGAGAGAAAAAACGATTCACTTTTATTCCTCAGTACCAAACAGATTATGTGAAAATGAAACATCTATCAAAGAAATATAAATCATAAAATCTTGTTCTGTTTCAATTAATACCTGAAAAATGATTAAATGACGGTTCTCGACTCCTCCAAAGTAAAAGTCTGAACAAATTTGTATTTGCTTACTTAAACTCTTTTTTGTTCCATGTGGCATAACGAACAGTACATTAACTTAAAAACAGTTGAGATTTTATTTAAAAATAAAACAAAAACCAAAAAAAACAATAAAAAATACACACCTACCTTATTACTATACAAACTGACAAGATTTTCAACAGAGTTACACATGCTTCAAGGCTTTACTTCAGAAAAATATGTTACTTGAGTTTTGAAAATGTTGTCGTAAAAAAAACCCAGAACAAATGTCATGAATTATTGGTAGTTCGACATGAGCTTAAGTGGTTTCTGAGAATATTCTTTGTGTGATTTTCTTAAAAACAAAATCAACTGGGGTTCACTTACTGTTATTTAACACCTGCTGCTACTGCCATTTGGCATTTTAGCAGCATATATTAAGTTACATTTAAATACACAAAAGACATATATTTCATATACATTATCGTGTGCAGGTTATGACTGACATTTAAAAACAACGAAAAAACCCAACACCATCTTGTAAATGTAGGCATTTCCCAGTTAAAACTTAACATGATTGTCAAATAGCACACAGAGACGTTTGTAGATTATTTAACACAAATTCAAAGACTGGTGGGGTAGAAGGGCTCAGCCGTGTAGAGTTGACAAAATACAACAAAGAACAATTAGTCCATGGTGAGGCTGTGTTTGTGTGGTTCCCTGTATACACAGTGATAATGGGAGTCCTAATTATCATTCCCAAGACAGGGATCAGACTGTGTTTTGCCTTTTGGTAAAATTAGGTGGAAAAACAACAAGATGGATGTAGTGTTGGCACCGGAAACCATGTTTAAATTTGGGCACAATGGAGTGCTGTGCATACTGCCCTTCAACTATAGTCCAGACAACATGGTTGTCATTTTGTTTATTATCTGTGAATGAAATGAAATTTGTTGGGTTTTATTAAAATAAGGAATTGTTTATACCGTCCCACATCTCCACTAGAGTGTTCCCACATCTCCACTTGAGTTGATCACAAATATTTTGAGTTTCTTAACTATCAGAATCTTTCAGTTGATGATGGAACTTTGACAATTTACAAAAGTTGAGGGAGATCGAAAATGTTAAACCAAAGTGGTTGTAAAACAAAAGAAAAAGAAAAAAACATACACATGTCCAGTAAGTTAATGAGTTGAAACAAAATCTTTCTAAAACCTAAAGCACTTTACTCCCACGACAAAATGTCTCAATATACAGCCACATTTTCATAAACGGCAAAAATGTCTAAATATGTCAGAACAGGCCATCTATGGGTGAAACTTTCATCAATTGAAACATTGCGATAAAATCTTTGATAACCTCATGTCAAAATGTGTAGACAGAGATTACAATTGGTATTCTTGCCACGATCCTCATGAATTCATGGGGGGTGGGGAACGATTTTGATGGATGGCTATGGGAAGTGGGGAAGTGGGGAAGTGGGGAAGTGGGGAAGTGGGGAAGTGGGGGGGGGGGGGGGGGGGGTTGATGTCCAGTCTTTGAAGATGTGATCAGTAAAAAGGTTATGTAGGTTTCAATTTGAACAAAGTAATACACAAAACATAAGAGTTACCTTAAGTTTAAAAAAGAAGTTTTCATTGACATCACTAATGAAAGCAAAAATGACAAAACTACTTAAAATGTAACAATTTCACCTAAAGATAGTTAGGTAACCAGATACCTAGTAAAATGTTCCCCCCAGTTTCAATAGAGGTAACAGCACACTGTACATGGTCAATCCGACAGAAGACCAACATCCAACAATACACGGACGATTATTTGAACACTGGATCGCCAAAAAAGGGCAGAAAAGTTTTTGTCTGGCAAACCATTGCACTCAAGTAATTCTGTTTTCATCTAAACAGGCTATAATAGACACTATTTCAATAAACTCAGTATATTGAACAATAAATATAAATGTCTCCTCATTATGGGTCTTATGTTTTTTGCTTTTCTCTATTTTACATTTTTTTACTTTTTTTTTCTTAATAATGTGCTATTTGAAGACTATACAGCAAAAGACAAACTGTACAATGTAACCGGATAGGATTTTACTTGTTTTACAGAAATAAATAAATAGTTATACATTAATAATAAAAGACGGAAGATACGTAATGACTCCAGTAAGTGTCTTTACTTTTTAATAAAGTTAGTTGTGGGCAAGTTAATTAGCTTTAAAGTTATTTAAGACAGATCTACAATAACGGTGAAATGACAACAGCTATTAACAAACTGAACTAAACCCTTGCCATGTTCACCTACTTCCTCCTGTGGCAGTACCAAAGTGAGATCTGGGCCCTGATTCATTAAGCCTTCAAGCACAAAAACTTGCTAAGCACAGACAAATCTTGCTTTAGCTGAAAAAGGTTGCCAGCCAAAAACTTCAAAGAGTTGACATTGTTTCCACTGGTTCCCGGCTCCTTTTTTTCTTCTTAGCAATGATACTTGCAAAGCAGTATTTTCGTTTTAACAGCTTTTCTGAAATTGGGCCCTGGGCAAAATTTCACAGAGCTGCTTATAGCGCACTAAAAATGAGCAGGATACCAGTCACAGATGGTAAATATGACAGGGCATTTTGGCTGGTAACCTTAATTGTCTGGCAAGCATAATTTGGTTGTTCTTGGGTTACTTTTTGTGCTTAAGCAGCTCAGAGAAATTGGACCCTGCTGCTGCTGGGCCCTATTTCATAGGGCTGCTTTGAAGCAGAAAATATTGCTTAACAATTTAATGCTTAGCTAAATTAAGCAGGATGGAACATAGGGCATGGTATTTTATAGGGCATGTTTTTTTTGCCATCTTGTGCTTAGCTACTTTTTAGTGCTTGGCTACTTTTTTGTACATAAGCGGCTCTATGAATTGGGTCCAGGAGTGTTCAGTTTCAGCAAAGGACCGAAATCTCAATAGTTCGGAGAGTTTCTCGAAACAAAATGTTCCAGACTGATTGGATGAATTAAGTAACTATGTAACCCTTCCCACCATAAGCAGACCCAAGGTTGAAGTTTTGAATTTCAAATTATCACCAGTGAATGACAGTCCCTGAAGTGGCCAGTTTCTCATACATTGCTTGAAACAGATAATTATGATATAACTGAACAACCCAACTGCTGTTTTGTGTCCTGGTATTTTCACTCTCAACTGCTGTTCCGTGTCTCTCTTTATTGCAACTGAACTCCCAAAACTGCTGTTTAATTTCCTTTCTTGCTTTGAGGTATAGCACACAACGTTTAAATATCTATTTGTGTTTGTAAACATAGCATTGATTAAACCCTAATAGCACCACATTTAGCACGTGTGTAATAATGTGTCTGAATAAATGAAGGTTTTTAAGAGCTATCTCATAAAGAACTACATGCAAGAAGTTGAAGAAATGACTGGACGACGGATTTGGTCACACTGCTACGAAACAACAGAACAAAGTCCTCATACCAAGTTGCAAATAAACTGATCAATCTAGCGATTAGCAATATATTGCCACTAAAAAGTTGTAATATCTAAATATCAGAGCACTATTAATAAGGTAATTTATGTACAAAAATTACAAGCGTATAAGCCTGTGTTTAACTTACAATACGTGGAAGAGTGCAGTATAGTTCCGCTTGTTCCATTGATAATAAAATTGTTCAAGCACATCTTTTCTTTTGTCCCAAAATATTTCATTTACTCTGCCTTAATTTGAAAAACTGACTACAAGAATATTGTATAGATTTATAAAATGCCTTTTGGTTTACTTGTGAATAACTTTTTTTTTTTTTAAGGGGAAAAATATTTGAGTAACACTGAATGTGTGAAATGCAACGAGCTGCTCAGAGAGATGGGAACAATTCCGTCAATTTGATAAAAAAAAAAAGTTCTGATGCAAGGGTGACTTGTTTCAGATTAACTTTAGGTTGACCCCAAAAACTTTCCCGGTTTCAAATCGACTTTTTAAGTGTTACTGTTTCCTCTTCCAACATGAACCAACGCTGTCTCGTTTCACTCTCAAATAAAAATGAGTTGTTCACGTTTATAAGTTATCTCTGAATAATGTTGAAAAATACAATTGCGTGGAGCAAACTCCTTTGAGAGAGATGATGAGGTGTCAAGTGAACACCCTTTTAAAAGCCCATAAAAGACGATATTTGTAAATCCTTTTAAAACAAAAACAAAAAACCTTCTCAACACCTGATTTTAATTGGTGTCATTCATCGATAAATTGTTTTCATTTCTGTAAAGAGGTTGGAATTGGCAGAAGAATGCACATTGAGTTGTTGATTTTTATTTTTTAACAAAGTGAATAAATTTGATTGTCTTTACACACTTCGATTTGTCCGTATGATTTTTTCGAGTTTCCTCTTCACAAATTTGGCAATTTACTCATCCACCATTAAATTCTTTCCTTTTCTCTATAAATCCCATTCAAACAAACAGCATGAGTTTAGGAAAAAATTCCCAAATGGTCTTTCAATCATTCTAAATTGGTCTTTAAATGTCCACTTCTGGCATACAGTAAGAAAATGTGATCATTTCTTGCCCAAGTAAGAACCTATTCCCAGGTCTCAACAGAGTTCCCTTTACACTCAACCGTTCACTGATTAACTTGATATCTTCCATGTGCTGAACGTTGGTTTTCTTAGCCTAAAATTTAAGAAAAAGAGGCTTGTATCCTTCCCATATATTGCAACTGATCTTCATTAACTGAAACAATGAAGATACATTCTGATTGCAATCCCGCTGCGTAGTATTGTAGGCTTTTTCTCAGTCTTTCGTCCCGCTGTTTTCCTCTCTTGTCGTTATTTCCTTTCAAGTTCAGCAAGTCCTTCCAATCATATCAACTCAACAACCAGTGAACTAGCTGGTACTCAGAACACCCACGTAGCACACTAAATCAAAGTCTGGCACGGATTTTCCCCTTGGTTGATATACTGCTTACCCCCACATGTCATCGTGTGAATGCTACACACTAAACACGCGACTGGTACCCTGTATGACTGGGTTACTGTGCATGGAGTCACGGTCACCGTGCAGCACGTGCATAAAATCCATATTGTTAATAACAGGCAGTTAAAAAGTTCTTAAATTATTTGACAAGAGTTGTTCAGGGTCTCTACAGTAAGTTGGCAGCACAGTTTTGTTGTCGAGTTTTAAAATGCTGTTTTTTGTTTAATACGGCGTGTAGCGTGCGTAGCCTCCTCTATAGATGCCCGCCTGCTGGTGGAAGAAAAGAAAAAAATGAAAGACTTACTTTGGGTGAACAAACTTTAAAATAACCTTTAAAATAAAAAACAATCTTCAATTTTTTAAATTCTTTTCTGCAAGTCCCACTCTCTGAATTTGTACCCCAATAAACAAAACATCACTTCTTTTTCATTATGAAACATTAAACCCCCAAAATTTGGAAAATTGCAATTTTTGTGTTAAATCTATTTTTTTTAAATAAAATTAATAAACAAATTAGCTGTTGCAATTTGCTTACAAAAAAAAGTAACCTATGGTGCGATCTTTATTAAAAGTTTATTTTTAATTTAACAAATATTTCTTCTTCTTTTTTAATTTTGGGGGAAGAAAGACTCCGCTAGAGTCGAAGCATCAGTACACTAACCATGTTTATCTGTTCCTTGAAATAAAATTGTAAAAAATTTAAAGATGGAAAAGAGAAAAGAGAAAAAGCACAAATTGAACCAGATGTGGCAATACACTGAGACAAGCATTCACTGAAAATCACTTTGCACATGGACGACAGAATGACAAGTTATCTCATGCACAAAAAGACAATAAAAACGGTTTTCATGTTCAGGTATGTACCGAACAGACAGTGAATAGACACAATCGGCGACTGCAGCACGTGACCCATAGTGTTCGCACGGATTGGCACTTGTGGGGTCCTGACAACAATGGAACAATGGACCCCACAAGGTCATTTCAATAGGAACAATTGGACCCCACAAGGGAATTCTTCAGAAAAGGGAATAATAGAACAACAATAGCAGTACCCCACAAACCGGATCTGTAAGGGTGGGTGGGTATACAGTGTAAACAAACCAAGCAAGCAACGCGCAGTGTGAATGGAAACGCATGGCTGCTTCCGAGTGCTACTGTCTTAAAGCGGCAAGCAGCAATGCTATTGCATACTCACTGTGCATTACTTGCTTGGTTTGTTTACTTTGTATACCCACTAAGAGTCACGTGCTGCAGTCGCCGATTGTGTCTATTAAAGTGGGACAAGTTAATAATACCAGGAGTGGCACATAGTTTCCGAGCATTGCCTCTGATTTGCCTGGAGGGAACAAAATCCTCATGTAAGGCTCTGGTCTGAGGTGGGATTCGAACCGTGGCCCACAGAGGTGAAAGGCAGGGAAAGAAACCACCGAGCCAACCTGGCTCCCATTTTACTTTGAAAACCAACTCCAATGAATGCCATGTTATTAAGCCCAACTATCCCACCACTTTAATTCACTGCTCCACCCTCAAGGGACTCTTAGTGAAATTAAAAAAACACCGATATAAAGATGTGATTCTTCTCAAGAAAAGCTCTTTGGGGTAAACAAAAAAGAGGCTTTCTCAAAGGTGTTTCTTCGACTTATAAAAATGTCATAGTCCTTTGATAAGATGTTTCAAAGACTACAAATGGCATCTTCTTGTAAGATCCTTTCCGAAGAAAATAAATTTAGAGAAAAAAAAGAAGAAGAAGATTAACAGAAGACACTTACAAGGGTCCGCAGGATTATTTTTAAAACTTGGTGGTCGTTTGAATATTAACTGTGTGGATTTCTGTAGGTTTATGGTACTCAATATAATCAAATATTAATTTCATACATCATAAGATAAGATATTGTGCTGCTCCTATAACATTTCTAGAAATACTTCTTTCAGCAGAAACCCTTTTTGAAGGATAATAACAACTGATATCATTACACATTTTCTGAACTATAAATATACAGACAATATAGACTACGTAATTTTGCAAGTTACCCGAAACGGTTTTGGGCAAGTCATAATCCAAAGAGTCAAACAGACTGCTATCTTTAAATTTAGAGAGAATTGAACATTTCTGAAAGACTTTGGGTTGAACAAACAAAAGTTGACTGGAACGGGATATGAACCTGTGCTCTACCAACTGAGCCATCTAGCCCTAATGCTGACAGTCTCCCTATTTTGCCAATATCTTTGTTTGGGATGCCAGTCTAACCTGTAACTGCCGTATAGCCAGGGATCACACCCAAGTTTATGATACAAACCGGGAAGTGGCAGGAGCGGGATCACCTTAAACAGATGCGACTTTTACTTCACATATTACCGGTAAGTACTAAACCACAAGGGAAACTGAGCAGTTGTAGATTATCCCCAAACATAAACATAAACTTTTGTAAATTCTACACAAGAAATTAATACAAAAAGTTCTTTTTAAACATATTAATTCATAAGAGGTGTTTGAAGCTTTGCATGGTGTTGAAAGTAAGAAGTAACTATAACTATAAATGTAAATAGTAGTGAACTTGCGGGTACAACCATGTGTATAATCTCTTTTGGGAGGAGTGTTGGCTCTGAAAAGAGCCGGTTTGGTCTCGACGTTTCGAACAGTATACTCTGCTCGTCTTCAGACGAGCAGAGTATACTGTTCGACGAGCAGAGTATACTGTTCGAAACGTCGAGACCAAACCGGCTCTTTTCAGAGCCAACACTCCTCCCAAAAGAGATTATACACATGGTTGTACCCGCAAGTTCACTACTATTTACATTTATAGTTATAGTTACTTCATATTAATTCATGCCCAAAATGTTAAAACTCAAGCATTTTTAATCACCCACCAAAAAGGTATTTAAAATGACACATAAACATGCTACACTGGGAATGAAAAAAAAGAGCCTTTGTTTCACTGCATACAAGTTTCCAAAATCGCTTCAGGTGTGTCAATCTTACTGTCATGGATGTAGCAACCAGGAAGAGTGAATGAGACCTGGCAACGCCTCGAATAATTTTATCTCATTTGGCCTTATGAGTCTCAGTTGGCAACGGAAGCACCAAATCAGGTAAAACAAGGGCATCCAGACTAAAATTCAGTCATTTTGCGAACCAAAAAATCATGATTTTTCATTGAAACACATAAAAGAAGACTTTATCGCTTTATTGAATGCTGGGCATGCTTGCTATTATATGCCGATGATTACTGCAAAATTTAGAAAAGCTTTTTAGCAGAAACAAATTTAGTCCAGAAACAGTCGCGCGAATTTTGCAAATGTTCTCAAAACTTGCAAATACACTCAAATAACTGGCAAGTTCCTTTAGAAAGACCGCCTTTCCAATACACAGAAACAGCAGGGTTTTTTCATTCCACTAAATATACACCGGCTATACACTGAATATCTACACCAAACTTACACCCAATATGAATATAGCAAACACATAATGAATATTAAAGATAAATGGACCACATATAAAAATGACATGCAATACACATAGGTCTCAACATGTGGCCACAGTTTGGAAGTAGCTTGCATGCATGTCACTTTTAGATTTAAGAGACAATTTTGATTAACTTGCACACCTTCAATAGGAACCAATAGTGTGACGAATAAATGCTACTGTGTTATTCAAGAAATAGGTACAACACTGTTCTTCTTTTTGTCATGGCAATGAAATATTTGAATATTTTTAAACATAAATTCAACAGCACCAACATTTTCTGACATTTTTTAAAATTCTTTTACTTTTGGTTGTAAGAAATCAATCATCATCATCATCATCATCAGATTTGGGGTTCAACATAAAATCAGTTAACTAGAACTGTCCGAGGTAACCATAAAGAAAACGCATTGGATAACATCTTATAAAAAAAGGAGGAAGAAAATTATAAAGCCATTATCATTTGATAAAAACAATTGAGGAAACCCCAAGAATGACTGTCAGATAAAATTTCAAAAAAGAAGAAGAAAAAAATTGGACATTTTCAGCAAACAAAAAAAACCAGCCAAAAACATTTTAGCATCACAACAGTCTCATAATTTGGTTTTTCTATAGAAACAGTGTTGTACTTTTTTCTGTTACGTGTACTATACATATCTAACGATTTACGATTACAAGCAAGCATATGTGCAGCCAATTACTACTAATGGTGACCTGTAACTGTGACCAGTCTCATAATGGAATCAATCTTATTAGGAACCCTTGGAGGTAGGGTACACTTTTGGTAATTGTCAAAGACCAGGGCCCAATTTCATAAAGCCTGTAAACACAAAAACTTGCTCAGCACAGAAAAGTATCGCTTAGCAGAAACAGGTTATCAGCCAAAATGACATAAACTTTGCATTGTTGTGACTGGTGCCCCCACTCAATTTTTGCTTAGCAAAGAAATTTGTCAAGCAGTATTTTCTGCTAACAGGCTTTATGAAATTGGGCCCAGTATCCTTACATAGTTGCATCCCAACAAAGGTATACAATAATAAACCTGTGAACATTGGGGCTCAATTGGTCATCGAGGTTGGAAGAAAATAATGAAATAAAAAATAAAAAAACCTTGTTGCAGAGAATTGTGTGCTTTCAGACGTCTGAGAAAGCTCAGATTCAAATTTTGGGGTGGAAATTACCTCTTTCTCTAAAACTACATGAATTCAAAGGGTGTAATTTTTAACAACGTTTTATAATATCAACAGCTCTCCGGTGCTCTTTACCAAGTAAGTTTTTATGGTCGTTAATTTTGGGGCAATTTACTTGCTATTCGGCTGATGCCGGGATTTGTAAATTTTCAACAAGCCATTAATGAATGAATGAATGAAAAAAGGGTGGCAATCTGGCATGGTTTATCTATCAATCAATACCACAGTGGGTGTGATATTGAATGGTCAGACAGTAGGAGGGTTGAACGTGCACTGTGTAGATGCATTCATTACATGATATCATATTGCAGGCTGGCATAGTTTATCATTCAAAACCACAGTGGGTGCTAATGAATGGTCAAACGGTAGGAAAGCTTAAGAGAACTTGAAATAAAAGAGGAACAACCATGAAAAGTTTAGGGTGTGTTCCCAAAAAGACGAGAAAATGACTCCGTTTTATTACATTGGTCACAATTACATGTTGAGCTAACAATATACAAGCAGCAAATGTTTATACAAAATGTTACCAAAAAAACACTACCAAGTACCAAATGAACAATATGAGAACCAACCACACACAAAAAATAAATCCACAACCACCAAGAATGGACAAAAAATAATCCCACGGAATTTACCCTTGTTGTCAAGGCGGGGTATCTTACCCCGTAGGCAGTCGCCGTGGGGCCGATGGTAGGGTGGTAGGGGTCAGCCGTGTACTCCCTACCGTAGGGGATTGCGTAGGCTGTGGGTGTGGCAGCATACCGGCTGATGTAACCTCCGTAGCCAGCCGCTGCAGCACTCTGTAAGAGAAGATCAGTCTATGAAGAAGAAATAGGACAGAGACAGACGTTGGGAAAGCAAGGAAGGGGGAGGCAAAGTGGATGAGGTGGTGAGATGGAGGCAGGCATAACATAAGGTGAGGGGGTTTTGTGAGAGAGGTGAGGGTGAGGGGGAAATGACACAAAAGAGGGGGAGAGACATGGAGAAAACTGAGTTAGTATCAAAATGCACTGCAAACCAACTTAAACAAAGCTCATGCAAACAATGCTGAGTAGTGGCTGATTCATACTGTATGGCAGTCAACTCAGAGGAAAAACTCACAAGTTTGAAATGGTCTCAGGTTTTGTGAGTATTCCTTTGGTTTCTCCACCAAGAGTGACATTTGCGTACACTCATCGTATGAACCAGCCTCCAGCCACTGGGTAATTCTAGGGTGACTCACGTTACGAACCCACCATGATTTTCGTGACTTGGTATGCTGAGACTAGTCACATTCACTAATCGGAAAATTTCACTAATCAGAATATGGGAGGCTAATCATCCTCACTCGCAGCTGAGAAGAATTGCGAAGAATGCGGCAACAACAACGTATTCGAACCATACGTTGTAGCTGCATTCTTCACAATTTTTTCCGGAGTGAGAAAAACTGGAGGGACGGAGGAAAACCCTTGTGGCACAGTAGAGAATCAACATATATCTCTACACACATATGGCCCTAGCCGGGATTCATACCAGGACCACAGTGATGAGAGACAAGTGCTTTATGCACTAGCCACCCAAGCCACCCTACACGCCATACCATATTTCAACACAGTGAGTCACACAAAAAAACAAAAGTCAAGGTAACGTGAGTACCATGGAGTTACCCGCTCCGTATGGCCATGTCCAAATTACTGGCTTCGGCTACGGCCTAATGATTGAAAGCTCCTATTCCTCAACATTGTTGCTGAAGCCAATAGCCATAGTCAAAGCCGCTTGATTCAGACATGGCCTAAAGTAAGGTTAACACATAAAGAGGCTGGTACTTGGAGAGGACAAATTCTTGTGTCCACAACAAATCCAACCACCCTTCTTATGCGTTTACCATATCTTCAAACGAGACTACTTAACTAGCTGGGTCAGGTAATACCTGACCCAGCTGTTCAGTGACAGGTCATAGGTCAAGTGATGTCATGAAGATTTTTAATTGAGGGGTTGAGGTTTGAAACCAATGTTTATATATTTTTGTAATACAAAAAAGTTTAAAGATAGATAACATGGGAAAACCTTCACTTTTTTTACACACGGAAAAAACAATATTTTGACCTGTCACCGCATCTTTTTTTTAAGTTAATTTTAAAATCATCAATTTCAAAACCAATTTATAAATTTTTGTATTAACACCAAATCAGAAGCAATCTCTTAGACTTTAACCAAAACAAGTAAAACAGTTTCAATGTCACTTGGTTTTTTCCTTTAAATTTGAAGATTTGAATCAAATTAATCTACAACGAAAGATTCGGAAGGTGTTTAATTCAATTAAAAAAAATCAACTCCACCAACAATTCAGTTCATGGCATCAGATCGAATGTCCTATGCTGAGAATTCTTTTGCCAGTTACAAGTATTTGCAAACACTGCAACTGTTTTAGAGCTTACAGTCTCCAACACAGTAGATTTCAATTTCATCAAATAATAAAGATTCATAAATTTGTTGATTTTTTCTGTTCTTTTTCCAGTTAACTATTAACTAATACCAAATATCCAAATTCAATTAATTATTGTCAGTGAAATCTGAACATTTGTTTGACATTTCCGTTATTCGTAACACGTTGCTCAGGTTACTAAACAACTGCAAAAATACAAAAATGAAAAGAAACTTTAGTGCTAATAAAAAAAGTCAAGCCATGCAATTTCTGCAATTTTTTGACAATTCATTTATCACCTTAAATGGAACATGAACAAACAAAATTCCTTAAGGGGTATCCTGTCAGGTCGATGGAACTAATGACAGACGACAAACGCAGTCACCCTCATTCCGACACACTTTCTGACACACTTTCTGACGGCTAAGTGCATAGATTGAAATTTGAAATCCACCAAACTGATTTAATTAATTTTTCAAAGGCACTGACAGGAAACTTATAAAGAAAAACTAATTCCAAGGATGGGAGTGGGAATACATCATCGAGATCAAGATGCGGATAGGCAAGCTCGAAGGAGGAAATGAAGATGACGCTTTAAGGGATTTCTCCGAGAACATTTTAAACTTAATTCTTGGGACTAATTGGCATGCCTTTCGGAGCCATTGACCTAGTTGGATGGAAAGTCATCGGATTCAGTCTACAGACTTAAGTCATGCTCTTATAACCAGATAGACTGGCTGGTAGGTCGATTAGCATGCGGGGTGGAACTCTTCATTCATTAAGGTCTAGTATTTGTAGCGGAAGGTAGAGCTTTAAAGTCAACTTGTAGGTATTTCTAGTCTGATCAGTAGGAGAGAGGAATTGCACAATGCCTTGATCATCAATTAAAGAAAGGATGGTGTCTGTTCATGCAATAACCGAACAAAATTAAGTTGGTGCAAAAGGGAAAGTGTATAACAAGAAGAATAATGAGAGTTTGTTTTTATAACATTGATGGTCAATGTTGTTTTCCAGAAGCATTGTAAAAACAGTCCATCAAGTATTACTCCTCTGACACCCACTTTGATACAACGAAATGCAAGTTGCTTTTTTGTTCACAAAAATGGTGCTTTCCAAATACAGTTTTGCTTTATGTTTATGGGCGTTTCCCCTTCTTAGACTTGTCCCATGGGAACAAACAAATTCCAGTAAAACAACATCAGCAAGAGCACTAAAGAGAAGAAATTCTCATAAATCCATGCATATCAAACAAGGAAGTTCAAAACCCAACATGCAATCCATTTTTTTACCTGATATCGCTCCGGGTAGAACGCTTCAGGGTAAATGGCAGTCGCCGTTGTGTATCCGGGCACTGGGGGCGGGGCTGCGATCCGGTAGGCGGTGTAAGCACCCCTCGTTGCTCGCCCTCTACCTATGGCAGGCGCCCTCAACGCCCCTGCTGGGAAAATGGGCAGTTCCACTGAAAAAAAAAAGTATGACAAGCGTGGTTTGAGCGAAGTTAGCTTGGTTGGATGATTTGATGTGCTTGGTTGGTTACAACATTTATGCTACGCTGAAGATACAACTTGAGTGATCTACTCATGTAGAACACACTGATACATAATTCAGTCATAATAGGGCATGCACATACATGTACATGTAACTTATACAAAGTCTGATTTTGTACACGGTATTAACGAAGTGCAGGATATTTAAAGCATGTTCTGATGACAAAAGAATAAGTGTTTCCCACTTTGGATTATGTGTGTCCCATTACAATAAATCATCATGGTGTCACCATTAAAGTTTCCTACACCGCCCTCTAGTGTCGAACTGAAGGGATGTAGTGAGTCATAATGTGTTAACATGTCCTGAAAGTTGGCATGTCAAGACATTGTTACTAATAGTTGAAGAAATTTGTTTGTTTAGATGTTGTTCCCAAGAAGGGAACTCGGCAAAGCTTCCCACAAGGGGATATAAATGCCAAGCTGGCAACACCCAATCTCTCTCATACAAACATTGGTTTAACGTCTATGATTATAAATTGCACAAACCAATAAATTGTGATTCAGTAACTAGACAAAAACACTTATTCTAGTCATTGTGAAATCGGCGGCTAGCTTGGCCGGATTGGAACCCACAACCTTGTGATTGAGGACT
Source organism: Leptasterias polaris (assembly GCA_037783415.1). NCBI lineage: Eukaryota > Metazoa > Echinodermata > Asteroidea > Forcipulatida > Asteriidae > Leptasterias > Leptasterias polaris. Next base: position 4,370,950 of record JAZGTN010000077.1, read on the forward strand.
GGTTCATCCTTCACACACAGTATGTGCAAAAGCAAGGCAAATTTTCCGACATTCCAATTGTAAAATTAGTGTGTCTTAATTGTTTGCATCACAAAAAATTGACTTCTCATTTGCTTTTGCATGAATCTGGAACCAGGCTCAACTCCTTTGCATTTGATACAAATCTAACAACTGAATTTTGTTCGTTAAAATTCATAGTGAAGTTGATCCGCAAGTATATGTGTACCAACATGTTCAATTAATGCTCTTTTGACTGGTAACCCCAAACTCTTGCTCAACATTGAAATTGCACTCTCCACATGTTAACTCTCTAGTCAGTCAAGGACTGTTATAACTTAAGTGCATGTTGAGGAGTCCGGACACCAGACTTATCAAAGTACCTGCGCTTAGTAATTCACTACCCGCAATGGATTTTGGTGTCTTGTTCGTCATGACCCGTGCTGTCGCATTGTTCACCTTGATTGGGGAGTAAAAAAAAAATGGGCAAGCGTTAGAAAAGTCTAGCTGTGGTGGCATCCAGAAAACAGCTCCCTCTGTTGACATTAACCACATGTGGCAAACTGGAGAAGAATTTATGTAATCTAGGTACGGTCGGGCTTGGAGGAAATGTCAGTGCCAAGCCAGGACTCGCCATGGAAGACGAAAACATAAATTCAGCTCAAATTTAAAGAGCTCTCTCACACCCTGCTTGGTATTTTGCCAAGACATGTTAATACCTGTCACCAATAAAGATAAACTTGAATATGACAGATGACTTGTTTGCCACAAATGATAACACCAAGAGAAAAATATGCATTCTGAAAATGGAATTTTGATTTGATTTGATTGATGAATCAATGTCCAATATGAAACTACTTAAAAAGGGGTCTTCATAATTAAATGAAGCAGTTTTGATAATTCCAAGTGAATTTTCAAAAGTTAAAACTCGAGTGAAATTTCCAGAATTCTAACAATTTCTACACAAGCAGTTTCCATAAGAGCAGCACCATGGCCAAGATATGTGTAATCTAATCACACATGCTTTCAAGGTGTTCATTTCTTCGGACTTTGATCCATCGACCTCAGTTGTCATCAATCATTAAAATTAAAAAACAAGAACCCAGGGGCAGAGTTCACCCACAAAGAGAGGAAAAAATAGCCACAACAAATTTGTCCGAGGCTGGAGAGGCCGGAATCTTGGGGGGAATAGTGACTGTTTTCAGTCTTGCCGCAAGGGAGAAGGAATTTTTTCACTGGTATTTTTAAGGGTAATATCTTCTTCTCAATCCAATGGCATTATTTCTCAATATTTAAAAACCCAGGGTGCAAAATTCATCAGGAATGTTAACAACATGTTTTAAATTGGCAGTCCCATAGATGATAGCAAATGGCATAATCATAACACTTGTTTTTGTCTGGTACGAAACTAATTTCAATTAATTCTCCTGTTCTGGTGTGTCTGGGTAAGTTTAAGATCACATAAAAGTTTTGGCCGAAACCATTAAAATTCCTTTATAGTTCTGGTTGAAATATCAAAAGATGAAAATTCGGAATCATCCTTGAGATTTCCTAGAAAGAATTCTCAGAAACAAGCAGGTTGGATTTTTTTTAAACCCCCTTTTCATTTTTGTCAATATGGTGAACACTTCCTCATCAGAAAAAACATTCACAAGACAAGACATTTGCTTCCAAAACTTATTTCTACATCAGCATTTCAGTTGGTTTCCGATGACCAACAAAGTCAATTATTTCTGATGATTTCTTAGATACATTGTCAGGAAGATATAAATCAATGAATCATTTAGTGAACTGGAATCCATTGGTACATTTTTAGGATTACCAAGCCAGTACATAAACTAAGAATGCAACTTTTGATTCCCCCATCTTAGACATTGATCTCGATTGGACATAAGTTGTAAATCACCTCCAATCAATCCCCGAATGATCTGACACAGATTTTTTCCACTGCTCTTTAAAATTGATGAAGAAGAAGAAGCCTGACTCTACTTGGAGAGAATCAGTTCTGGCATTTTGTCAACATTCCAACTTTTCCCCATACCTCTTCAGACAAATTTGGGGTCATGCGCTCGCAGGGATGCCTTCCTTAATATGGGCAAGAATGCACGGGAGGCCTCCCAGCCTCTTGTAAAAATAGATCAGAGCTTCACAGACCAGAATTGGAAGTTATTACCCGTTACATGAAAGGGTCGGCACCCGTTTGTCACTCTAGTATTTGGAGTTTGGGTAAATAAAGGATAGATTTCTGTTTTGATTCGGGAACTTCGACAATAATGATAAACTCTGCCCCTTGGATATGAATTCGAATGAAAACAAATAAATAATAAGGGGGGAATAGAAGTAGGAAAAATAAGAAGAGAATATAATGGCATGAGACAAGCCTTACTTCTGATCAATCAATCGTGGTAGGAACATACCATAATATTTTTCTGTTTGTCATGTCAGATTTTTATCTCAATAAATTGTGAGATAAACTGATAGATTTGTGCACGTGTTTTTGTTTTGTAAATGACTGTCTCATGCCATGGAAAGAAATAGAGGACAGAAAAATGTATCACTATTAGATGTATTTCATTGATCCTCCTGAAATCAGCCGTTTATGTTTTGTTTATTTGACAACTTTTGATTATAGCTGCTACTTTGCGTTTCATTATCACAGATGTCATTCTGAATAAATTGTTGGTGAAATTTCTCTTGATGTGCCAACAGAACAGTTACTGTGATGAAATTTCTTTTGTATTTTTTTTTTAGCGTATAAGTTTTCAATTTATCCAACTGTTTACTTTAGGAGGAGCAAAGAAACCACTTATTTCGAAACAGAATTGGAATTAACCACAATTTATACATCAAATTTACATCATTATTTCTACACTTATATTCAGCTCGGTTGTCAAGTATTGTCAACTCATCACTTCATCAAAATCAGACAAATGAAATGGAATCTGTCACAATGCCTACCCTTTCCCTGAATGTAATCTTATCCAAAAGATTAAATTCTCAAACTTTTTTTTTACTGAGATTAAAGGGAAAGTATACCTTTGGTTTTTTGGAACCGTTCGATTGTTTTAATCCTACATAAATGTTGATATATTCAATAAAACTAACCTGTGAAAATTTCATTTCAAAAGGTGAACGCAATTTTGAGATATCGCCGAAAATCTGGAGCGAATATGTCTACCACAAGAATAATCCGTAATAAGAATACACAATCTGAGAAGCGTTTCTGACAGTAATATTTCTCAGATTCAAATTTGGGGGCATAAAAACTGATATCTTTTTCCATATCCACAGTACTTCCTTGTGAAATGTGTCTCAAAATGCTTTTAATTATCGAAAGCTGCTGTAGGCTTCTAATCAATAAGTTTTTTATTGCCATTCATTTTAAGAGTGATTACCAAACGTACACCTTCCCTTTAACGTTCCAAAAGACACTACTCTTGTTTTTTCCCCTTTTTCTCAAATTTTTAAGCCTTGACATCCAATTCAATGATGTTTATTTTAGACTTGTCCACTTCTAAGAAATCTTCTTTGAGCGAGAGACAGACATTTTGACTTCCGATTGACAATACACAATAAATTATGTTCCAAGTGTAAAGAGACCGTATGAACAAAAACGTTTGATTGACAATTATGCAAATTTAACCTCTGCATTTTGGATGAGAGCCGTTTATACATTAGCCATTACCGCATCCAACCATTAAGTTGACACATTTCTCCTTTTTTGGCCGATTGGTGATGAATGCGGGACCTTCCCCCAGCGAAAAAAAAAATGAGTCACCAACAGAGCTCATGTGAAAAGAACCATCAATCCTTCACTATGGCTCAATACCAGGGCAGTTTGTAAGAGTCAATTTTTATAAATCTAAACAAGTTCGCCCCAATTCTTTTACCCAATACTGTCATTGGTGACTCATAGTCATTAATTTGAAAAACCATTCTTTACTTTTTAGATTGACAAAAGGGGAGTAAATTTACTTCCTATTTGACAGTTTGGATTGTGTTTTGTCATTGGTTCCACTCACATAATTGAAAATTTCAAAAGGTTTTGCCATACATTCCCTTGTCGATGGGGACAAAATCCATAAGACAGAACAATACAAAAGCCAGCCTGGATGGAAATTTAATTTAGCGCAAAGTCAACTCTCTTTTTTTCCTTTGCTTCGGTTTTATAAATCAATGGTTTTTTAATGGGGGGGTAAAAGAAAAACAATCTTCCTTCTTCCAAAGGCTAAAGATTGCCACCATTAGAACAGAAATAACTCTACCAATTCCATGTGCTGGATTTCAGCTATCAGGCAAGCTCCTCCTGCCACATTGGTACAGACCCCGGGGGTGTGGGCAATGCATTACAGTGGTCCAACCCATATGGACTCCACCACTCTTATACAGGGTTGATTTTAATCAGGCGTTAAAAATTAACTTGTCCAATTTGCAGTTAAGAGCTGGTGCGACTCCAGCATGTTTTACATTATGGAGCGATATTTGTCTCTGGAGCCGTTTTAGCGCATAAGTGAGATCTTTGACAAATGAATAATAGACGATGTCACGTCAAGATGAAATGAGCTAAGTAGTTGAGTCATTTGACTAACTGTATAATAAGGAAAATATCTACAAAAAACGCTTCCCGCTGTTGACTGAGCCCATGGACAACTGCTCTTTAGCAATATCAAAAATGTGCTTTTGTGGCAGAGGCTTTTAGGCAGATCGCGTAATTCTAAAGAATTTTCCACAAGTTAAACTCAGGGCTTAACGAAGCCCTTTTATTCCCCAAGATTGATAATGCAGATTTTGTTTTGGCTGACATTACGTTGGGTTAATTGACGCCCTTGTCAGTAAATCCAGTGACATGGGATTGCTAGGGCACTGAAGAGAATCACGCCCAAAAAAAATAATGAAACTAATTCCCGTCAAAATGGCATTTATTTATTATCGGTTGGTGGTGTAAGGTGTGCTTTGTTCACTCAATACCTGGGAGGAAAAACAATCTTCAGCTGGAAAAAACAGCTTATGAAGCTGCATTAGGTCAAAGAACATTACTTCAGATTGACCGAGTTTGTGGGTTGTTTTTTTCGACGGTGTGATATATGTCTGTTCAACTATATAACTTAATTAATAAATATCTAAATAATACAATTAAGTCACGTTGAGGACAAATTCTCAATTATGGGGATGGGTTTTGGTTGGGTTTTTTTTTTGGGGGGGAGGGGAAGCGGGATTCAAAAGTTTGCTGAATGTCACTTTTAAGAATTATTTCAAACAGCAGCTCACACCAAATTACCTGGTGGATATTAACAGTTTCATTGTGCACAGATGTTGTGTTTGTATTGTATTTCTTCCATGCTGGTTACCAGCAAATGCAAACTCTGCATGAATGGTTTCCTGCTCATTCCGACGTTAGAAGACAAATCTCACAAGCAATAATTTCAGCAAAGCAGAAAGTTTGTTTTGGGGGGGGGGGGGGTAAATTGGAGAATCTTCGGAATTTGACAAAGTGTACAGATATTGAGAATATGTCCTTTTGTGCTAACTAATCTCGTTCATCCACCTGCTCTAACAATCTTACAATGCCAAACCTAGCACCAGCTGACCTATCTCCGAAGCTCACCTAACTGCCTCATGAAAACTTGAACGCATTTCTAAAACTTAAGACACTTCATCTTCCTGTTGAGTTACTCAAGGCAGGCAGTTCGCGTAAAAGAACTTCCGAAGCAGATACCCATTTCTCCTTTTTTTTTATTACTAAAAGGCAGTTGACATCATTTTATTGGAACTACTTTAATCAACCACCCTCCCGTCAGCTAAAGACAATTTATACCGTTCTCTCTTGGACATCACAACCGACACTTTATCAACAAATCTATCTAACAAATATAAAACTCCCACTGAACAACATCAATGTTCTAAAAAGTCACCTAATAAATCGCTTTAAAAATAGAACAACCTTTCATGTTACATATCAGGTGGCCACTGTTCTCATTTCTCTGCGGTCAGAGCTATAGATACGAGTTGTGAGTAATTTCCGAAGTGGGCCGTGACCTAGTTGTAAACATGCAATTTAAAACGTGATCACTACCTAGGAATGATATCCCCGCACAAGGCACCTGGTCGCTTACATCTCTGGAAGATACCTCTCTTGTCTACCCAATGGTGACCAAGTTCATGTCAAACATCAGCTGTTCATGTCTTTAACATTTTGAGGGAAGCAAAACGGGGGGTTGTTAGGCACTGTTTGGATTGGATCATGACGTGTTTGGGGGTTTGCAATGGTAACTTTTTCACAAATTAAATTATGACTATGACAAGGGAAATCTGCGGAAATTTTGTCAAAAGTTTTAGTATTTGAAAAAAAAGAAAGACAAAATTCCAATAAGAAAAAAAAGCTAGAATGAACTATTTGCTCAAAATCATGCTTTCAAATATGAATATGCTTATCGCTCACAAGCTGCATGGAAACTGTTTCAATATTAACTTGAGGGATATTATTTGTGTCCTAGTAACTAAAAGACTTTTCACTGAAAAAAAAAAAAAACCTCTGACTTTGTCTCAATTTTATGAGAACAAAATATCATTATGTAAATCTGAGAACATCAACCTTCTGGCAAACATTTCAAAAGAATATATTCTAGTCACTGATTAAGATTTTTCTTCTTTGGGGCAGACTCTTCATGGAAGAGGTGTTGGATTGAGTTAATCTTTAATCAAGTAATGGCCAAGATATCTTGTTATAAAGTGCAAGACAAGCTGTGGTTCTAAGTGATTGCTATGGAACATCTGGAGTGCATAGTACCGGGCATTTATCACTGGTGTGCTGCATCACTTAGTTTTGATGTGAATTAACGATGTAGGTTTTGATGTAGGTTTTTTGTCGGTAGAAGGAGGAAAGTATCAATGTCATGTCAATAGAAAAGATTTATCAACAAAATTCTAAAATGCTACGACAATAGCATGGCTTTGACCGTCGCTAATGCATTCATTTCAAGATCATATTGCTATTTTGGATCAATGAAAGTGGGGCATTCCGCCTGCTAATGCAATTAGAATAGTTCATAACGATGCTGAAACAATGAATGCAGTTATTAAGATCCGGTGTAATTGTGTTTTCATAAAACCTGGCCTGAGTATAAAAAAAATAAATAAAAAGCTGTTAAAAAACCGATGGACAAATTGAAGGTGATCTCCAAGTTGCATGCATTCCCCAAAATGGAAACAAAATCATAAACGATTTTTATAAACAGTCCATATAGAAAAAAACAAAAAACATTTCAGATGCATATCAAACAAGACTGAATTAAACAAGTTTCACATTTTGACACTTTTATAAAATGATATGAAATCACAATGGGTGATGTTCTTTGGTTCATTATCTCTTTAAAAAAGCTCATGCATTTTTTTTTTGGGGGGGCAGTTTATATTTGTTTGACCATGCAGGATTGGAGGGGGGGGGGGGGCGGATATATATGTTGTGTTTTTGATATTATAAACACATGCAGATTTTGATGTGCAGCCGAATGTAGACAATGTGTACAAAGCAGTGGTGGCTTGGAGATTCCCATGCTAAGCTAGCATTCCTGTGACTTAGATACGAACAGGAAAGTCTCCAAACTAAGCATTCAACCAAACCATTTACTACTTTTTATTTACAGGGAGTAAATCTGGGGGAAGAAGAAGACAACAAAATCTCCTCATTTTAAAACCTAATCCTACTCTATGAAAAAAAAAAATAGTACTTTATCTCATACATATTCAAGAGCAAATGCTGTTTTCTCATTGGTCAGAGCTTCATGACATGCTGGATGGCAGACTGCAAATCCAGGCATATGTTATACACACCCAGGGGAAAACCCCACCAAAACTTGTTCTTCCTGGTTTTCTACACTACCTTCTCTGGTGCAATTTGTTTTCATGCATGCGTAAGGTACGTTTCGAGCAAGACTCTGATTGTTTCCCCGAATGAAGTCTAAAGGCACTGCTAATTCAACATCAACTAATATGCAATTTTGCTTACTGCATTGAACATCTGATCTAAAAAAGGGCTTCTGCTTTCTCTTGAGAATGATTAAAATGTTTATTAATCCACTTTGGTGTTTTAATCAACCAGTTTGGTTTGAAATTGACTAATATTTCACAGTATTTTTTCAGTTGTATTCATTTGGGTGGTTTTAGAACTAAAACTATTCTTGTGTCAATGTTCTATTAAAATAGTAAAATCAGTTCAAACAATTACACTACATGATCACCTCAACCAAACAAAACCGTGGAAAAAATACGTTCCTCTCAAATTCACAAGCAAGCATTCATGTGAAAAAACTGCATCAATCGCATCGTAATCCCGTCAAGCATTGCAAACCTTGTACGTCCAACAAACAGTGTGGAAAAACAAATAATAATAAATTTGTCACAAAATTAACCTCGGGAAAACCAACCGGTGTAGAAACATTCGACATGCAGTTGGTTCTTCTGACATTACACTGCCTCTCTCCGGATGTTAAAACAAATCACACCCATCCATAACATGTAGATAATGCAATAATCCCGTGGTAACAAAAACTGAAGTATTAATGGAACAGACATATAGCACACCGAGCATGTAAACCGTTCACAATGCAACCCAATGCATCTAGGATGCACATTCTATATTATATATATTGTCCAAATTCATTCTTGAGAACAATTTCGAGTGTCCATAATAGATAGAAGCACACACCACCCTAGGGATACGTTCATCAAAATTAACCGACTCTGTGACTTTGAACACAAAACCAGGGGGTAAGAAACCCAAAAACTTATTTAAAAAAAAAAAAAAAAAAACCTCAGACAGGGTTTTGTATTGTTATCGTGACTAAATGTTTGTTTTTCTTCTTTGACTTGCGGTAAAAGGTGGATTAAATACATTTGTATGCATACATATGGCATAGGATGCATGGCAGATTCGGATCGGAGGAATTGTGAGTGAACTTACCCACACCTACCGAGGGGAGCCAACCTTTTACGTTAGCTCACATAGTGCTTTTTCGCTATTATGAGTAGCGACACAATCAATTGGCCTCAATTTATCAACCTCTGGCGGGAACAGAAATAAATGCAAATAATGGTGGAAAGAGAAGTCTCGGGACTGGCAGAAGTGACAAGAAAGAACACAACAAAGAAAATCATGGACGGACAAAAGTACTGAAGTCTGTCACGACGGTCAAACGCTCTGCAAACTTTGGGGGTTGAATGATAAAGCTGGTGAATATTCAGTTTTTTGGTTATCATTAGTCAACCATTTTGAACCATTAAGTTGAAAGAAAGAATTTTTGAGTTTGATTAAGATTTGGCAAAGGTTGAAAAGTTTGTGAAGAACCTTAATATCTACACGAAGGAAGCAAAAGTTTTCAGGTGTGTTTATACAAGGTGACTACAAAAAGCATTAAAGTGACACCTAATTGGACGCTGGCTGTTTGAGAGATCATTTTCCGGCCAATGAGAGCTGAGTTAACATGACAGACTTCACGACTTTGCTCGTCGTCATCATCATCATTGTTGCCATGGCGATACAAGGCTGTGTGGCTATGGTTAGCGTGACATATTTTTCATAAGAAGCACTTCAGAGCGTGGGTCCATGCAAAAATACATCACACCAACCAAACAACCGCACTAAATTCATACAGCCAATACAGAGAACAACAGTATCAGCCGTACAAACTAGCCCAATAAATCACAACAACAATATATATATATATATATATACACATCATCAAAAACACGGTGGTTTTTGTTTTGAAAATGTTCTCGCTTAATTCTAAGGAGGATAAATCTTACGAAACAACATGCACCTCAATTTTGCGCCCCTCAACAATAGAGCCGTTCAATTTCTCTCGTGCCCTGTCGGCGTCGGAACTATTTTGGAAAGTTACAAACCCGAATCCCTGCATGCATGGGAAGTAAATAAAAACAAAACATGCAACACATTATAAAAATCATGCAGAGTACTGGAGAGCACATAGGTTTGTTGTTGTTGATTTTGTTGTTTTTGTTTGCTTGGTTATGACATTCTTAATCAGTTTCGATGGTAAAAAAAGTGCAAAGGCATTGAATGTTTACATCATTGGAGAGTTTCGTGCAGAAGGCTTTTTTTTTTCTTTCAAGATGTAGGCAGGCAGAGAAACAGGGGTCAGGGGGGTGGACAGGGGGGGGCTAGAGTTCTTACTGGTACTTTCAGGGGGGTAACTATTAAAGAAGTTTTGGGGTTGTTATAAAGAGGAATGATTGAAATTTAGTACATGATTACATTCCTGGAAACGAGTCATGAATTGATCAACTCTCAGAGCAAGATGGTAGCTGATGTTAATGCAGAAGAATAGGGGGTAGTTTAGAAGCTCAGATTGCCATGGTAACAGTACAACAGTCTCAAATAGTCGCAGAGAATCAAATTTTGTGGCAAAAAGTTAAAATTTTGTTTTTTAAGGTTTGGGAAACCAACAGATAAAACTTAAATGCATTTTCTTCAAAACGAGTAGATTTATCTTTTTTAAATAAATAAATAAATAAATTCAGACATAAAAAATTGATGCTTGGTCTTTTGCTTTGGGAATAATTCTAACGAACGTTTGTGATTATGCAATTTCAAGCATTCTTAAGTTTACTCAAGAAGAATTTATCAACGTGTGATTTTTTTTTTTGTCTTGGCAATTTATGTATAAGTTTGAATCAATCTCCAAGCTGAATGGGAGGAACCCCAAAAATAATACAAGTGTCACGATATCCATCTTCAAATAAAATAACTGCAATTGTTTCAAATCAAAGAAAGACTTTTGGAGAAGATCTTCCGAAAGTTCTAAAGATTCTAACAGCTGTAAGAAATACTTCAAGCAAATGTATTCTTGTTTACAAGAAAAGCGAAACATATTCTTTAATGAATTAAGAAGTGGGGTTGTGTTCTGGATTCCAAAACTTACAGTATAAATTTTCTCACTTGTATCTTAAAATGCGTAAAATATATGTACGAAGCTGAAACATTATTTGCCAACCGCTAGTTGTTTCAACATTTGAAAGAATAAGTGTTTTTTTGTTTGAAATTATCGATACAGTCATGTTATCTCTTAACTGTCTTAAATGCCTTTCATAACTCCTAAAGTGAAATGCTAGCATGACTCTTAAAATGGGTGACTTTTTGAGACCCTTGAAAGAAAAGAACTAATTTGATTCAATTTACTTTATTCACAAAAACAGCTTAATTCATATCCCAATTTAATAATGCCGTCTCTCATATGTTTGAACAAACGCGAGTTTGATTCACAAAGTTTTTGATGCCTCTAATTTATAGCATAACCCACTCAGAGTTTGACGCAACTTCTCAGAAAAATCAAAATACAAATTTGTTCAATTTTTAAATTTGTTTCTTCTTCATGTCTCTCGCACTTCTGTCCGCCCACCTTCAGCGGTCTGGATAAGTTAACGTTGATGCAAATTCAACTTCATGTATTTAGAAATGATACATGTAAAAATGCCAATGCACTTTTAGAGCAGAGCATCAATACAAATAAAAAAAAAATAAAAAAACAGAAGCTTCAGTGCATTTGAGACGTTGAGTAGTACATGCCAGATGTTCTTGTAACTCTCAATTTCACCCCTCCCCCATTAATTTCTGGTGTATTTTTCTCTGAGTGACACTGCACATAAAGTGCAGATTAGCGTTCATGCCAGTGTACAAGACCTTTTAATCAAAAACAACCAAAAACTCAGAGCTCAACTGTCGCATTTCTCTTAACGAAATCATGTAAATTTCCCCTGAACATATTAGGAAATTGTGCAGGCAGGTAAGACAATTTAAAAGAAGAAGAAGATGGATATATCAATCGTGTGACACTGTACCGCGGCAACCAACATGGGACTCGTGTATGTAGCTCTGCCAATCTGGGTACCGGTGAAAAACGTGTTCATGCTCAGCAAGTGATAGTACGAGATGGAGACTAGTTTGTTGCATAGCCATGGCCAAGGCTTGTTATTAAAATGAAGTACCAGTGTCTTTCATTAGAGAGAGGGAGGGGGGGAGGGGTTTCCTCCCTCATGAGTCATAGAATGTCAATGATCAGGGATAGTTATGTGGTCAATACAAGCATGGGCAGATCTCATGTACTCATTATAGCAAAGATGAAGCATCAATATCATATACTCTACATGGTTCGAAAGCAATGGGTATGAATCAGAAAAAACTACATTGTATAAATGAAGAATAAACCACACACTGACCATCACCGCCAATCATGCTTGCAGCTATTCATTGCCTCAAATAATGTTTCAAAAATGAAAAGAAGAGGATTTTCATGTCCCTCTTGGAATTATTCATGCCATCGGTCAAAATTGGCACTCAGGTAATTGCGTCCATGAACTAAAAACTCAATAACAAATTTCCTTTTGCAGCTCTAAATTCAACTATGAGGCAGCAAAGAATTGGATGGTTACATGCCCGGCCGGTAATCAAAAAATTGACAATTGTAATAACTGTCCTCGCCAGTTTGCCCTTTCGGTCTCTGTGAGGAATACCGATACAAAAATGGTAATTTAGCGGTAGGATTCAATCAAAAAACATAATGCAATAAACACAGTCAGGAATAATTTCATATCCAATAAGAGTAAATTTCTGCTGTAACAAAGAGAAGTGCTTTGGCAGAGAGATTTGTGGCGGTGATGGAACAGTGCGTGGCAAGCAGGAGAATAGCTGTCAATATTGCTGTGGATAAAAAGACAAGAGGTCAAGCAGTAGAACACTGAATGCAATCAATGAAGTGATCAGAAGGCTAACTCCCATATGGCTACGGCTTGTGTGTCTGGCACCCTGACTGGTCATTGGGGTATGTACTGACTTTGAATGGTCTGACCCCTGCTCTTTGTTTTGACCTGGTGCAACAAATGGGTTTGGTACCCTGACTGGTCATTGGGGTTACATGCACTAACTTGAATGGTCTAATCCTTGCCTTTTGTTTTGGCTGATTCAAAAAATGGGTCTGGTACCCTGACCGGTCATTTGGGTTACATGCAATGACTTTCAAATGGTCTGATCATTGCTCTTTTTTCCTGTATATGTGTGTGAGTGAGAGCACCAGACTCTTTCTGTGGCTAAATTTATTTAAATATAATTCTTCAGATTTCTTTTAAACTTTTTATTTAATTTGTTTTCTAAACACATACAAAATATTTTTTAAATGATAATAATTGTTTAGTTTTCCAGGAACAAGTGCTTAGAACTTTGAAAAAAGCTCTTGAGTTGAAGGAGCAAAATTATGTACATGAATTTGTTGATATTGCTGTGATACTACTAGTCATACAACCTACTTGGGGCAGCCATATGGGGGTGTCACCTTCCGTAGGTCAAAGGTCAAGGTGCAAAAATCAGGAGCAGATGCAAGATGCACAATGATCATAAAAATTGCATGAAATGGTGCATCACATCATGCTCTCCAACTATGAAAAAGTGTGTTTGGAGAGCAATCGCAATGCATGTACATGGTGAACACATTTGATTGGCAAAAAATGGTGCAGTTTTGCTACATTTCAACAAAAAATAAAGCCAGTTTTGTTATTTTTGTTGTTTCATTTCTTCAGTTTTTTTTGTTTTGTTGGAAAGTATAAAAAACACATTTAGGACTGACTGGATTCAAATCAGCAAAGAGGCACCATCAAATTATACATGTCAAAATACTCATAATATGTGTCATCTAATAACATTTAAAAAAATTATTATGACAAATCACAAATATCGATCAGACAGGAACGGGGGGGGGGGGGTGGGGGGAGAGGAGAGAGATTCACAAAGAATGCCACAAATCATTCTCGCTAAATCAAATCAGAAAAAAACATGGCCGGAAGTTTCGTGTCTGGGGATCATGCTTATTTTTCAAAACATTGAACAGCCCAAAGAAACGTTCACACCTACGATATCCACCATATGGATTAATCATAGAACACTGTGAGCGGTGAATGGTGCACTCTAAGAAAAACCCAGGCTGACCACAACTCAACCCTAAAAAACAGTTGAAAAAATCCTACATCTTCTAAAATAACCTGAAAACAGTTTTAAAAATCCTACAGTTTCGAAAATACCTTAAGAAAAAATTTAACAAATCCTAAAACAACTTGAAAAAAAGTTTAACAAATCCTATATTTTCAAAACCATAGAAAAACAGTCGAACAAATCCTATAGTTTCAAAACCAAAGAAAACAGTTGAACAAGTCCAACAGCTTCTAAAACAGCCTCAAAAACAGCTGAACAAATCAAACAGCTTCTAAAATAACCTAGAAAACAGTTGAACAAATCCTACAGCTTCCAAAACAACCTCAAAAACAGTTGAACAAATCCAACAGTTTATAAAATACCATAGAAATCAGTTGAACAAATCATACAGCTTCCAAAATACCCTACAAAAAGTCAAAAAAATCTTACAGTTTCTAAAATACCATGGAAAAAGTCCAAATCCCCCCCCCCCCCCAAAAAAACAAACCCCCAAACAGTTGAACAAATCCTACAGTTTCCTTAATACCCCAGAAAAACTAAAAACCTCCAAAATACCCTAGAAAAACAGTTGGAACAAATGAAATCCTACCATTTACATAATAGTTCAACTAGACGGACCAACTAGGGAATTAAGGATTTAATGCAGGCATGTTGTGACTATTTTTCAACCTAAATTAATTGCATTAAGATTAATCATTAATCTTAGCACACATTTTTAGGAATTTGTCTAGTTTCTCGTCTTCTCCAACTGACTACTCTCGCCCCGATTTTATTTTTTACATCTTTAAATTGACAAATCAACAAGCCCCTGTGGACCTTGTTACACTTTGAATGCATCAATGCGTATCAAATGGCTGGCTTATCGAATCAGTAGCACATCACAAACTGGGTTAAGAATGCTACAATGTGCGTGAACAGGAGCAGATAACAGCTGGTGTTGACTTGGGTCCCCCTCCACTAATGACCCCATATTGCCCCTCCCACTCCACTGAAGTCCACTAAAGAGGAACAACACGTGTACCGAGAAAGAAGAAATATCTGTCAAAGCATCTTTGTGTTTTATAAAACAGTCTTTCGAACACATAAACTGAATAAAAACTGCCCTGTTAAAAACAAAAATAAATAAATAAACTGTCTAACGCCATTAAACAAATAATTTAATTAATTTATATTTATGACAACAAATATTCAAGATTATGAAACTATGCAAAACTTTAAGACAAACTAGACAAATAACCTGCTCTGACCTGATTTATTCATTCTACACTCGTTCTGATTAATTCCTCAAAAAAAAAAAAAAAGGTTTCCTAGATGAGTTTGAGTGTGGAAGTTGTGGTCGCCTTTGAGGGGAAAAAAGTACCACACAAGTGCTCATTGCTATGTGAATTCAAATATGAAAATAAAGTAAAACACCGACATTCACATGATCCAAACACGTATGCACTGCAATCAACAACAAAATAAAACATAACGCAAACCACAGATGTGCTCTTCACATATCCCCATGCCATCTAGTATTTGTCCCCGATTATCCTACACTGACATGCTGCGTAGAACTATGACTTCTAAAAGTGGCTCAATGTTTTGCTTTGTAGTAAAGATCATTTTCATGTGATATTTAAAACTTGCTAAAATATTCTCATGTTTCTATCACAATGAAATGTTAATTCATTTAACAATATTTGGATCAATAAAAAAAAAAATTAAGCTAGGAAGTGAAGAAGATGTTTTCCAAAAAAGTGCTTTGGTGCAGTGGGGGGGGGAAAAAAAATAGACACAGTGCATTGCAGTGTTCTAAAACATGGCCTGTTGAATTTAAATGAACTTTGAGAAGTATATAGGTGGGTGAATAATCGAAACAAATGTATCGAAAAAAAAGGAAGTCAAGATTTGTTTTAGAAGATGACACATACTTCTTGTAGAAAAACTCTACAAATTTTTTTTTTATATATTTTTTTTAAAAAGAGATTGAGAGACTCCTCCCCGCTAGGAATTTGTTGTTTTATTTTTGTTTGAAGGAGATGAAATTGACAAGAGAGTTGAGGTACACCTAGTGATGGGTGATGGTGCATGACAGTGATAGCAGCCATTGATGGAATGATCTTATAAGAAACCTATGTGTCTCTCCGGTCGTGTCAATCATTAATTTCTTATTCAGACTCTCTCGGGTTTTATTTCTTCTTTCATCCACAGCTTTTGGTTTCGTGTTTGTTTGTTTTTACTCTCTTTATGTTTATACCTCGTGCAGTTCAGTTCTCAGTGTCATTAGAACGGTTATAAAAAGCTGCGGCCAAGGCTTAGTCGGGGACTTGTGTTATCCTGTCTGGTAAATCCAAAGAACTACCCGAGGTGTAGGAGGGTTTGGCTGGTTTTGGCGCATTAGTCTCCATCTCTTTGATGAAGGAGGATGAAGAACTGAGTCAACAAGAATTTCAGATGAATCATTATACGTGAAAACAAAATAATGGAGAAGGTGCAAGTAGCGAGAAAAGTTTTAAAAGACTGTCTTAAAGACTTTTGTGTTCTTGATATGGAATTCCGGTATGGAATTTCTTGTTATCTGTCAGATAGATTTTTTTTTAGTTCGGTCAATTAAGATTGACTTTTTGTCAATATATTTTTGTTCATAACAAATATCAGACTTGTCGTCGAATCAGAGATAGCATTACTTTTGCTTTAAGAATTTTCCTGAACACTCTTCTTTATGGTTGAAATTCAACTTTCAACAATTGTAGTCACATCTTTGGATAAGATGTTTCACGGCTTCTTTCAATTTAAAAATATGTCTCAACTCATCAGCAATTTATGCCGTTATTTTTGTCAAGCCCTCCATCATATAAACTTAAAACACATACATCATATACTCTTGTTCTTCCCGTTTTCCATGCAGTTTTATTACTTTTCTGATGAAAGTAAGCCACTGGCGTGATAAACCGCGGAGACAAGCAGATTTCGTTTCAGCCGAAGGGGCCTGACTGTCTGAAGCAATCAAACTCGCAAGCACCTCATGGGAAAGATAATTCACTCTCCGAATCCCTCATTTTTATAATGTCGCTGCGAATGAACTAGCAGCAACGTAATGTGCTGTTTTTTTAGTTGGACAGACACACAGGTGGCTGTTGGATGTCCACATGTCGACGAGACATGAAACGGTTGAGGCACACCTCGAGCAGTTCTTTGAATTTTTAAACCCATCCCACTTTGAGTTTGTCAAATCCCTGCCCACAGAAAACACCTTAACAGGATTAATAACTTCAAGGCACTAAAGGGGGGAATTTTCAGGCACAAATCAAAAACTGAGAACTGAACGTGTCATCATGCACAAACCAAACAGTGATCATTCACCCAAAAATGCCATCCAAATGTTTTGGGGAATTTTTCTTGGAGTACGTCTTTTCCGGTCCCCCTTCTCTGATCCAAACCATGCTTTTGCTCAAAACATTCCTCAAACTTCTCTATTTTCATTCAATATTCGGGATGTAAGGTCGCAGTTTGCTTTTCACTGGTTTCTTTATCTCCTCAGCCGAAACTTAAAATAGCAACGACAATTTGTTTTCTAGCAATGTTTATAATACACATACAGGTGAAGAAAAAATTGCAACATTTTGTTTTGTTGATAAAATAAGGTAAAAGTAACAGTTTTTGTAGTGCATCATTCTGTGAATTGATAACTTTGCAAGTAGTTATTCCACTTTGTCAAAGTAGCATTCCTTTCTTACCATCAGAAATTCTAGAACAACTTAAATTTCTAAAATGTCATGCATTCTGTCAGAAACAGCAGCTCAGCTGAACAGTGAAAGCGAAACTAAAAACCGAAGCTTAACCTTACGCTGTTGGCCAAGGCCCTTAAATTGGACCCCCACTTCCATCCATGGCCAAATACCACATCAAATACACTTTCCAGCTGTAAAGAAATCAACCTTACAGAAACAGCCGCAATTTTGGTCCCGTTTTGAATTGCCAAAGAGAAGTTTAGAGGAACTTGAGTTTCTCAAAGCGGGTAACTACTCCAAGAACTCATAACTCATGCTCTCAAGGTTTTTCCCTCCAGTAAAGACATGCATCAAACCGAGGAGGAAAAAAACAAAATTAATTCAAAGAAATTCCAAACAAAAAGAAGCCATTTTGATGCAAACCAGAACCATTACAGTCCAGCATGCGCATTCTGGTTTTATTCGTTCACACAGCATGCGAGAGGAGGAAGTGGGTCACATGACTGAAGGGAGGGGGTCACATGACTGGAACACTGGTGACTCACCTTTGACCCCCGTTCATTGAAGATGATCTCTACATCTATGATCGGACCGAACGGCTGAACAAGAAGGAAGAAGGAAAACATATTTTGTTATCAAGATTCATAACAAAGGTTACAAATTTCAACAATGAAGAAAAATAACCATTAACTTGTTTGAAGCTCGACTACTCACAGACATTTTATTATATTTAAGTGTTAGTAACTTACAATTAAAATTAAAAATCTTTTGAATTTAGTTTCTCGATTTTGATAAACTTTTTCAGAGTTAGGTAGATAACTTCCAGGGTAAATTTGAAGTCTGGTAAACTCCATGAATGATCAAGATAACCCTCTTGCTGTCTGACCATTCAATACCATTCACTGTGGTTTTGAATGATAGATAAGCTATGCCAGCCTTGCAATATGATACCATGAGGGAATGCATTACACAGTACACAGTTATAAATTAGTTCTGTGCACAGTTGTGCCACCATACACAACTTTGGCAGTTGAATGGTTTCAAATGGTTGGTCAACTCACTTGAAAATGTTGCAAACAGTAGGAGGGTTAATAATTCAAATAACACTGAGGTATAAATTTACTTATCACTTACCCCAAAAAGGACCCTTAAGTCTGGATCCCTAAACCTGAATGGTATATTTGATACATGAAGCCTCTTTGGTGATTCACCAGGCTTTGCTGCGGGTAATACGGGCACTGCAGCCTGGCCAACTTCACCCGATGGGGGCGCTTGTGATGTCTGTGGCTGTTGAGGCTCACCCTGTAGGCAGAAAACAAAGAGAAAGGAGGAATTATAAAAACTTGCTGATTTATTTATTTGTTTAAACTTCTGGAGGCCGGAGGAAAGACAATTTCTTAGCATGAGTATGAAAAGACTCAAGACAAAGCATGATTTGAAAGCTAAATAAACAAATCTGAAATTTAATGTTATTTTGCCCATTATTGATGTAGGGGGTGGGGTGGGAATTGACAGGTAACTTTTGTGGGATTTGAACCGCTGATCTTTGATGCTCCAGCAAAAACGTTTGACCCTAGCATCCAGTTGAGGCACTGGATTGAGTTTCAAGGTACTGCTGCCGAATGACAATTTAAGCACACAACTAAAATCCCCTCATTTGTATTTAACATAAAATATGGGCCAGTGAAAAAGCTGACCGGGCTAGTGGAATGACAAGCCAACTGGTCTTGTTAGCTGGTCACTGAAAAAGTTAACAACTTCTATCACAAACTGTACAGAGGCTTGTCCAATATTCCACAGGATCTTCTGAACTCACAAATTTGCCAAGGACATTTTGCAGAGGAATAGCTGTAACCAGATCTCCCAGTCAAGTCTATGACAGAAAAGGTTGCTTGTGACTGTCATCAAATACTCACAGCACTTGTAATGAAAGGTTGGATAGGGACTGGACAAATATGACCTGAATGAGTAATAAGACCTGTTAACATTTCCATCTATCTATCTATACACCTAGTAACCTCATGTGCCACCATGTTTACATATGAGCCACAGGGCCTGGACTTACTGCAGGCACAAATTGTAGATACCTTGTTGGAAGAGAACATTTACATGTATGTGATATTGTGTGGATGGACGAGTAAAATGGCCAGCTAACTGATCCTGCTGGCCAGTCACTAAAAACCATTCAGGACAGACCCTGACAAGGTGACCTTGTGACTCCTACAATTACCCATTAAGCTACAAGCTTCTTAAAGGTATAGTATACTTTAATAATACAAAGATGGTACTTAAAGTCTTTGAACCAAAATAAGGTACTGCTATGGTTGTATACCGGTCAATATACTGCCTCTAGTATGCTTATACTGTCTTTGAATCAATATAAGGTACAACACTGTCGTTGAATCAATATAAGGTACAACACTGATAAGGTATGCCTACCCTTTAAATTAAAATAAGCACCAACCGATAAACCTGTTTGACTAGGCCCTTACTTGATTTATTTGCAAGAAAATAGTAAAAATACACTTTTTGAAATAGGTACCAAATTCACTGTTAAGCTTGCCAGCTTTTGGACAAAACAACCCAAAACAAACAAACAAACAAACAAATATGGTGAGACTGGCGCCTTCATCAGTTATTCACCTTGTCAATCGACTATTTCACTCAACACCATTATTTTTAAGCAACCAAAGTTTGCGGCAGGCAGGCATATCCGTAATATTACAAGCTCTTAGCTGTCCTACGAAATGAAAGTATGGCGAATAGCTCTAGCGCCAAGATGCCCAGTGACGCCAGCTCCACGCTAATGGTCTCCATTCACATCTTGTTTTATATCCTGTCTGAATTTGATATTCTCTCTCTGGCTGGTAGATCCATCATGTAAAGGTTATTTTGAATCAACTATTAAAATTTATCGCAATATGGTGAAAAGGAAGATTCAATGCTTTGTATATAGTTGGCCACGCAGTGTATGATTTTCTCCTGTCAAGACAATAGTTTGTCAGTTTATGAGATTCCAATTTTTGAAACTTTCCTCTGTTTGTTACATACTCCTTTATGACGCAAATTGTCCATATATGTATATGAAATTAAAACGTTCTAAAAAGCTCATTTTGGGAAGAAAATCCCTGTTGAGTAATAACCCAAAACAATCATATATTTTCTTTATTGTGCGATCAACTTTTATGAGTGTGGTAGAACTGATCCCCCCCAAAATAGCAATGACGGTCTTTTTCATGTGCTGCTTTTAAATGTGAATAATGTTCTGTTAAACTTCAACTCAAATTGATCAATTTGTCGATATTCATAAAAGCACACATCATTTATACATATTTTTTTTTACTATACCCTTCTCTTTTCTAATATTACATCCTACAATAATCATCATCGACCATTCCATATGGAACAGATGCAGCCAGCCTGGGCTTCCAACCATCACAGTGAAGCCAGGTTGGGTCCCAGTATGGCACCTTGCCTGTCTACCTCAGTAAACACAACCATCTGTAATACTTTTCAATGTGATTTCTTTGAATCCATGACTGACTGATTTCCTTATTAATCAACTCTGCTGAACCTCATCAACCTCCGTCCCACAAGAAGTTGTGCCTTTATATAGGAAGACTGCAACCTCCTTTCCCCATGGTAAACTCATCCCCGTATCTATCAACAATGACTATTTACAGGGTAACAATTTTTTAATATCCCGGTATATGATCGTGGTTGGGGAAAATGACAGCATGCTCTCCGTGATCTTGTGGCTAAGGTCGGGTGGCCATGTGTAGCGAGGGAAGACAATTTTGACGATGGGACCATCTGGCTTTGGATGTCATACCAATCCTCCCCGGTATCCACTATCCTTCTCCGGTATCCCTTGCCAGAATTAATAACAGAGTGTCGCACTGGATGAAAAGAGCCGATAACTTTCTTTTTATGTGTACAAAGAGGTCTGAAATCAACACCACCTGGATCTCGTATAAAAACCATTCAAAATAGTTCAAATTACTGTGTGAAACGTGTGTGTACGTGCGATACAAGAATTAAAGCAAACTTGTTGTGAACGGTAAAACTCAAAAAACCTCTATCTTGTCTTAACTCCACCAAGCAAACCTACAAATCATTCTCGGGTGAAACTAATTGGTCCTAATAAAAAACAAATTATCAGCTTTTCATAAGTGAACATATTAAATCCTGCCGAGAATAGACCTTATGCATATGACGTCATTTGAGTAGGGCGCCCTCACCTAGAGGTCAAAAGGAAGATGCTCATTGGCCAGTCTTGTGCGCCGCGCGTACAAATCAGCGCGTTTCCATTGTTTCATCATCAGTTTACCTCTAAGATGGCGGCTTGGTGACATCAATGCATAAGGTCTATAGATTTCAAACACATATTTTGGTGTCGTGTTCTCAAATGGTTTCAAAGAAAGTAAATGTGTTAATTAACTAGGACCCTACCCCCTTAACAATTTTCTTATGAGGACAAGTACAAGTAAGCGAGATACCAGTTCCAAACCAAACATAGAATTAATTTTGGCTGGTAACCTTTTTCTGGTAAGCACAAATTGTTTTTCTCATAGCTAATTTTTTTGCTTAAAGGTACTGCATACGTTTGGTAATTGGAGCCTACTGATTGTGTTAATCCTATATAAATGTAGGTACATACAATAAAACTAACCTATGAAAATTTCACTTCAAAAGGTGGTCGCGTTTTTGAGATATCACCGAAAAACCGGAGCGAATATTTCCACGCAGGAATAATATTCCCCATAGGAATACACAGTCTGAGAAACGCTTCTCAAATTCAAATTTTGGGGAATAAAAAGTGATATATTTTTCAATAACCGTAGTACTTCGAAGTTAAAAGTTTCTCAAAATTCATTATACTACCCAAAGCTGCTGTACTTCTTACCAAGTAAGTTTTTATTGCCATTAATTTTCAGAGTCATTACCAAACGTGTACTGTGCCTTTAAGCAGCTCTATGAGATTGGGCCAGGGGAAAATCCTACAGCAAATTCATACCATTTATAGTCTCTGCATTAAATTAACTATGATGAATAAATAAATTACAACTGCCATCCTCAGAAAATACACAGTTGCTTTTAGTTTTAACCTTTACAAGCAGACATGTTGCTAACATTACTGATTTGTCTATCCAATTGATTAAGATGAAATTCAGTTGGTGTGTCTCTAAATCAGTTGATGGGTCGCCAAAGTGCAGTGCTGCAAACTCTGGGTTCCTTGAATAAATTGATAAATATTCACCCACCATCAAATCTAGAAGCGTTTCTGAAACTGACAGTGTCTACGTGCTGTGTGTTTGAAAGCTACTTTAAAATCTTTTTAAATTTTGTTATGTGCAGTGTTCTCCCTTAATAGTGGTCCGCTTGCCAAATACCAGTTAAAACAACTGAGGACCAGTCACAAATCTCTCCAAGTGGTCTGGCTGGCTAGTTCAGTTTTGAAAAGCATTTGTATTTCGTGAAGCTGACATTTATGTTAGTCATTATAAATGTCATGTTCCAAGGCCTCGTTTTGGAAATTTAAGGAAATTGGGATATTGCTGTGTATGAAATGTAAATTTAACATTTGTCTGTTCGAACTATGAAAATGTTGTTATCAAAATGTTTGGCATTGGCCTCTTAGGACAACTTTTGATTCCCCCCCAGCCTCCCGAGATAAATTGTATTCAACTTCACTTGACCAAATTATGCACAGTAGCAGATAACATCGACTGTTAGACTACGTTACTCTGACTTATCTAAGTTCACAAGACAAAATTCAATCACCGACTCAAACACTTTGTTTTTTGTTTCAAGAAAAACTTATGTCTAGTTATTACTATATCTGTACAGAATTTCAAATATCAAATTTCTAAAATATTAATGTTACCAAAGTACACATTCAATATGACACATCCAACGTGCAATGTCAACATATATTTCCATCATGATTGAAAACAGCTCCACAATTACGGAGAAAGTACATGACGTGGCAGAGTAACGCCAGCCAGCCTGCCAGGTGTGCGTAATTGTCAACGATAGAGGAGCTCATGAATATTTAACAGCCACGTGTTCATTTACTTTTAACTCATCAAAAGTGCACTGGGGTGATTATTTAATATCCTTTTACCCCGTGTGAGAAGACGTTATTATATGACAATAAACTGCCTGAGACTTTTTAAATCAGTGTGTTGCACAAGAAATCAAAGCCTTAGCCGAATCAGCAGCTGCTGCTCCTGCTTGATCGTCACATGAACATGCCTCGACACATAGGGTACCATAGCAACAGCCGAGCCATAGCCGCCTACTCGAACAAGGCCTCATTTACTTTTGTTTAATTGTGCAACAAAAAGACCACAGTTGTCAGATTCCCCGTGTACACAATCATAATTAAAGTGATGATTCTGAAACATCAAAGGTGCCAGACTAATTTCAACTCTAGTTCTAAAGCAGAGTCTGAATCCATGACTTTCGGCTGCGGCTATCGGCTGCAGTGACAGCATTGAAGTATAGGACTTTTCCGTGTTCCGGCCATAGCCAATACTGTAGCCAATAATTTGGACATGGCCTCAGCTTTGGTTTGCAGGAAAGACAAACCAAAAACACCAACATACAACTTTAAGCAATCATTTCAATAAGTTACAATTTATCACAAATCATTAAATGAATCCAATTGGAAGGAAAGACTAAACAGATGGCAGCACATTCACATAAAGTCGTCCTTGACGAAATGACTTTGTACTAAAATTAAATCAACCAACCTATAATTAATGTGGCTCACTGTAAAAAAATAAAAAATAAATGAAAACCTAGCATGAAAAATTAAATGTAGCACACTCCATTTGGAGTATGACCATGGAGTCGTTCCAAGCAATAAAACAAATTTGAAAAAACAAGAAGATAACGACATACCGGTCCCATCATTTCTTCTCCCGTCTCCGAAGATTGTGGGAAGACAACAAAATTGAGACCAGGCTGCCAGAGTCCCGATGCCACCCCTACTCCTTGAGATGTCATGATGAAGTCTGTCTTTATCATTCGTACTCATACCAGTAAATATACTAGCACTCAAACAGTACGCTCCGATCAAGTTTCACCTCTTTCCCTTTTTTTTCTCTCCTTCTCCCTTCTCAGAGTTCATAAAAAATACTTAAGATTTTGTCCTTCTGCGAACAGGATGTATAATGCAGATGTAGTTTGTGATCACAGTCGTCCGACCCAAAGATGGGTGTGTGTGTATGTTGGAGTCATTAGACAGCAAGACAGCCTGCACGTGGAGAGATCCTTGCATCTTTGATTAGAAGTAATTGTCTTGTCTCATCATTGAAACAGTTGCCAATATGAGGGGCAAGTCTTGCGTTACAAGCAGCCCCAAATTAATAACACAAGAGAGGAGACAGTGGAGGCAGCAGCAGCAGAGAGGGGTGGGGGAGTAAAGGGTCTCAGATGGCCTATATGAACCATATGGTATCCTGCTCTCATATCTTCCTTCTTCCTCTGTAATCTTAGAAATTTCCGTTCCACGGACGGACGGCAAGCATCTCCAAAATAAATGAGATGCTTTTTTTTTATTAAGTGAAATACCAAGGACTTGTGAAACCAGCAGGAACATTCATTACAGCCTACTTTCTGTCACGCACACAGAGCAAACGTCTTTCCGAGTTTCTTTCCAAACAGTTAAGTTTTATTGTGTAAGCAATTATATCCCTATTAACTAATTTGGTTTAATTCTCAATCAGCGTGACTGGACTTGGCTGGACACGCTTTTGTGACACAGTATTTAGTTACACTTTTGTCCGTCCTGGCCGGCTTAAAATTATTATTTGTTCTTCTTATTGATGTTACTGTTGAGGTTGTTGTTGCTGTTTCTACTGCTCCTGTTGTGATTTCTTGTTTACTTGTTTGTTTCTGTTTCTGTTGTTGTTGTTGTTTTGTTTCTTTTCCATTTTTTTAAATTTAAATCTCTGCCTTTGTCCCTGTGCTTGATCGCTCATCCTTGGCCACTCCGCCTCCTCTAATCTTTCCCGTCCCACCCTGTCCCTTCCAACTTAATTCTTACTTAAGTATTTGTCGGGGAATGTATTTCTTTGCTTAGTTCCTTTTACTTGTAGTATATTTATAGTCTATTTTATAGTTGTCTGTTCATTCTTGGCCAAATAGATCATAATAACAACAATGCCTTGTCAAGTAAAGAATCTAAAAGTCCTGCTGATTTGTTAAAAACCTTTTCTAGAGCTCTTCAATGTTTGTAGGCCGTTATATACAAGTTTGAAAATGTTACCAAATACCTTCTGTTTATTTGAGACCGTTTTGTTTATTTTTGTAATAAGTATCACGAGTGAAATAAGAACTTCAAATAAACACACATTTCCAAGGAAGCAAATTCCACAATGGAATGAAAACAAAAATGCCCTTCGACTTTGTTCCTTCCACATGTAAAACGAACCCAATATTCTTTGAAAGACGAATAATGATTATGCCAAATGATGAGTGCCTCAGGGCTGAAAAACGCGGAGCACAGGCAATGAACAAAAAAGCTTGGCCAGACATGGCCGATCTTACAAGCGTCTACAACTGCTGATGTCTTTAAGCTGAAAGATTTGAAATCAAGCAGGAACATTGGAGTAAAAAATCCCCAAGCTAAAAAGTTCGGGTTAAAAACACAACAACCAATATCTAAACAGGCATTAACCAATGTTGAAGAGCTGAAAGCACCTCCAAAAATTAAAAAGCCAACATATGCTTTGCAGCTTCCCCGCTTAAGAAAAATTAAAAAAACATGATCACACACACACATGTGAATAACTCCATCAAAACTCACTTTGTTGATTGTTGAAATACTGGACATGTTTGTCACATCTGCCCATCAAAAGACAACAACCAAAGGACGTCAACTTCCATAAGGATGCCTCAATGCTTCGTCTAAACAATATCCCGCAAGTAGTAGACTGGATATATAAGGTTACTGCCATGCAAGTCTTGTTTTATCATCAACAGAATCAAATTTTCATCAATCAGCCAGAGCCAAATTTCATAGAGCTGCTTCAGCACACACACACAAAAAGCTGAGCACAACAAACTTGTGCTTTACCAGATTAAGGTTACCGTCCAAAATACTATGTACCTTTTGTGACTGGTATCCTGCTCATTTCTTCAAACTTGTGCTTACCAGATTAAGGTTACCCTTCAATGTTTCTTTTGTGACTGGTTTCCTGCTCGTTTTTGCTAATGAAATTAGACCCTGGTATTTTCGGCAGAAGTATAAATAAAACATAAACCTGATCATACCTGCAATTGTTTTGTTGATTGTTCATGATACTGCCAGTGTCTTTATTGATCAATTTCAAAACATTTCTTTATTCAATTTTTGTTTGACTTTGGAGATTGTTTTCAAACCTTTTAAGCGCAACGAGGGCACTTTAAAGATTTATTTTGCTAATAATACTTATTTATTGAGTCAAACAATCTTCCATTAACATCATTTTGTAACATCTATATAATCTAATCCCCAATAACCAATTCATGTTTATTTTTGCCTTATCGTTTTTACTTAGTCAACTTAAAGGATGGTGAAATCAACAATGTCACTGAAAATAACTAAACATTGCATATTTTCACTGTTGTCTTGTACAAAAGCTGCAAAATACACAGAAATCTCCACAACCTTTGCACTCTTTACCTTTAAACACTTAAAATATTATAGTAATATTATTTTAGTTTTAAACCAATGTGTGGTTGGCACTGTATACTAAGTGCTTTTTCCCTAATGCAATTATTGTATAAATTGTTATGACCATTCTGCCAATGTCTTTTGTCATTTTTGTTCCGCTCAATGAAAGGAAAAGGAGGAACCACTATTTTTTGTTCAGCCATGGTTTTGTTTTCTTACAACTTTGATAAAGGGGTGTTCAACAGCTGCTCTGAATAAAGCCAGTAATTACAAAACCTTGCTAAGCACAGAAAAGCCTTGCTTAGCAGAAACAGGTTACCAACCAAAATTACATTTAGTTTGCATTGTTGTGACTGGTGCCCCACTCAATTTTTGCTTAGCAAAGAAACTTGTTAAGCAGTATTTTCTGCTTAAAAGCTTTACAAATTTAGGCCATGGACTGCATCTCTGACATCAGTTATGACTGAGGAGGCCCATATAAGGAGATACATCTAGTCAATGGGCAACCATTTTAACCAATCACAGCATGGTTCACTTTTCAACATATCAGTGTAAGCATCCTATTGGTGGTGGAAGGTCACATGGTCAGTAACCTTAAAACTCCCTCCCAATAAAACCATAGGGTTACACAAAAAGAAACCTCTGCTCCAGCCCACAGCAAAACCAGATACAGATGGCCAAGATATCTGTAGATAAATGTAAACCATTTCTTGATGGTGAGGTAAAATACTTTCATATGGATTCCATTTTCTGCTGATTACCCTTCGGGGAATCTGTTCAAGGTTGCAGGCTTCAAATAAAATTCCTCATCTGAAGTCAACCAACACAGACCTGCCAACCTCTGGAGTTCAAAAACTGTATTCTTTATTCCCAAAAGTCGTATTTTACTGACAAAAATTGTATATATTTTTTTAACACACGGACTGATCTACAGATTAACTCACCAGCGACGACAATGCTGTACAATGTATAAATTAGCTCGGGGGAATAACCGGTTCGCGTAATTTCACCAATAGAGGCCGTTTAATCTCGTGCTATCGCATTGTTCCGAAACGCCCTCTAGCGCTCAATGTTTCTTGCATTTTGTCGCACGCAAAGTGACAAAGACTACAGGCCTGAAAACGACGTCTGTGTGTGTAGTGTGTGCGTGCGTTGTGTACAGTACTGTGTGTCATGCGTTGTATTTTGTGTGGCGTGATGCGGTCAGCGTTTCGCGGCGCCTTCTGTTTTTGTTTACGTTTATATATCCGTCGGATCGTGTAACGCACATTATTCACGCACGAAAAAGAGACAAGGAAAGAAAATTACCGTTAATCAGAATTGGATAATTATCAAACGTCTTTATTATTTAAAATTATTATTATTTTTATTATAATTAGATTTTTGGAAAATCGTACTGTCGTATTTTCATTGAAAAATCGTACTAAATACGACAAAATCGTACTGGTTGGCAGGTCTGCCAACAGCCTGGAATCTTCTTTATTTCTTAAAAAAGAATTACTTTCATTTCTTAAATAGAAAGTCATTCCTAACCAAAAAGTATGTAACTACGATCTCAATTTCAGGAAGTTTTTTTGAAATGATGGCATTTCCACCTTTTGGATAAACCCTTGAGTTAAAGATTTCAAGGAACTTCTGGGAACAGTATTCTCAGCACAAGACAAGTAGGTCAAAGAGCGGGATTTACTTATATCGGAAGAAAATAACAGATATTTTTGTCACCAAGCAGATACAAAAAGTCTGCATTCAGATACAAGTCTGAAATTTCTTATCGCTGTGTATAACAAACTCAATGGTCGTTTTCGTCATCATCAGACACTGAAAAGTGCGACTAAATATTTCTAACCAAGTAAACAAAATAAAAAGATTTTGCAGACACAAACTAAGGAAAGAGAGCATGGAAGAAGATGTTGATAAATACCCCAAAGAAATATTTTGTTTAATGATAAAGGCATGTTAATGAAACTTCTTAAATTCTTCTTTCTTTCAAAATGTTGTGGAACTTGTTGTAAAGGCAGAGGTTTCTTTCTGCAAAAGGTCTGGTAAATTGATTGAGATAATTTATTCAATATTAAATATAGTTATGTTACATATCTGAGATGGCAAGAGTACAATAAAACTGCACCCAGGGCAAGCAAGGAAAATATGTTTCTTAAGACCAGCTCGGAGAATCGTGATGCATATTTCAAAAAACAGGTGACCAAGTACATGCTTGTCAGATGCAAGTCAACTACTGTCAAAAAATACAATGTTTGCTCCATAGAGGAAGGCCAGAGGTGAATGATGGCACTTCAGGTGTTCATTGATCCAAGGGAGCCCATCCTTTCGGAACCTCTCAAAGGAAACCAAGTCCATCAAATTCAAAAAATTCCAAACACCAGCTGTGGTTGGAGAAGGGGGGAAAAGCATACACCACCAGCCTGGAGAGCCGGTGGCAAGAACTTGTTTTTTCTTCTTCTCCTTCTTCCTCTTTTTCAGGAATGTCATACAAATCTGAATAAGGTTAATTATGCAAATCTCCCAAAGCACCATAAACAAATGATCGCTCTGAGGAATCTGAAGACATCGATTCAGGCGCTATTATGACAAGACCCTTTAGGGGTTCGGCTGAACCCTATTCATCCATCGTCCTACGTCATCGTATCACTCGTCTTAAGAAGCCGCAGGCTCCTAGCTGAAGACGGAAATATTGAGATGGTGAAACCTCCTTGTTCGAGAAGCAAGCAGAGTTCCCTTGTTCAAATAATTGGCAATTTAAAGGGGAATAAGAGTTACGGCAACGCTTCAGGAACAGACGAGATACACATCGCAGAAGTTAATAGAAAGTCTCCGAGTCGCAGAAACTCTGTCCTGATGTTGAACGATGCTTTTGTGATGAATGTTTGGAAGTCTTTATGAATAAAAGAGGCAGAGACAGTGCACACGATACATGGACCACTTGATTGAGACGGTGACTCAGAGGGAAATTGAAGACACTCAGTCCACATCAGTAGTAAACCAATCTGTTTTTTTCTCTCAATGCAATGCTCACCAGAAAACCATACATCGAGCAAACATCCCCCCATTCCCCAAACCCTGATAAAGACAAGTCCAAGAATTCCCCCGGTTATGTACGGGACATTCAGAAAGTTAAGGGTTTGATGTCTAGAAATCTTGCAGGTAGCCAAGAATGTTGGTAACATTCCAATGAAAATGTTCACAATTTAAAAAGCATTTATTTAAATCTATCTTGCTTTTATAACTGCTGTCCCCAAAACATGAATTTTCATAGGTTTGTTTTGCAATTGTTTTTGAAAGGCCTCACGTTAACATCTTTTCAAAGACTTCCAAATCAAATGGAAAATATTGCGATCAGTAATGTGACTCTTTTTTGTTAAACAATTCTGCATCCCCCCCCCCCCCCTTACCCAGCTATTGACCACAGCCATGTAGTCAAGAACGATATGTAAATCACCTTCCAGGTGGTGTGGGTAAAACCAACAAAACCCTACTCAATCCTGAATGACACCATCCAGGTATGATTATACATCGGCAGTTTGAATAATCCGCTGATTTATTTTCTGCATATTTATTTATCATTATTTTGTTATGCAAGTTCACCCCAAACATGACTAAAAGCCAACTTTGGTAAAGAGGCTACAAGAAGAAAACATGTAAGATGAAAATAACTCAAAGGAACTGAAGATGGGAATTGATATTCCTCTTACTTAAATTTACCGGAGATATAAAAAATATTTAAAAACAATATATAATTACATCATATATCATTACAGTGTCAAATACATTACAGTGTCATTTTTGTTTTGAAATTGTTTAACTTTTAAAATGGTTTAACCCTTGAATTGTAATTATACTAGCGCCCTCTTGTGTTTCTGTGTAAAGCCCTTTTCATATACATTATCATGGACGACACACAAACCGTGGGAGCGCAAAGGTTATCCCATTAATATTTCATCCATCAAAATTGTTTCTGTAGCTTCCAGCAAGGGAAAAAAAAACTGAGTCCGAGACACTTGAAGGCTTGCCTGCCATTTACATCAATGAGTTTTTGCTTTCTTAATGTTTTCTCTTCTAGTGAAAACACCCTCTTGGCGCTGTAGTTGAATGACTGTAAAGTGAAACGTGTTACCAATCTTGTTCCTGAAGCAATTTTTTTTCTTCATTCAGTGGCGTGTTCGGGTTTCCTAATAAATAAATATATCTACGACAGTGTCAAAAGACTATCTGCTTTAGTAAATGCACACGCAAATACCAGCTTCCTTCAAATGTTAAGCTGCTTGAAACAGACTCAGATATTGTTTTCACTCCTAAATATTTTCCTTTCCAAATCTATTACTGAACAATTTCATGTTTAAATTGAAACTTAGCGGGGAGCCAGTCAGTGACAAACAATCCATCACTATATCGTAATTTTGCAATTCCAGAAAAACAAACACATCTGTATTGACTAACCCATTTCAATACATGTAGGTCAATTTCACATGTCCTGTCTCAGTGTTTGCGCTGTCGTTACTGGTAGGCTTTTAAGTTTTACACTGGTGTACATGTACATGTAGCCTGCAGGCTCTAACTCATTTCATGCTGTAAGGTTTTTATTAAAGTTGCATCAACATCATTGGTCGGAAATGCCTGTGATACGAAAAATATTTTGACGCTGGACGTATTTGCATAATCCCAGTAATGGCAGAAAACACTAGGTACAAGATTATCACCTACAGATTGGCAGGGAATGATTTCATCTCATAATTTTCGCGATTTTGCTGGACATATTTTGCGCTCATATTGAGTAGCAACTGTTACATTTTTAGTAGCATTTTCCTATACTGCACAAGTGAAGTAGTTCACTTATCGGTTTCAACCCCTATAGTGGAATATCATCATGTCATTTTGGGTTGGTAACCCGTATATACTAAGCATGTTTCAACTGCATTAAGCAGGTTTTTTGCTAACATGAAATTCACACATGATACCGAACAAGGCATTGCCAGTCTATCCTCGTACATAATATTAGGCGAGTTTGTAGGTGACAGCAAGGTGCTAAGTAATGTTTGTAACATCTCCTGGTAATAATGAGACGGAGAGACAGAGCATATCAACTGGACCCTGAGCCACGCTCCGATGCCCGGACACAGATGGACTAAGTGTGATCGAGGCCGATGTGTTTAGGGCTAGGGAACGGAGCTAGAAGATCATCAAGTCCAGGATGATGGATAATGACTCTTGGCTTAATTAGTATTATCATTGCTGATTTCCTACAGCGGTGAAAAACAATGAGTTTGTCACGGTGACACCATGTGCAGCCAATTACATGCAGTAACCAAATGACCAACAGAGGAGAATCCGATCGACATCCAAACAAATATTATTTCATATTTCAAAATGATATCAGAGCAGAGAACTAAATTCTAAAAAATTTGACTGTTTCGTTTCTTCTCTGTTACTGAAGAACCATTTCGATAAGACCTACTTTTACTGTCTACATGTAGTAATCAGTAAACATTGTTGCAATGGGGGGCTTTTGGGGACTTTATAAGAATAAGCAGACCATTGTTCTTGGAAATGTCCGCATGCTCAAAACTACGTTAACAATGGAAATTGACCTGGTATGACTTCTGCCACCACGCGCTTCTGACCCAATCCACCCGGCATCATCATGCGCCATTTTGGGGGTCGATGTCCTCGTGTGTTATACAGTGTAGCACGCATTATAGGCAACAGAGTGTTGGAAAACACGTTTCCAATTGACCCCCAAAATGGCCAGCGTGGCAGACAGTAGCTGTGTGTGAGGTTGGTGCAAGGGGTAAATTAATTAAAGTATTTTTGCTTAATATCAGAAACAAATTGACTTATTTCTTTTCATAGATGCCAAAATGAACACTCTGGTGTATTTTTTTTTCCACAAAATGCATGATCAGAGATGATGATTTTTTTGAGGTTGTACATCTAAATGAGTTGTCTCTTTAGTTTGATCGATGCAGTCATGAACCAATAGTGCAGACTACCTTTAAGCACTCTAATGCGACAAAAACTTCACCCTTTCCTAAACATGATTGATGAAATTACGCACACTATACCAAATTTCCAATCCATGGAGAAAGACAGGAAGGGGGGGGGGGAAATCTGCTAAGACATTTGCTATCAATGATACCATCTATGGTTAAACCCTCTACAGTGGGAGGAATTCTTACTATTATGGGATGGATCTACTGAAAAGGATAATCTAAATGTAACCCCCCAAAAATAAATTAAAAACATTCTTACATAAGGACTCGTCAGTACCTGGGTGAATGTGGGCGAGACACCAGCTTGTTCCCCGCTCACTGGCGGGGGCCCCTGGACGAATCCCACTGCTGCCCCTTCCCCCGTAGGCTGAGGTTGACTGTAGATGGGTTGTTGGCCGGGGCCCTCTTGAGACTGTGTGTAAACTGCTGGGGCGTCGGCGGGTGACTGGGGCACAACGGTGGTGGTATACTGTTGAGGCTGTATCTGTGGCGCTTGTTGGTAGGCTTCTAACCCGTTCTGGGCAAACTGAGGTTGCTGGTAGGGACCCATAGGTACCTGACCGGGCATCTGCCCATGGATTTGATGCTGACCTGCCATTGCTGGCATCGGATGCTGCTGAGAGACAGAAAGAAACATGACTTTACATTAATACACAGTTATCTCAAATGCATTCCCAACGTCCTCCTTCTTGTGACTGAAACCACGTTCCGCTCAGATGGATGATACCGATCTCGCATTCTTCGGCACCATCTGGGTGCCGGATTATTTTATTTTTTTACCTTCCCCCACATCACATATTCCGAATCATCAATAGATGAAATGTCGTGTACCATTTCCTGCCATACCTGGAGTTGGCAATTAGTTAGCAATGATGTACATCACCGGCCAGCCCTCCTTTACGGCCTGCAGACAGAGCTTCAAGATTGCCAAAGATGGTATCTTGATCAGGCGTGGTAAGACTTGGCATCAGATGGTCATTAAAGGGCAAGTACGATCACTGGTGGATCATTCAATGGAATGACCCCGAAGAAACAATCCTTACTATGACATCCCCTTTAACGTTTTAGATGTTAATTATCAACTCAACCAAATTTATTTGAACATCTAGGAATCAGCCTAAACAACTAGTTCCACACTTTTAAACTAACCCCCCAAAACCAAAACCTAGAAAAAAAGCTGAAAACTTTCAAGCTTCTCTGTTTGTAAAATTTGTAGTTAATGATTGAATTTTAGTTTCAAAATCACAGCTAAAGCAAGTTTATACTTCACTAGCAGAGCAGTGCAACAGCTCACAATCTCTTACCTTACACAGGTGAAATGTGAAGGGAAAAAAACAAGGAGTATGAGACAAAAATAAACAAATTTTGTACCACTTCAAAAGAATCACAATATGGAACAACTCTTTGGTGTTGAAATGAAAGAGCTTTCCCTGTTTGCGGCTTTTATGCTGAAATCCAACAGGATGTGGGATAAAAGAAAGCCCCTCAAAACAAGCTTATTTGTAACAAATCACGCTTAAATATTTAAGGGAAAATTGATCAATCAGATATTTACATTAAAAAATAAAACAAAACAAAAAACATACAAATGTCAATGATACAACGATTACTACAGCCTACGCAAAAAGCCTCCCCTCTTATTTCCTTGAATAAAAATATCACAGAGCTTTCAAAAGTACACAAAATATGCTAAGCAAAATGACAAATCTTGCTAAGCTAAAACCAGGATACCAGCCAATATAAATGCCATTGTTTATGACTGCTCCAAT
This sequence comes from Leptasterias polaris, assembly GCA_037783415.1. NCBI lineage: Eukaryota > Metazoa > Echinodermata > Asteroidea > Forcipulatida > Asteriidae > Leptasterias > Leptasterias polaris. Next base: position 4,406,091 of record JAZGTN010000077.1, read on the forward strand.
ACTACTTTACACTAAGCGAGGAAAACTAATATTCTCCGTTAGGCAGCTAAATGACCCCGCCCTGGTTTTCGTGAAGCAATTTAAGACGTAGGAGTTGTTTATCCAACTTACAGTATCTTCAAAATTTAGGTTAAGATCCGTGTAATGACCCAAAGCTTCTTAAAGATAAATGAATTTAAAGTATTTGACAGTCTTTTTATCTTGAGTAATGGTGAACAGAAAAGCTTCTTAAACCAGCAATTAGGTTTCTCGTCTGCCTGATGCGCCAAATGAGAATTGATGACAACAGCCGTGAGCTACGCAAGCTCGATTGTTTAAAAAATGATATCGGCGATTGTGGCTGGAGCGGCAATTGCAGGGATTAGTAAGCGCGATGAACAGGGTAACTGCGGATTTCCCTGCAGCATCGCAGGTGCACAGGAATCATACACTATAGGCTCGTTTTACGTCACTTCTTCTTCTTCTTTTTTTTGGCTTCAGAGCAGCAAGGCTCTCTTACGCTGTAGGTCATAAGAATGTATGCCACGTGGACGACGTGACCCGGATAAACATTGCCAACTGGTTAATACCTAAGCCCTCGCATATAGCATTACTACAAATGCGCCTCTTATCTCAGTGATTTGGCTAATGACGAAAACCCTTTCAGTCAAACTTTTTAATCTTGAGAGGAAAACACACAGGGGGAAAAAGGGAAGGAAATAAAAACAATTCAAAAATGCTTCTCCTTAATCCTCCATGCCCTTTAACCCTTTCAATACCGAATTGTTTTGACCACGCAGCCCACTGAGGACCACATTGTTTGTGTGGAGTGTACAGTCCAGAACCGAATTGTTTTGCGTGTGTGTGAAAACAGGCCCTGCGCTCGTCGACGAAAGTCGACGATGTTTCGTCGACGATGGTAACGAAGCATAGGTAGGTGCGCCGTCGACGAAAGTCGCCAATGGTAACGAAGCATAGGTAGGTGCGCCGTCGACGAAAGTCGACGATGGTAACGAAGCATAGGTAGGTGCGCTGTCGGCGAAAGTCGCCAATGGTATTGAAAGGGTTAAGACTGCTTCATCAAAAATGTCCTGAATAAACTTTTTTTTAGATCAAATCAATTGTTTAGTAGATGCAAAAAAACAAAACAAAAACTTTTGCATCAGAGATAAAGAATATAATTTGTTTTTACCCTTACACCGATGTGTAGTAATCACTGTATAATCAGTACTTCCCCCGAGTTATGTGAAAAAAATCCACAGGCAAATCACTCGTTTTGCAAATCACTTGAAACAATTGCTTCTTCCAAGAAAAGACTGTTGAACAGTGCATCAACAAACCAAACAAATGAATATAAATATAATAATCATTAAATAATCATCTTAAACAAGAGCACTCGCTTCTCAGAAAAGATTGTTACCCAAGAGAGTCACAAAATATCTGTATCCAGAATGCAACGCTCTAAATTGCCAAACCAAACAGCTTTTACGAGCCACCGATTCTTCCACAGAGAAACTATTACACAGTACACCCACAGAATAGGCACAAGGCTCAGCCCCACATCCTACCCCAAACAAGTCAACATACTTCCACTGATTTTACTCCTAACATAAACCAAACAACGCCAGCCAACAAATTCTACTCACCACCGGCAGTAAGTGACAAAGCTTAAAGTTGGCGCATTGAACCTGAGCCCGCATCACGACCGAGGAAGTTACCCCCTCAACACCTCATAAGGAAATCAGTCTGCTATGAAGTTCGTCCTCACTTTGCAATTTAAGATTCAGTTTCATCCCCTCGGAGGAAAGAAAGTCAGCAACACTACTCCTCCCCCCCCCCCCCCCCCCATCAGCGCTGCGAATCACTCACAGTCAAGTCATGCAGTATCATGGAGGCGGGTCGCAAGAGCACACAACTATCTTTGTTATCTTTTCTTGGATATTGCCTACATCAAATGCAAACCGGCCCACCCTGTGAATCCCAAGTTAATTTTCCCTTTCTTTTCATTTTTTACATTCACAGAGAAATTACGTGGGCACAGTGTTACATTGTCTGCGGTCATGGGGTCCGACAACTATGCTTGGAGTCAGTGTAAATTTTTGTTGTACGATGCATTAACAGAACAGAGTAAGTAGTCTCTTGAATGGTAGTTTCTCAATCGCTAATTGCAAAGGGCTGCTATGGCCGACTAATAATTGAGGGCCATCGGTGGTTATTTTTTGTCTTCCTTGTATTTATGGACACAACACTTTGATGGTGTATCCACTTTTGCCCTGCAGTTCAACAGCAATAGCACTGCAATAGACCCTTCTAATGAAATATGTAATTTGAACATCACGTGTGCGCACTTACCACTACTGGTTGGCAAATTGAGGGAACGTCGTGCCTTTCTGTATGGGGCCGATGGTGGTGTGTGGCATATGCGTTTGTGCGTCTGCCTAATGCACAACCAATAGTGTCTGTACGCATGCATGAATGTAATTACCATATTTCAATTCATTGGAAAGGCTTATTGGAGAAACACCACTCTACATATTAATTTCAAAATTGAATCATTTGCATATTCAACCTTGAAAAACCATAAGTGTTTCTCAGAAGACACCCTGGTTCTTACAAAAAATGTCATTGAAATAAACAAATAATTTTAATTGAATGTGAAAGTACTGTAAGTGATTTTTTCTGACACAGTTTTCAATTTCTCAAAAAGAATCCTGACAAAACTGTACCATAACGGCAAGCAGGTGATTAATGTTTTGATTGACATAAAGTTGACCACACAGCTATTTCTATCTATCCATGACAGGGGACACGTTGTTTTTATTTAAAAAAATACCTGGCATTCGAACCATATGTTTCCTGCCCACACTGAGAGGCCAATTTATTATCAATAATAATAATATCAGAATCTGATGTAAACAGTAATTCAAGGAAGAAACTGTATCGCAAACCTCACCTATGACCCCTTGGCCAACCCATTGCCCCACAGCCTCATGGCTCCTTGGACCCATGGGTAACCCATGGTCCTCAAGCCTGCCAAGACAATCCAATGTAACATGATGAGCTGAACTAAACATGGCTCTATAACAAGTCTGTAAACTAGCCATTGGTTCCATCATGGGGCTTTTTCACTTGTCAATCTTAAACTCCTTCCAAAATCTTTAACAACTGTTACTGACAATGACATGCACCCACTGGCACCAAAGTACTTCAGTCCTCACAAATTCATCTCCCCTTTCATTCAATTTTCTCTATTCATAACAACACAAGCATCCAATTCAAAAACTGATTTCATTTTGGCAATTATTCATCATTCATCTATTGTGAAAACAAATCATATTTTCTCCCCATTTTCATTCTACGACGGATGTTTACTTCCTCCCACTAGACATCCATTTAGACAAAGACACTGATTCAATGAAATTTCCTACTCCTTTACCACAAAAATACACCATCTTCGATCTCCCACACATTTTTGTTTTCCAAGATGAACTTCAAAAATAGAATCGGTTTAAAGGTTTTTTACAGTGTATTTTAAGGATGATAAGTTACCCACATGGACTCTGCTGAGGATAATTTGTTTACTGCTGCTTTCCCACACATGTACGTCACCAAAAATGTACCAGAAAAAAAGCCAAGTACACACTACAGGAACATAACGGAGTAATGCTTTGAAGACCGTCATGAAACCATTTCCTACGCCATGCATGAGCCAGAAAGGGCACACTACAGGAACATAACGGAGTAATGCTTTGAAGACCGTCATGAAACCATTTCCTACGCCATGCATGAGCCAGAAAGGGCACACTACAGGAACATAACGGAGTAATGCTTTGAAGACCGTCATGAAACCATTTCCTACGCCATGCATGAGCCAGAAAGGGCACACTACAGGAACATAACGGAGTAATGCTTTGAAGACCGTCATGAAACCATTTCCTACGCCATGCATGAGCCAGAAAGGGCACACTACAGGAACATAACGGAGTAATGCTTTGAAGACCGTCATGAAACCATTTCCTACGCCATGCATGAGCCAGAAAGGGCACACTACAGGAACATAACGGAGTAATGCTTTGAAGACCGTCATGAAACCATTTCCTACGCCATGCATGAGCCAGAAAGGGCACACTACAGGAACATAACGGAGTAATGCTTTGAAGACCGTCATGAAACCATTTCCTACGCCATGCATGAGCCAGAAAGGGCACACTACAGGAACATAACGGAGTAATGCTTTGAAGACCGTCATGAAACCATTTCCTACGCCATGCATGAGCCAGAAAGGGCACACTACAGGAACATAACGGAGTAATGCTTTGAAGACCGTCATGAAACCATTTCCTACGCCATGCATGAGCCAGAAAGGGCACACTACAGGAACATAACGGAGTAATGCTTTGAAGACCGTCATGAAACCATTTCCTACGCCATGCATGAGCCAGAAAGGGCACACTACAGGAACATAACGGAGTAATGCTTTGAAGACCGTCATGAAACCATTTCCTACGCCATGCATGAGCCAGAAAGGGCACACTACAGGAACATAACGGAGTAATGCTTTGAAGACCGTCATGAAACCATTTCCTACGCCATGCATGAGCCAGAAAGGGCACACTACAGGAACATAACGGAGTAATGCTTTGAAGACCGTCATGAAACCATTTCCTACGCCATGCATGAGCCAGAAAGGGCACACTACAGGAACATAACGGAGTAATGCTTTGAAGACCGTCATGAAACCATTTCCTACGCCATGCATGAGCCAGAAAGGGCACACTACAGGAACATAACGGAGTAATGCTTTGAAGACCGTCATGAAACCATTTCCTACGCCATGCATGAGCCAGAAAGGGCACACTACAGGAACATAACGGAGTAATGCTTTGAAGACCGTCATGAAACCATTTCCTACGCCATGCATGAGCCAGAAAGGGCACACTACAGGAACATAACGGAGTAATGCTTTGAAGACCGTCATGAAACCATTTCCTACGCCATGCATGAGCCAGAAAGGGCACACTACAGGAACATAACGGAGTAATGCTTTGAAGACCGTCATGAAACCATTTCCTACGCCATGCATGAGCCAGAAAGGGCACACTACAGGAACATAACGGAGTAATGCTTTGAAGACCGTCATGAAACCATTTCCTACGCCATGCATGAGCCAGAAAGGGCACACTACAGGAACATAACGGAGTAATGCTTTGAAGACCGTCATGAAACCATTTCCTACGCCATGCATGAGCCAGAAAGGGCACACTACAGGAACATAACGGAGTAATGCTTTGAAGACCGTCATGAAACCATTTCCTACGCCATGCATGAGCCAGAAAGGGCACACTACAGGAACATAACGGAGTAATGCTTTGAAGACCGTCATGAAACCATTTCCTACGCCATGCATGAGCCAGAAAGGGCACACTACAGGAACATAACGGAGTAATGCTTTGAAGACCGTCATGAAACCATTTCCTACGCCATGCATGAGCCAGAAAGGGCACACTACAGGAACATAACGGAGTAATGCTTTGAAGACCGTCATGAAACCATTTCCTACGCCATGCATGAGCCAGAAAGGGCACACTACAGGAACATAACGGAGTAATGCTTTGAAGACCGTCATGAAACCATTTCCTACGCCATGCATGAGCCAGAAAGGGCACACTACAGGAACATAACGGAGTAATGCTTTGAAGACCGTCATGAAACCATTTCCTACGCCATGCATGAGCCAGAAAGGGCACACTACAGGAACATAACGGAGTAATGCTTTGAAGACCGTCATGAAACCATTTCCTACGCCATGCATGAGCCAGAAAGGGCACACTACAGGAACATAACGGAGTAATGCTTTGAAGACCGTCATGAAACCATTTCCTACGCCATGCATGAGCCAGAAAGGGCACACTACAGGAACATAACGGAGTAATGCTTTGAAGACCGTCATGAAACCATTTCCTACGCCATGCATGAGCCAGAAAGGGCACACTACAGGAACATAACGGAGTAATGCTTTGAAGACCGTCATGAAACCATTTCCTACGCCATGCATGAGCCAGAAAGGGCACACTACAGGAACATAACGGAGTAATGCTTTGAAGACCGTCATGAAACCATTTCCTACGCCATGCATGAGCCAGAAAGGGCACACTACAGGAACATAACGGAGTAATGCTTTGAAGACCGTCATGAAACCATTTCCTACGCCATGCATGAGCCAGAAAGGGCACACTACAGGAACATAACGGAGTAATGCTTTGAAGACCGTCATGAAACCATTTCCTACGCCATGCATGAGCCAGAAAGGGCACACTACAGGAACATAACGGAGTAATGCTTTGAAGACCGTCATGAAACCATTTCCTACGCCATGCATGAGCCAGAAAGGGCACACTACAGGAACATAACGGAGTAATGCTTTGAAGACCGTCATGAAACCATTTCCTACGCCATGCATGAGCCAGAAAGGGCACACTACAGGAACATAACGGAGTAATGCTTTGAAGACCGTCATGAAACCATTTCCTACGCCATGCATGAGCCAGAAAGGGCACACTACAGGAACATAACGGAGTAATGCTTTGAAGACCGTCATGAAACCATTTCCTACGCCATGCATGAGCCAGAAAGGGCACACTACAGGAACATAACGGAGTAATGCTTTGAAGACCGTCATGAAACCATTTCCTACGCCATGCATGAGCCAGAAAGGGCACACTACAGGAACATAACGGAGTAATGCTTTGAAGACCGTCATGAAACCATTTCCTACGCCATGCATGAGCCAGAAAGGGCACACTACAGGAACATAACGGAGTAATGCTTTGAAGACCGTCATGAAACCATTTCCTACGCCATGCATGAGCCAGAAAGGGCACACTACAGGAACATAACGGAGTAATGCTTTGAAGACCGTCATGAAACCATTTCCTACGCCATGCATGAGCCAGAAAGGGCACACTACAGGAACATAACGGAGTAATGCTTTGAAGACCGTCATGAAACCATTTCCTACGCCATGCATGAGCCAGAAAGGGCACACTACAGGAACATAACGGAGTAATGCTTTGAAGACCGTCATGAAACCATTTCCTACGCCATGCATGAGCCAGAAAGGGCACACTACAGGAACATAACGGAGTAATGCTTTGAAGACCGTCATGAAACCATTTCCTACGCCATGCATGAGCCAGAAAGGGCACACTACAGGAACATAACGGAGTAATGCTTTGAAGACCGTCATGAAACCATTTCCTACGCCATGCATGAGCCAGAAAGGGCACACTACAGGAACATAACGGAGTAATGCTTTGAAGACCGTCATGAAACCATTTCCTACGCCATGCATGAGCCAGAAAGGGCACACTACAGGAACATAACGGAGTAATGCTTTGAAGACCGTCATGAAACCATTTCCTACGCCATGCATGAGCCAGAAAGGGCACACTACAGGAACATAACGGAGTAATGCTTTGAAGACCGTCATGAAACCATTTCCTACGCCATGCATGAGCCAGAAAGGGCACACTACAGGAACATAACGGAGTAATGCTTTGAAGACCGTCATGAAACCATTTCCTACGCCATGCATGAGCCAGAAAGGGCACACTACAGGAACATAACGGAGTAATGCTTTGAAGACCGTCATGAAACCATTTCCTACGCCATGCATGAGCCAGAAAGGGCACACTACAGGAACATAACGGAGTAATGCTTTGAAGACCGTCATGAAACCATTTCCTACGCCATGCATGAGCCAGAAAGGGCACACTACAGGAACATAACGGAGTAATGCTTTGAAGACCGTCATGAAACCATTTCCTACGCCATGCATGAGCCAGAAAGGGCACACTACAGGAACATAACGGAGTAATGCTTTGAAGACCGTCATGAAACCATTTCCTACGCCATGCATGAGCCAGAAAGGGCACACTACAGGAACATAACGGAGTAATGCTTTGAAGACCGTCATGAAACCATTTCCTACGCCATGCATGAGCCAGAAAGGGCACACTACAGGAACATAACGGAGTAATGCTTTGAAGACCGTCATGAAACCATTTCCTACGCCATGCATGAGCCAGAAAGGGCACACTACAGGAACATAACGGAGTAATGCTTTGAAGACCGTCATGAAACCATTTCCTACGCCATGCATGAGCCAGAAAGGGCACACTACAGGAACATAACGGAGTAATGCTTTGAAGACCGTCATGAAACCATTTCCTACGCCATGCATGAGCCAGAAAGGGCACACGTCCGTATGTTGTTAAGAGTTCAATTCCTATTGGTTAATAAAAAAAATGAAACATATACGGAAATGTGGATGGATACCTTCTGTGAAGCCATGTTGACAGAATCAACTCCCCAAAAATCGGAAGCGGTGAATCCAAAGACGGCGCAGGTACAAGTGGGAATGATATTTTTCCAGATGAAGCTTTATTGTGTCTCAGCGGCTTTCCCGATCAAATTTGTGACTACATCGGCTCGGATGCGGAAAACTTAAAGCAATATTGGAGGAGGTGGTGTGAGCCAGCCATGGGTAACGACACAAGGCATGCTGGGGCTAGGGTGGCCTATTAGAAAGAAGGCGACAGACTTTCATATCACCCTGTGCGTGGTGTGACATCCGTCGCAGGCTAGCAGTGTTGCATGCCAAGCGTTCAGCCCCACAAACTACCTTATGGCTTATTAATCACTCAGTTTTGTCACTTAATGAGATACATGGTATACTGAGAACTCAAAAAAAATAAAAATAATAATGACTCCGCTTCTTCGCTTCTCAAACGGTCAAGTGTCAGTTTGGGTAATACAATACTTCACCAACTCTGAAATGTATATTTAGACGGATAATTATATCAAAATGGAAAGTAACATAACAGGCATTTACTCCCTGGCTGTTCACTCAGCGTCACCTTCAAACCATGACAGGTAATATTTACTGACAGTGTATTTATTGATAAAAAAAAGTTTTTGCTACATCATTTTTAGAGAATCTTTTTGACAACATTTTGTAACAATATAAGAGTCAGCTCCATCAACAGCTGTGCTCTAAGACTTCTTAAAGCCTCAATAAACCGCCGGTCAAAATTAAAGTGGTGTCAGAAAAATTTCCTTAAAGGTAGTCTAAAACTTTGGTTACAATTGACAACAAAATACAGCAATTCTAACTTGAAGGTACATGTATGTAAGGGGTTTCAATCAACCTGATATCAGTTCCAATTGTATTGAGAAATATTTTAAATAAAAGCCCTGCCTTGTCTAGCCAGTATCTCTCTTGTGATTAAGAGTGAGTATATACTTTATTAGTAATGATCCCGAAGAAGATACATTTCTATCTGAAAGCTTACTTTCTATAAAGATGGTTTTCTCAACAAGTAGACACTGCATTCTGCTGAAGCTTTCACGAGTGACTTAAGTAGTGTATTTATCAGTGAAACTGATAACGTTTTCACGTTAACAAACAAAAAATCTCTGACCCTACCTCAATCAAAAGTTTGCACGCTGTGCAAAGTCACTAAAAAAGTCACATCCACAAACTGGTATCAACCACAGATGAATCTTTATTATTATCAATGTTAGATTTTTATATTTAAAAAAACATTCATATATGCGTCTTTAAAAAGACATCTTGTATGAAATCATGAAGAAATGTAGCAATATTACCAAACAGCCTGAGAAGCCATTAAGTCTATTTAACTCGAACTTGTGATGTGGATCACTAGCACAGCCTCGCGCAGAATACCGAGAAAAACAACAACAAAATATGAAAAAACCTGGTCTGGTATAGCCGTAATGTTTCTCACCCATTGTAAAGTCTCCTGTTACAAAGAAAAGTGTTTTGCACTGCATATCTGAAAAATCAAACTCTACAGATGGTACGAAGGAAGGATTCCAAAGGACAGGGGTGATATTCTCCTGTATTTATACAGGATTGGTAAGAATTAAAAAACATAATTTTGTCGTGGACTCTTACTGATAAAGAAGTTCATACTGAACTATTTTTTTCTTTGAGAAATTTCCCTCTGAAATGACGTTATACACAAGAAAAAAGTTTTCTTAAAACCTAAGAAAAAGGCAACAGCTGATTTTGTTTGTTACAACCAAATTTAAGGACAACTTGTTTATGCCAACATGCTGAAAAATGTGCATGTTTTTTACACTTTGATGACCTGACTCACACAATGGATTAAGCCCAAATGATCACAGGTTTTTAATTTCATGAATAAGGTAAAATGATTGATCACACAAAACATGAACACTCTCTGCAACTATTCCGTCAGCTCTACCAATCTTTAATAAAACCTTTAAGCATATCCTTTCCCTTAAAATTGTTCAAACTGGATGAACAACAAGTCCCTAAAAGCATCTGGTTTGATTTCACAGACGATCATGAAACCACACAAACAAACAAAAATCCAAAAGTGGATCATTTGGAAATCACATCAATGAAATATGCCCGCCAGCCTGGTGCAGAACATTACTAAGCTCTTGGTGTTGACTTCCCCATATACACTACAGACTCACAGACTCATTTTTGTCACAGGCCATTACCACGCTCCTAATTTGCATGATTATTAGAAAGCCACCTGGGGTATAAATCAGAGAGAAAACCAACTGGGTAATATCCAAGCTTCCTCCCCCCCCCCCCCTTCTCTCTCTATCTCCCTCTGCGTTATATTTTAATATTTAGCAATTATTGGTAGTGACCCAAACGATAATGCACATAAACGCTTTTTGTGACATGGATGTTTACTTAACTGGCCGGCTTGACTGACTTCAAAGAACCCCCCCAAAAGAGGGGAGGGGGAAGGGATTGCCAACATAAAATTTAGATTTTGCTCTTTGTGATAAACTCTAATTGCCTGAATTTTTTTAATAAATCTATAAACAACAGCTGTGGTTGTGGACGGCCTCGCCCCAGCGTCACATATTAAACACACTCCAAATAGGCCCAGTCAAAACAACAAGCTGGGATGATAAAGGGGACTTCTTTAAGGGTAGAGTCATAGATTGGTTCTTGTCAACGTAATGCTGATTTATAGGCAACATTATAAAGAAAGATACAATAAAAGTCACATGTGAAATTTTCAATTGAATACAGTGTATACTTGCTAAGAAAAACAGCAAAAAACTGTCACTGTATTTTCACAAGAACAATGAATCCATCCACGTTTAGCGAAGTGACAGCAGGTACTCAACCACATCTCTGGCCTCAAACCTTTCTCAGATTCAAATGTGTTTTGGGATGAAAAATGATCCAAACCATATTACTTCAAAGGAAATCCTTTCTCAGCAAGTCGACACTGTATGCAGCTGAAACTTTCACAGAAACCAACCTTTGGCCCTACCTGTGTGTCAAGCAATTCAAATTTTACAAATGATGGGTATCACAGCTGGGCCCAATGGTATTTTCATGCAATTAGTTTTCTTTGCAAACATGGCTGGTAGGGAAACTTCGCATCTAATTTTAATGTTTAAACAACGCATCCATAATTTTAAAAAGGCATTTTCTGATTTAGATTGATTTTCAATGGTACAGTAAATGTCACCATTGAACTGAGCACTGGTAGCATGCAGGATATTCAGAAATATTGACAGTATTTGACTGTTTTTTTTAGTTATCACTCTTTTGAGCCGACACCATCGGCTCTACTGTTGTGTTTGAACAGCTGGGAACAGATTTTAATGTTTTTCACTGGTTGAAACGTCTGCAGTTTTATGCCTCTGATCAGACAACCTTCAATGAACAAATCTGAACCAATTGGTTATATCATTGATTGCATAAAAATGAACAAAATAATGAAATGTTGTAAATTTGGGAGAATATGAGAAGAGGTTAAATGGTATCCCCCAAAAAATTTAAATACCCGAAACTCGAGGCAACCCCTCTTAGCTCAGACCAAGTATACAACTCTTGAACCTTCCCAGATTTTACAGACTCTCTACAGTATCACTAAATATTGACCACTTGCAGTCAGCCAATTACCCAAGGTGAGATTTTTTTGGTGAAAAAGAAGCAATGTCATTTCAAACAGGGACTATCACAAAAGAAAACAGCAGCGTGAACAACAGCTAGTTCCTCCTCATTGTTGCCCTTCCCTCCCACCCACTCTTTTTGACACCTTGCAGGATGTCTGAGCTTGACAACCTTAACTAACATCATTGTATATCCTCCAGTTATTAAAGACTCAAGTGCCTCACAACAACACACAGAGTGTGTAGTGTACACTTCACTGTTACTGCTGGCCCCAGTGTCACCTTACATGACTTCCAGACTGGTATAACTATTATTAGTACTATCACCCTGTAAGAATAAAAGCTCTTAGAGCAGGAGATTATCTGAATGTTGTCACCTGTACACCCCCTTCTCCCAAGAGGGGGTTTTAGAGCTTTCACACTGCCCCGTTGTTGATGAACTGGTGTGTGTGAATCTCTTATTCATTGGATCATAGTCAATGACTCCTGTTCTTGGACAGTGCTTGGTGTGGGGGGGGGGGGGGGGGGGGTCCTTAATTGTATTCAATGCTGTGATTACTTCCTGCAATTTTTGATTCTTGACTTATAGCCCACTTCAACTCTACCTGATACTATGCCCATTGGCTCTGAGCACGGCTGCTCAGTATTCAAAGAGTATTTCCCTCCATGGATGATGTTGCTTTACAAAAACAACTCTGTCCCGCAAGTTTTTAAGGCAGGCAAAAGTCATAAACAGCAAAATATCAAAACGCATAATGTAAATTTATAGTTTACCGCCCTTTATATGTCTGAAATTTGCAGTTTTATTTTGAAATGGAAGATTTCTTCCTAAGACGCAGTATACTAGACAAAATAATTTCTAGGTTTTGTGGACCTTGTTTATCATTTGTTTATCATCAGATAGATGTAGGGCCTATTCCTGATCAGAACAAGAAATCTGGCCATCGGGTTGTGGTGTCTGAAAGCCATGTTCAGCTTTTACCCTTTAACACAACGCAGGGTTTTTGATCTAGATTCACAGACGAAGAAGAACCGCCGCGGGGGGAATCAGCGACTATGATTTATGAGTGATCAACTCAGCATTAATCCTCACTTGCAAAATCATGAAGGGGGGGAGGGGTGTATTAACTTATTTATGGCATACATAGACATGAAGGAGTACATGATTAAAATCGATGCCTCGCTGCACTTCTTCCTTTTACGGCCGGACACCCAGGACGGATATTAAAAAAATAAAAAAAAAAATAATAAAAATAAAACACCAAAATATCAGCAGAATTGTTTTAATGAAGGAAGCAAAAAGAATTGAAATGTGATGTTTGTGAACACCCCACAAAATCACTTCAAACCTACAAATTACTGAAGTTGTCTCAGTGAACTATTTCCTTTGTAGAGTAGAGCGAAATGCTACGCAAAATGTATCTGTTGCTACTCAAAAATCACCATTTCCATCCCGATATTAGCATTCATTATACACAAAACATGTTCATTTCAAATAGTTTGTTATGCGAAATTGCTGGACGACATCATTCCCTGTGTCTATGTGGGAGTGACTGATACACAAATTAATACGTGGTTTGAAAGAAACTCTAGTGATTTTCACTACAACTTGAAGGCATGATCCACGTACATGAATGTCTTGACTGAATAAATAATAGAGAACGGAACTGACCGTCTTCAATCTGAAATTTAACTTTTTTTATCAACTTGATTAAACTTCCAATTATCTTGAGAAACTTCTTCATATGAAAGACTGCAAAATCTGAGAATACTGTCCCCCTCATACTAAAAGTACATAATTTATTCAATAAATCGAAATAGTAAGCAAATGAATGTGCTGAAAATAAATCACAAAAAATCATGAACTGATATTTGTGTGTGTTTTTTCAAACACAAAAATGTGCCCACCTAATTTGAAAAATAAATAAATCACAGGCTGCCTGTCTCCTGTGCTTTGAAAAATAAAGGATGAGAATGACTGTACTCTTCACAAATAAATATAACAACAATAATTTGAAAAAAAACAACATATGCTGACAAAGCAGGTCAGAAGCTATAAATTCACACACACACATCATCAACGGATGCTTGTTATTTTTTCAGCGGCTTAGCCCAGACACTGCCCAGAGCCAAAATACGCTCCTAATTAAATCTTTGAGTGCAATTATCACAGATTTAGCGGTCAGAAATTGATTGCCTAGGAATACCTTTCACCGACACACTCGCCGCCGTGTGATTATCATTATTTGCCTTGAACTTCTAAGCATATGTGGTCGTAGAATCTATGCATGGATTAGTATTTGGAGGATCATGGCGACCAGAGTATGCATTTTGTTCATTTCAAGGGTGTACACAACATTGGTAAGATCAGGCCTCGAAATGCCCTTTGAAAACAAAAACAAATGTTCACTGATTTGCACAAAACTAAACATGGTATAAAAATGGTCACGGTAGAAAACTTCCCTCGAACTTCCCTTGAAATAGTTTTGCTTGAAATGCTGTAGAGTCCAAAACCTTTAGTTTGACAACAGCTAGCATAAAGCATGGTTTTCACTATTTTCTTGTGATTTTGATGGCTGATTGAGCCCAAAGTTCCACAGGAATACTTCATGAGATTAGGTATTAGTTAGAATTCAATTGAAAAGCACACAACCGCCAGACTTGTCCAGTGTACTGGCCTGATGCCTGCTGGCCATGAAAAAATTCAAGCCATGTTATCTTTAAGTCAGGCAAGATATTTGACCCCATGAAAAAACACCTGGAAAAAGTACAAGGGTTGACCTACATGTGATTCGGCTTTTTTGAAAGGCCATTAATTTAGCAAACCTCTCACTGATTTTCTTGGGGGTAAGGAAATCAAAAATCAGATCAGAAATATGAAGAGTATTATTGCTTATAAAACTGCATGTTTTTCTATGCACATTACGTTTCATAAGATCTAAACGCAAAGTTGTGATTTCCTTCAATATAATTTCATCAAATAGGATTGATTGACTTTAGAAGTGCTTTATTTTATTTTCCTTTTATCTGCTATTAACTCCAACCATCTCACCATTACGTTTATATCCCAAGCCTTAATTCAATCAGATGAGAGTGTCCGACTTGCCATCACCTATTATGAGTAATATTTACTCTCTAGATCTTTCAATATTGGTCCAGAGACACGGTTTACGCATCTTCATTGTGACGGGGTAGTCTTCAAAGGAAGACATACAAAGAAACTCCGTAGTGAAGTAACTGTTAGTGCTCTGTAAATTGGTAGAATAAGGAAATGATTTACAGAAATACTGTTTTGAAACAAGAATGGTCAAGGCGTAAGGTGGTTTTGTTATTTAACTTTATCGGCTTCCAGAGATGAGATTAAAAGTAAAGAAATCTGTTTAGTTGGGACTCTTTGAAGATGAAAAAAAAATCTGAAAATTGGATAACGGTTCCCTCTTTGAGTGAAGATGAAGCCCACCCTGAATTGATAAAATATCACATTTAAGAGGTTTACAGACTATTTATATCATTTCATATAAAAATCTAGAGTTTTGTTCATAACAAGAGCATAGTCTCTGGCAAGTTTGACTCTTTCACTCTTTCAACAAAATCTGAAGGCCCTGGAAGAGTAATTAAAGAAACCTGAAAACGAGACAACTCCTGACAACTCACAAGCCTGTACTGGTTAAAAAATAAATAAAAATTATACAAAATTTTTAACAAATTAACACTTAATATCTCTCATTTTTGCAAGAGAAAGTTATCCATTAATATACCACTCCTAAGTTACGACCTAAGGCTTAACCACTCACAGAGCTAACTTTGTCAATCAATGTATAGCTAAGCCTAATTCAATGACAAAACAAATATAATCTTTTTCGGAAGGCACAAAAAGCTAAAGCTGTCAAAACTACAAAAGGGGTTTGTTTAGAATTCAAAAGAAAAAAACAAAGAAGTGTCACAGTTTGTTCAGAGTCCCGAAGAGAAAAAAGTGCAAGATCTTCACCAAAATTACTATGAATGAACCATCTGAAAATATATATCCTCCCAACACTTGACTTGATACAGATACATCTCTGTTCTTCCTTAGAGTTAGAGCAACTCCGAGAATCAACCTCCTCCACACACCTTCAGAACAAAAACCCCTACAAGCCACAAGGTTGAACTAATTTCAACAAAAAATTCCCCTCACTGACCACGTAAAAAACAAATGCTGTGAACTTGATTAATCCCGATTATCCCAGCGTGGTCCCCACTTCTTGAAGATGCCTACACAGTGCTCCTAATTGTATTACATCCACTGAAAGCATGAATCCTGTAGGGTTTCTCCCCAGGTTATGCAGCTTTTCTGTTGTAATTAAGAGTCCATTAAGACGGTGCACTCTTGTAAACGCTTTCTTGGCGACCCTAAGGTTAGAATGGTGAGCTGTATAATGGGTCACCAACCTGGGTCATTCAAGGTTTTATTTTTAAATCGTGCAAAAAATTGTACATGAAGTTTCTTTGCTTTTTTGTCAGTGACCAGTTACAAACTTCCATGAGCTGATATACAGTAAATAAATAATAAGGTTAAAAAGGAAACACATGATAACCAAGCTGAAATGAACATTTCTCATTTGAGTTACAGAAAAAAGGTTCAAAAAAGACCCCAGAATTTATTTTAAGCGGGAATTGAAAACGAAATACTGCAATTCAGGGAATCTTACACAAGATTTAGACTGGAAGGCTGTGATAATCGGGCATCACTCACTCAGGGCCCCAAGCTGCTAAGCACAACATAGTTATGCTTACCAGAATAAGGGTACCAACCAAAATACAAATTTCTAATGTACAATCTGTGACTGGTATCAACCTCATTTTTTGCATGGCAGAACATTGTAAAGCAACATTTTCTGCTTAAAAGCAGCTCTATGAAATTTGGCCCTGCAGTTCAACAGCAAGTCTGGGTTCACTTTTCTTAAAGGGAGGGTATGCCTTTGGTAAATACTCCAAGAATTAATGACCATAAAAACTTACTTGGTAAGAACCACTGCAGCTGTTGATAGTGTATGACATTTTGAGAAACGATTCCCTTTAAAGTAATGCGGTTATAGAGAGAGGGATTCAAAAACATTTCAATCTGAGAAATGTTTTCTGCATGAAACGTTTCTCAGATTGTGTATTCCAATTATGGATTATTCTTCCTGCGCGGACATAACCACTCAAGATCTTCGGCAATATCTCAAAACAATGTAACCTTTTGAGATGAAATTTTCAAGGGTTAGTTGTATTGTATATATCTAAATTTATGTAGGATAAAAACAATCCAACGGTTCCAAAAACCAAAGGTAAACTTTGCCTTTAAATGTTAAATGCGCTTCGTTTCAGATCCCGTCTCTGAACCCAGCACAGTTCCTGCAGCCACTGGAGACTTAGACACAATACAAAAGTTTTGTTTACATCCAATAGGCAGCTCTGACCCACAGCGGTCTTGCCTTTCTAGCTGGAACCACTGTGGATGGAGTCAAGTTTTACTCTCCATTCAAACATGGATCCCAGACAATCTAAACACGACGAATACAGTTATACTTTAAAATACAACCGGAGAAACAGACCACTTTGGCAGCTTGACAATCCAAACAATCCAGGATCAAATTCAACCCCCCACATTAACGCTTGCATCTCATTTGACAGAAATACACTTCGTAAACGGTGGCCACTGGTTTTCATCTCAGGTTGCAACAGTAGTTCATAGAAAGGCATGGAATTTTTACAACCTATTATTTGTACAATACATGCCTGCATGAGATACAGCTACAAAATTGAACAACATGTGGATAAATCAAGACAAAGCAGCAAAGGAATCAAATGCATTGCCTATGCACTAGACTGGCATCCAAAAACCGAACTCAACAAGCAATTTGAAATGTACAGGGGAAAAGGCATAATTGTATTGACTTACCCATGGGTCTACTACAGTAAAGTGTTTACAAAGTGAGATGAATCATTTACTAGACATTTGTTTAGACTGACGATAAGAACCAAATGAAATGTAGACGTTACCATTGGTTTCTGCGGGGTCTGTGAGCAGAAAGAAGGAAAGGTTCCATTGAGACCGCTTGGAGGACAGTGTGCACAGTAGAGTATCTGAGAGGTTTGGGGCGGAGCATGAGGAAACTGCGGAGGAGGGGGCAGCTGGGCCATAGAAGGCGGTGCATTCACCATCATCTTGAGGATTGTGATAGAGGGTCCCTTTTTAGTGCATCAGATGCTGCATCATCAGCATCAGCGTCATGACCGCGGAATACAAAACGCCTGGAAGATGTGGGTTGATTAGTCTGTGACTTGCTGTGTCACCATGTGCTGTGTAATGTTCAATCTCCACACAGTGCAACAATACCACAGCGCTGAGAATTCCTCAGCCAGTCAGTTCTGATTTAGTTTCTGGAGCGGATATCTATTACAAATTAGGGTTTAGATGGGTGTGAATGTCGCTCTTCCTGATGATTCAACTCTGGGCTTGCGTTGGTTTACAAGGAACACTTCGACTGTCTGGTAGATTTGTTTACATTTATAATCAGGTCTGAGTTTTAGCTTTGACAGACTCTGAGTTTCATCATCAGTCAATCTAGGTTCAGTTTTTCGCCGGTTTCCGTTGGAGACCTCATCTTCAAGAAGCTCCTCCGTGCACAATTTGTTCAGCTGTCATTCCCTTTGTCACAAACCAGCTCTGCAGATTTCAGTCTCTGAAATTGAATTTCCCGTGAATGCTGCCGGTGAGTATCGTACGTGCAGCTACCTTTTTTGTATGTATTGTTGTCGCCACTACTTTAATATGACGCACGGCGTATGATGATGGCCTACATTCACAACAACTAAAAAACCACCCTCAGTAATACATCCTCTATCTCTCCAGTGGCATTCAATTACTGATAACCCGCATCTGTTTAAGCGAATCCTGAAGATTCATCCTCAATTTCTTCAAGCATTTGGTGGTGGAGAAACTTCCCAATGAAACACATCCATGCAGTTTGAAGTCAAGCAGTGAATACAATCAAGCCATTCATAGTGGCCTTGTTTCTCTATGGGTAGTGCCAAGTCACAAGCTCAGGTGTCATGAACAGCTCAAATCCCACTGCAATTTCTATTGTTATTGCCTCTTCTCCCCATGTGTAACCAATCTCGGCACTGGTTTACAAAATCTGACACATTTGCTGGCCCTAGTAAGAAGAGGGTGCGTGTGGAGTAAAACAGAACTATTGTCTCTGCGCACTGATTGCAGCTACTACTAAACTGAATGAGGACAGTGTTCAAAGGTCCTAATGATAGAGCAAGCTATCAGCCCATATAAATGCACTGCCTGGGTACATTCTCTCTCTCTCAGCTGTCTCTCTATCTATCTCCGCCAACTGTTACCTCATTTGAATAGCAAAAGAACTTATTGATGGGTTAATTGTATCATGTGTCTCTAGGGGGAGAGCTGCCTGCTGTGGTGCCGCTGCTGTCCGACAGGAGAAAGTGTGTGTGTGTGTGTGTGCACACAGGGAACAACACAGTGTGCAAATTTGAAATTCTGGTGTAGCCAGCTAGAAGTAAATATTTAACCAAATAATATCGACCACATTTACCATGTACTCCGTGGGTCTGGGGGCATGCTGGCTCAGCCAATGGGTCTGGGTCGGCCTGGGGGGTTGAGCCACTGCCTGGACCAGCCATACTGTGTGTTTAAAGGATACTTGATATTTCCTTGAAGTGTTGGAAAGTCAGACATTGATGGGGGGGGGGGGGGGGGGGTGGTTATGAATAACAAGGAGTGGTGTGGGAGATCATGGCAGGGGGATACATTGGGGTTTTTCTAAAGCTGATTTACTCAAAGGCTGTACACACACACTGTGTGATCATAACCAACCATTACAAAACCACTACTCCACTGCAAGTATAACTCATGAATACCCATCTATAAATATTCATAACCAAGCTAATGAATATTCAAATCAATGAACCAATTTAACATCAAAGAATGGTACGCCACGGTAACACTGATTGAGAGAGTTATCTGCAAAATCATAAAAGTTGCCTAAAAGCTTTCTTTGTTTCTACAGATTAGTGGCTAGGTGCCAAAAAAGTAAGCTGCCAATTAAACTGTTTTGTGATTCAAGTTTGTTGATCAGTTAGAGAAATTTATTGTTGTACAGCGATGATGGGAAAGATTTGTCCAAAAACGTTCATCAGACTTTGAATATTCAATAATAAGGATTTTTATTTTAATTTTTTGGCCAGTACAGCTTTATAAACGAACACTCAGTCCATCAAAATGAATGACGTCCACAATATAATATTGAATGACGTAAGGCCTAAGGAACTCGTGCTCGGACATATGGAGGAACTCAAACTTATGAAAAGAAAAGCACAAATTATTCACAGACAAGCTCATAAAAAACAACACCAACCAGAAGAAGAAAAAGACAGATCACCAGAAGAGGATGACGGGATGGTTTTGACATTTTACTTCAAGTTAAAATTGATTGGCAAATTCAAGTGTATTGTGATTAGAGCAACGATAAGACGACGCCAACAAAAGCATGTAAAAGGGGACTACAATGAAAAACGTGACTACAGGATTCCTCCGCATAGCCAGGCGATGTCGTAAGAGAACTGAAATCAAATTATCTTTAAGTCAAGACAACAAGAAAAGAGCATTACGGACTGTGCTGGGAGGCGAGTGTAAGAAGGAGCCGCACAAAGCCTACAGAAGCTTTCACAGCTCTCAGATGAATAGGAGGGAAAAGTGAATGATGTGATGAATTGAGAAATTCATGGAGCAGTTGTAAGAGTCTTAGCTTTTGGAATCAAAACAATCTTCGGGATTAAAACATTCTCTGTGAGTGGGGACTTAATTAGATATAATCTTATGTGCATTGTGTTGGATCTATGAGGGATGGAGTAGAGAGAGATGTTTTGGCTTGTGTTAAGAAGACTGTTTTGTTATCATAAGTTTACCTAACATCAGTAATTCAATAGCAGAGAAAAAACCAATATCCAGCAAAACTTTGTCAACAATTCAATATACACTCAGGAATGATTAAAACATGAGGAACATAATTTTAAGGTCATGAAGGTTGACTATAACCAGGAAGAGGGCTCATGTGTCAGAGAAGTTTCTCCAGCATTGCCATGTTTGTAATTATTCATCCAAATTTGTTTTTTTATTTATTTTATTATTCCTTTTACAATTGTCAACAATTCGCCACATACACATAACAAGCAAAATTTTAAAAAGTGAAAATAAATATCAAAATTTATGTTTAACCAGGGAAACAAAATCCCAAATAAATGGCAGACGTTTTTTCAACTTTGTTCTTTGCACAAATTTTTTTCCAGATTTTTCAGGACATCACTTTACAAAACTATTTCCTCAAACCCCAACCCCCTTTTTGTCTTCTTCCTGGTTACTTAAAATTCTTTGTTCATCTTCTGCTTCTTTCTTTTCTCTTCTCTTCCACTAAAGTGCTTCTGTCAAACTCCTTAAGAAAAGTGTGTGTAGTGATGTCATTTAGCCTTTGAGAAAGACTCTTCTAGGGTTGAAACACGAATGATTATTTTGCAAAAAAAAATTAAAAAATGAGGCCATCAACGAATGAAAATTTGGCAATTTAAAAAAAACCAAGAGGATATTGACAAGGTATATTTTGCAATTTTACAAAAAAACAGAGATATTTTGGTGTTTCTTATTGTTATAAATACATTGTTTTTAAATCAGGTAATTACTGATGAGCTGGTTCACAGTGTGTTAAACAGCTAACCAATAATCCTGCCTCACAATTTATCTCCAGTTGTGTAGATGCAGTCACGTAGATGTAGTTGTAGTCGTGCAGCATAAGAACACAGGCTTGAGAGCGACCCGTAATGTATACAGTGTACAACACAATTACAACTGATCTAGATTTAAACCCAACGGTAAACACTCCCCCACTCTCACTCTTCAAACGTCTTTTATGTATATGCCAATATCAAATCACATGGCTGGTCAACACAACCATAGTTTGGTTAACTGGTCCCAGGGTTTGCTTAGCAAGCGTTTGTCTGTTTGGAATGGGCTTTTGGTCGTTTCAAACAACTCAAAGACTGGTCCACAGGAAATCCCGGCTTTGTAAATACTTGGAGGGGTTTTGTCAGCGTTCAAGGGTTGTGGTTGGGTTTACTGGGAGGATGGGGTTGCTGAAGATGGGCCGGTGTGGCAGGAGTTTCTGTCCCCCCAGATGGAGAACTGTGCACAAACTGCTTTTGATAGCGCCCTCTTTTGAATCATCCTCCTCCAGCCCATGTTTATTTCCCATATGGGGGGACAGAATCTCCCGAGGACAGATTTCCGCATGACACCAACACTAAGAGTCTTATTACTGTGCCAAGAGTCTCAAGACAGTCTTAGTCTTGAGAATGTCTTATGTTGTTTGGTTGGACGGAAAAGAGATCTATCCCGTCAAATTTGCGGCTAAAAAATCCTACTGAAAAGTAACTGACAGTTTCCGTTAAAGCCAACATGACACCATGATGGAACTTAGGCTCATAAGAAGAAAACAAATAACAATTTCAGACAAATATCCCTGATACGAGAAAAACCCAAAAGAACAAGCTTACAAAAATGTACCAAAAGGTGATAGGTTTATAGTCTTGGCTCAAGACGTCAGTGATCGACAGTGGATTGTGTATGTATTGTTAGTAATTCAAAATTTCTTATAATAATAAGAAAAAGCTACACCAACGGATTCAGGATTCCCGTGAAATAAGTGAGAGCTTGTCAAGTTGGTTGGTTAACTCATGCCATAAGAGGGCGCACTATTACAGAAGGATCACCGATCACTGACGTCTTGAGCCAAGACTACCAAGACAAATAGACTTATATAGCTGTATGGTCCAAAAAACCCAGTAATGTAGAGTAAGTAACTAAAACTGATTGCTTCAATCCGTGCCCTTATTAAATGGAAAGACTATCCATTCATCACTGCCTCATTAGTGAAGAGTGAATGCACTTTGAGGTGTTGTGTTCGACCCTGATGGAATCATCACAAGTCTCATTTATAAATATTTTACTTTAAACGATTAAACAAAAAAAGAAATGAGTATGAAAATCGATCGGTCTTCATTTTTTTAATTTTTTTTTTTTCCCTGAATAAATTAATTCCTATCCTCTTGTTGGCATCATTTAACACAACTTACAACCTGTAAGGACAAAATCATGTTTTGTCAGGTCATTTTGTGCGAGTTTATAACAGGAGATATTGAATTAAACAACTGATTTGTGGGATCTTCAAATGATATTTTGTAAAACTTGCCAGTATTTCAGACAGGGTTATTTATTTTGTGCCGAATGCGCCGCAGCACCTTGTAAACCCTTTCTAGATGCTACATAAATGGGTCTTGTAATTCAAAGTCATCAAAACCCTGTCTTGAAAATAACAATAAGCACTGTGAGAGGCCCGTAAATAAATCAAAGAGTATGTAAAAACTATTTATTATTATTAGTTTGGTTACCTTAACAGTCGTTGGTTGAGCATGACCAACCCGGCGTGTTGCGACAGCACCGCTGTCTGGTACCATGTACACTACCTGGTACATTGTTTATAATATCCACCGACTGTTCATAAACTTGTCTACTATAAAAGCGTCCAAAGTGTTTTACACTATTTCACCTCCACCTTACCATCCCAGTAAATGAGCACAGTCCATGATTTACTAACAATACTCGCACTTTATTCCTTCCAATGTCTCCTTGAATCGCCGCTGTAATTTTCCTGGTGTTGCCAATCTCGTGTCACAGCTTTTATCACTATCACTATCAATCCCAAAAACAAGGCGAGTCACAGTTTCAATTATCAAAGCTGCATTTTCCCCCTCTGTTCCTCCTCCAGGCAGGGCCGAAATTCTCCAAGGTAAAGTCACTACATTAAGAGTTCAGCTGACAAGGCTTTCCACTCCGTGGGTAAAGAATCCCTCAACTGGAATCATTTATACAATTCAAACAGACACCCAGATTTAAACTTGGTAATAAAAACGTGGAGTTTGCTGGAACACCCCAAAGCATATGGTACACTGTTAAATATGCTTGAACAGCAAGAGAAGTACATGTACATGAACATGTGAACCACAACTGGCTTCCCTAAAACCCCAAACCAATGTACCATACCTTATCCTCCTGGGGGTCAGATGTGTGGGTACTTTTTCAGTGCCACACTGCTACTTTATCCCACTCCTATTACAACGCATAGTGACCTTTCACCTTTACCCTATCTACAAGCCATGCCTGCTGAGACACCAGCCAAGACACAACAGCAGTAATCCCTGCCAAGATAAATATCTATCTAATTTGTGACACACAAAATGTGTGAAATTGAGCAAGATTGTCCTGACAGAAGTGGGTTTCAGTTTGGTTTATGCGCTGACAACAATGTATGTGCCGATGTATAAGAAATGCAATGCTTCAAGCAACTTTGTCTTGATTTAGTATCCATGTCTTAGTTTGACAATCTTGGTTCAAAATGTTATTTACAGTCAATTCTTCTAAAATAAGCACAAAAAACCCAAAACAAAACAAAAACAAAGATTTCAGGGCACGGTGTGAGATTATCAACCACCATGTTAGTATATCTTAAAACAAAAAAATACAAAACATTTTTCCCTTTTGTAAATTTATTGTAAAAGTAATCAAGGATTCCAACCAGCACATGACAAAATAAGGGGGTGGTACTAATTTTAGTATTTGGTGCTCATTCTTAGATTCTAGAAAGGAGTATATCATGATCAATTGCCTTTTCTTTAAATAATTTTAGAGGGCTAAATAGACTGCAGACTGACTTCATGAAAACCTAAAATTTTCAATTCATTATGTACTTTTGAAATACTCTTGGTTTGCTTGCAGTCCTCCAAACCACAAACTAAACAACAGTGTATAAATTCCTGACTACCATTTTCAATTCCAGCCCAAGCATCAAAACCACATAGGACTAAGCAGGAGAAACATCAGACAACCTTATCTCCATAAATCTAAATACTGGATACCCAAATATCACCATTGATCCAGACTGGCCGTTTGTTTTCATAGCTGCCCTGATAGTGATACAATCACCCAACCATGATCTTCAAATCCTCACCATACGCCATTTATCCAAGCTGTCCTATTTCGGTAAACTCATGTCCACTCAAGGGTGAGGAATATTAACTCCCCAAGAGCTTTTCAGAATTTCTCAATGGGTGAGTTTTTCATAATCACAGAGCTGCCAGAAGAATTTTTGCTGAGCACCGACACATTTTGTTTTTAATAAAAACAGTTTGTTGGCCAGCAATAATGCGAATGAAGTTCATTACGGAAATCTGCTAGGGCAAATTAATTTGTTGATCAAAATTTTCACATTCATTAAATTAACACCTGCTTTGGTGGGTTACCAGCCAAGTGTCATGTGGCATTATATATGTGTGACTGGTTCCCAAACCTACTAGGCCCTGATGAAATTCACATGCCCAAGGACGGAGAATGTGTCTCAAAATTCCTCTTCAATGAGCTCTTTATTTTTGTCTCAACTGAAATAATTTAGCTCAAATGCCTGGTTTCACTGGTTAGTTGACACAATAAGAGCTTTGGTCAAATACTTAACCGACTATAAAGTGTTTAGAACTAGAAGAAAAATCAAGTTAAAGAAAATTTTGATTTTCTCAGATTTTCTTGGTTTACAGGAATTTCTTGGTGAGAGGTCTGCTGTATGTATGATAGCTGACTGCACAATCCCTTGTGACAACATCACATCTCAAATTTCTGATAAATAAGAAATTAATCTGTCTGTTTCTCGTGAGTAAACTAGCCTACTTTGTTGATATCTTAACAACTTCATAGTATAAATAATATGAACAGTTTATTATGAATAAACTAGTCTACTTTGTAGGGAAATGCTACAGTGTACTATATGTGTGGTTGACAGATACCAAAACTGTCACTATTTCAACAGCAGAGGGCAGCACACACACTAGCCAAACACTTGTCAGGGAAAACTGTGACCTAAGCTTTATACAGCCCCGGAGCACCCTCTCTGTTGTGAAACCCATGGGCGACAACAATAACAATTAACTCAATACAAAAGGAGATTCCAATATCTACTTAGAATGATTTCTTAGTTTAGCCAACTTGCTGTCAATCAAATGAACTTTCAAATATACCTTTAACTGAAATGGTTACCTGAGCCCTTGATATGGATCTCTTTGGATAGGTCCTCATCGTTGAGGTTTCAATAGAAACAATAATGCGGATTGCGCCACTCTCAGCCAATGATAGGTCTTCCTTGGACCTCAGCGAGGGCGCTGTTTGAGTTTCTGATGCGGAATGTCGTGGCCGAGTGGTTAAGAGCACCGAACTCAAGCTCTGGTGTTTCTGATCAGCAGAGTGTGGGTTCGAATCCCAGTCGTGACATTTGTGTCCTTAAGCAAGACACTTAACCACATGCTTCGTCCTTCGGATGGGACGTAAAGCCGTTGGTCCCGTGCGTTGTGAATGCACGTAAAAGAACCCAGTGCACTTATCGAAAAGAGAAGGGGTTCGCCCCGGTGTTCCTGGTTGTGGCTGCTTAATGCGCCGTAGCACCTTGTAAACCCTTATAAGGTGCTAAATAATTGGGTCTCAGATTTTCATCACTGCAATAACCTTTCTTTCTGAAAGTATGTATATACTCAGCGCCTTGAGTACCTTGTTTGGTAGATACGTGCGCTATATAAGACTTCGATATTATTATATTATTATACATGCAAGGGGATTTACCCACAAGTGATTTACTAGAATCCTTTCTAATAATCTAACAAAATCCAACACCATATAATAACTCAATACCCAAAGTATTGGACTCTGATTATGAAGATATGCACAAATCCTAGTAAAGCTCAATCAGTTTACTAGTCCTCAATCCAACTGAACACAAAACGTCACAGTTGAATTTTGAAGAACTGGCGATAGAAGTGTTACCAGAAATATCAAATATTTTTTCTCTAAATTAAAAAAAAAAAGCTGCGAAACAGTATCAAGCATTGACCATCACATAGCATTTCTGATGACAATCGGTCAGCAAATCCTTCGAGAAATTGACCTGTAAAAAGTGGCTTAATTATTGCTGGTACCACAGTAGCAGCAGTATGAGTAATCACATGAAGAGGTTTGTCTATTATTGCACCAAGAGTGTTAAGCAAGCAACAGTGAGATAATACTGTTTGCTTCCTGTGATTGCAATAAATACTAGATAAAGCTGTTAGATAAAGCACCAACATACATCCTAGACATGCTCAGCATCTATAAGCCATCCCGCAACCTTCGATCAGGAGATAAATATCTTCTTCAAGAAGTCAAATCTCATCGTACCTGGGGGGACAGATCATTCTCCATCGCGGCACCACATCTCTGGAATCAGCTTCCTCTTCACATTAAAACCTCCAATACTATTCACTCATTCAAAAAGTCTCTCAAAACACACCTCATGTCTAAAGCATTTAGTTCCTCCTAACTGAGTTTTTCTGTTGGTCCCCTCCCCTTTTGTTTTTTCGCTTCCTTTGTTACAGCGCCTTGAGCACCTTTGGTGGATATGTGCGCTTTATAAGTCTTTGTTATTATTATTATTATTATTATTATTATTATTATTAGATAAATAAAGAATCCAAAGAACTTTAAGAACAGGTTTATCAACTATAAGAAAATCACTGACAATACCAAAGCTTGGCCTCAATAAGGTATTTAACTTATGGAAAACTAAAAAGTTGTAAACATTTAACTTATACTAGAAAACAAGAATGTTTATAAGTTATTATATATTCAACTTATAGAAAACTAGAAGTGTGTATAAGTTATAGACATTTAAGTTATGAAAACTAGATTTTGTGTACTTACCGAAAACTATAGAAATGTCTACTATGTTATTAACATTTAACTTGTAGAAAACTAGTAATTGTATAAGTTACAGACATGTTTATCTAATATTATCTATTAAATATAGATGTCTGTTAGTTTAATCACTATTTTCACTTATAGACCAAATACAAATTTATGACTATAAACTGCACAATGAAAGACACTTATTGTTAATGTTCAGTTGTAAAAACATAAATTGCTTGCTGGAAGACAATCGTAAAAGCAGAGGCACTTTCTCATTTTTGAAAAACCTTTTCTCAGTATGCTTTAATACTCTCACAAGAAATTTTAAAGGTAAAATTCATTACAAGCTAGACAAAGCTTTGTGGCATTGCTAACCTATTTACTCTTGCCCTTTTTTCCTTTTTTTCCCTAAATTGGATATTAAGGACTTCACTTAATTACAGAGGATTTGAAGTAAGCAAAATTTTAAAATTGATTTTCGTCTCACCAGTGGCGCTGTTAATAGTTATCATTCTGGACACCGGAAACGAAAATCTGATTTAGACACTCAATAAATGGTGAACATACTTGGAGTGCCCTTTGGTATAATAATCAGGGGGCAACCTCCTCTAAAAGTAGCATTTTGTGAGCCTGTTGTAAACAAGCCTACCCACCCATGTCTTAGAAAGCATACCGTAGCATGATTTATGAACACTTTTTTTTTTAAATACAGAATAGAGGTTGTAAAACATTGGTTGGTTAAACTGGAAATTTTATGGCAGGATTGACAGTGTTGGGGAGTGTCAGCATATGTTCAATACAACATGGCACTCCCTAATCTGCCATACCTTTAATTTATTAGTAAACAAATAATTGAAATTTGAAAAAGTCCGTAAAATGAAAGCAATAAAGACTGTTTTTAAAAAAATCTAATTTTTTTAGGCTTTAGTTTTTGAAAATTCTAATTGTAACTGAAAACATTTAAGGACCCTCCAACCATCCTCCGTAGCAAATGTAAAGAAACCAAAAGGGAAGTTACAGAGAAATATTTTTGTCCAATGTATTTAGAATTAATTTTAGTGCAGCTCATTAGAAGGCAAATCACAGAAAAAAAATACAGTAGATTGTTTATAGAGTTAGATCCCTAAGAAAACTTGTACTGTACATTTCCTAGCAACAGCAAAACTTATTATGAAAAACTATAAATCAGTAATGCAAAACGATAACTTCTTAAAAAAAAAAAGTTGTAGCCACTGTACAATGACAATCACTGAAATTAAACCATTGCCTTGAAAGGAAAGACATTTGATACAATGTCGAGAGATGTCTTAAAAATCCATCTTCCATGACAACAGCACGTTGCGCCGCCGTCTTTAATCCAAAACGAAAGGTCAAGTGGTGGAACAGGGAGCGCTCACATGCATTCCCCCAAAATACATCACTGTGAAATCATTGTCAATCCATTCTTTTACATCCAAAGCCGGCAATATTACCCCCTGGAGAGTGAGACTAACAAAGGGGGGGGGGGGGGGGGGGGGTGGGGGGACACGGACCGGACCATGTGGCACAAACTGCCTTGAATCATGATTTCATCATACATGAATAGGGATAAAATTCTATTTCAAATCGACACGATAGCGAAAGAGTAAAATTGAATCTACACGGCAAATGGATTTATTTCATTGTAGCGAGAGAGCTTTTCTTTAGTGCGGCATTTCCACAAAAGTGAAAGACCTTCAGTTTGGTTTTCGACACCCATTACCGGCCTTATGAATGGTTTAAACATTCTATGGGTTTAATCTAGTAAAGTCAAGTTGCCAACATGTACTGTTCTGCCGTCCATTATTTCAAATCTTTAAGCTGTGCTCCTCTAAGAATTTATCAAATTAGGGACCCAACACAAGAAGTGCATCTAGTCTTAATTTTTAAAATACCAACCTGGAAAACAAATTTGGTCGGCATTCCACAAACAATTATTGAGTCAGCAAAGTAATTCCAGAAAACTCAATTAATAATAAGACTAAGAGTACTGACTATATACAAACAAGATGATCAAAGTTTACTGCAACTTTTGATGAAAATGTTTACCGAAGATACAATTACTGAAGAGTTTAAGAGGCAGCAACTTGTGAATGCAACCCAGAAGTTGAATCAAAGTGAAACATCATGAGGATACATTACCTGCTGGTGGTAACGGTCAATTAACGAAAGTGGCGAAGACGGTTGAAAGTTGACCAGGAGTGGCCCAGCATGCGCTGCCTCCCGCTGGCGTTGTCGTTTCTATACTCCGGAAGTATCTCCCGACGGTGCCCCTCTTCTTTGGGTTAAGAAGGAAAAATTACGGGATACCAGTTGATGATGAGACAACCAGTGCAATATTTAGTGTAGTCCGATGTGGTAGTTAATTGGCACACAGGTCACCAGCTGTCTCAAAAGGGTTAAATCCAAGTCGTTGATGTCTCCGCCGGTCGCTTTGAATTATACCATACAATCCACAGAGATCAACGCATGAGAAAAAGAGGCCAATGGTTACGTCAGTTATTTCACAGCCAGGAAATAAGATGATCTTACTTGGTTTTGGTTTTGTTACCCACGGGGGAAGAGGTTTGATAAGGTCTCTGGTAACCAGCCGATCATTCTAAAAGGTTGCTCGATGACACATCAATAAAACGGTACACCCTTGAAACTTGCTCTTTACATAAATGGTAATAGCGTTCCATGGGAGAGGAATTCGGACTAGAAGCTCGCTGTCGCTGGAGCTGTATTTAAGATATCAGTGGCATGTCATCACTATTCAATGTGATAACATTAGATGAGTTGACTGGTAAACATGGGACGCCTTGCTGGTATCCAGTAGGGGAGCTCATCTGGGACCCTTTTGTGGTGGTGTCATCCTTTCCAGAACCTTCCCTCATTGGTCCACACTCCTTCCTGATGATCTTAAGGGATGTCTTATACTCCCATGGGAGACAGAAGCCCACTTTACAGACAGCCTTCCATTTGCGCAGACTAAAAAGCAAGGGATTGCTCTCTACATTGGGGCATTGCCCTACTCCATTTCTTTGTTAGGAATTTTAACGACTTGCAGTGATGGCTCCACCAACAGCTGGGTTTCTATTGGTCAACGGCAACATTCAGTAACTTCTGGGACATAACTTTTCATGGCTGCTTCATTGGATCTTCACTAAGAGCTTTGTTTCAAAGAATTTCTCAGTTCAGGGACCTTTGCTCTGTGGTCCTCCCATATTCCCTTGAACTTTGACACGCTATTGGTTGAAACAGGGAACTCTTGACATGCAATTGGTTGAATCAGTGCCAAACCTAAAGCATTCCATAAATAGTAGACCCAGCTGAAGGTCCATGAGTCATGATGTGGGGGAAGTGCTGGTATTGGATGGTGACAATGAAAGTGTTTATATCTCTGTAACACTCCCCAATCCTGTGTTTATACAAATCTGGGTTGGCAAGCTTCCACTTGAGGGTGGACCAGTGCCAAAAAGTTAAACCTCTAAAACACATGTGACTGGATGAGTTATTGTTGTTTGCATGGCAGTGACATCACAACATAAACAAGTGAACTTCTTCTGTCCTGCTCACCTCACCAGACCCAACTTGCATTGGCAATTTACTCTGGTCTTATTATAAGGGCACCGTTGTTTGTTTTCAAAGACCAGTATCCACCTTTTATGTGATCCAACATATACATTGTACATGAAATGACAAACCAGTGAAAATTTAAGCTCAATCGGTCATCAGAGTCAAAAGAAAATTGTGAAGAAGGAAAAACTAAATGAAAGTTTACCGATACCAGACTCAAACTCAACATTTGAACACCATTTCCTTTGGTCAATAACAAACAGATATTACACTGGTGAGGTGTTATCAATCAATTGAAATAAACAAGACCGCCCGAACTTAATCAGTCATGAGTTTGCTGGCCCAGGGCTAAACAAAAACCACCGGCCTTGGGCCAGCAGTCCAGTGTAAAATCCAAGCCCTGGGATTTGTTTTGACTTTACAACTTACACAAGGCCAAAGCATGGAGGAAGGAAATGGAGCTGCAGACGCTGACACAATGTACATGAACATGTGTGTTACAACTCTTAAAGGTTCTGTATACGTTTGGTAATTGGAGCCTACTGATTGTGTTAATCCTATATAAATGTAGGTACATACAATAAAACTAACTTGTGAAAATTTCACTTCAAAAGGTGGACGCGTTTTTGAGATATCACCGAAAAACCGGAGCGAATATTTCCACGCAGGAAGAATATTCCCCATAGGAATACACAGTCTGAGAAGCGTTACAGCCGTCTGTAACGCTTCTCAGATTCAAATTTTGGGGGATAAAAGGTGATATAGTTTTCCATAACCGCAGTACTTCGAAGTGAAAAGTTTCTCAAAATGCATTATACTATCCAAAGCTGCTGTACTTCTTACCAAGTAAGTTTTTATTGCCATTAATTTTCAGAGTCATTACCAAACGTATACAGACCCTTTAAATATAACAAACAAATAAGCTGACATTTTGTCAAGATTACACTTTGTAAATGCGCATGTGCCTGCATTATTATTCTACAGCTATTAAATACATTTAAACAAAAGCCTGCTTCTTTTCATTTATTTTTATAGGTATGGTTGTCGCTTTATTACAACCACGAATGTTAATGTTGTTACTATATCTTCCAGACGTTATTCCTTGCTCTATGCATTACTCTAGGCACAGCATAGCTCTAGGACACAATGAAGAGTCTTTTCTTAAGTTTATGAGACAAGCTCATAGTAACAATTAACAATACCAACTATACAGAAAACCAGTAACATATGGTTTGCAGTTCAAATGCATCCGCTCTACCACCATGATTTAAAACCACACATCACAGTGACCCCTACAAAAAGTACACAACACACCACAGGGGCTTACTCACTAAATTTCCAAATATGGACAAACTGTTAGGACCATAGTAGGACCATGGATCTTGAGCTGCTTCTTATTACTACTTCTTATTAGTGGTGAACAGAACTCTCACATCTCAGCTGGAATCAACAAGCTATCCTAACTCCACATGACAAATGAAATTAAATGTTTGGATTGGATTTCCAAAAGTAAACACATCGTCAGAGTAGAAGGAAATTCCTTCTAAACCCTGTCTACAGTCTACCCCAGACAGTTGCCAGTTACTTGTATCACAGAGAAAGGACATCAACTTGTTTCATCGCCTTTGCAAGACACTTTCAAGAAGTGTTAAGAGTTTGTAAGTCTGCCGGATAGTAACAGTGACAGCTGGCTTCTTGTAATGAAATAATAGCATGTCTAAAATGCTTATCTTCATTAAGCTAATGTCAGACCATAACATAAGACTTCATTTCACAGCGTCATACACATTACACAAAGTCACATGAGACCATGTATTTCATGAAATGGAAGTAAGTCCCTCAAATTAAAAATTTAGAATTTCATATCTGCATTCATCCACTATATTTGAAGTATCTTTAAAAGAGACATATTGATATTTCTGCACATTATAGATGTTGATCATAAGAACCTTCCTTCATTGATGGAAACTAACAAGATTTCAATCTTTCGCATGACTGGTTCCTAGAAGACTCCTAATCCTATATACATCTCTTTCCGCTTGCTAAACCAGCAATCTGATCAACACCCTCTGCCAGGGCTCCTGACCATTCCTGGCACTTTCAGCACTAATTAGGGGTGACAGGCCCTGACTTGAACCATCAACAAATACTGATGGATGAATGTCAATCTGGGCTGTATAAACTCCCCTGTGGCTAGACTATAACTAGACAACAGCTCACATGTTGTCATATAAGACACCTTCACTCACATGGACACGTTTTTTGCCACAAAGGAATGCAGACAATTTCGGACAAAGGATATCAACTTTTGTGGTCACAATTGGACAGAAAGTTCCAGACTATATTTGGGTATAAGTTAGCTATTTTGAAGCTTGGTGTGATGAATTCGCATAGGGTGGTGGGTTTTCCCAGAGTTTGACATACTGTCTTAATTTGTTAGACATACTATGATAAAAGGACCTACATTTAAAAACTCAAAAAATAAATTGTCATAACAAAGGATTTTAATGATATAAAAAAAACTCACCTGATTTTCCAAAGCGAAGCAGAAGGAAACAGTACCAATGCCCGATTAAGAAGTGGATGGAGAGAGAAAATCAACCAGGATCGGCGGAAATCCAGTCAAGAGGATTGGGAAGAAATAAATAAAATAAAAATAACTTTTAAAAGGTTTATTGATTTTCAAAAATTATTCATTGTGATGTCGATGATACACAATCCTCAGCAGGGAAGAAAAAAAGATAGTCGGTGAGTATTCTGACCTGAAAAACTAGACGAATGTTCAAACGGCCGAAAGAAATACTCGGTCCATTCGGGCTCAGACAGATGCATGCTTTTTGTTACCACACACACCTCTAACACATACGGAGACAACTGTTAAAACAAGTGGCATTTCGTAACGTGCATCTACCCTCTAATTGTTCATATCACTGAACCATAGCATGGTGAACAGACCTTTTTTTATTTATTTATTTTTCAATACTAATCCATGAGGTACCAGCATTTCTACCATACCGAGAATCCTCTTATGGATATTTAAATAAGCTGGA
This sequence comes from Leptasterias polaris, assembly GCA_037783415.1. Taxonomy (NCBI): domain Eukaryota; kingdom Metazoa; phylum Echinodermata; class Asteroidea; order Forcipulatida; family Asteriidae; genus Leptasterias; species Leptasterias polaris. The sequence continues at coordinate 4,440,537 of JAZGTN010000077.1, forward strand.
AGGAGTACGATATCATTGAATAAAAACAAAATAGTACAAACAAAAATCAACAAATTATTGACACGACTGCTGGCATAACTGCACTAAAACATTTTATCACATTATGCATACATGTACATTCTAGTAAACTAGGACAGAGAAAATAACTTCACAATGCGTCTGAACATTTAAGAAGCATTGTAAGTTCAACAGATACAGAGGTACAGAAATCATTTAAAAATGATATTCCAGTTCTCCTTGTCGGACAGCAGCGAGTAACCGACAAAGAGACTAGCTAAGTACTGGGATGAGAATTAAAGCGTCTGAATGCATTTGAAATTGACTGTAACTTTTCTTTGTTGTCTGTTGAAAGGGGACTTATTAAATGAAAACACTTTGTACTCAAGTTTTCAAATACTAGAGATTTGAAGTTAACATAATAGGCCAAGTCCGGCTATGGCTACGACTGTTGCTAAGGGATAAAAATTAAAACGTCTGAATGCATAATTTTGAAATTGACTGTAAATTTTCTTTGTTGTCTAAAAACTATAGCATTTCAAACAAAACTATAGTTCAAGTAAAGTTTTCCAGCATGACCATCTTTACATCGCATAAGCTTTGTGCAAATCTGTGAACATTTTTTTCTCTCAATCTTACCAATGTTCTGCACACCCTTTAATGCAAATCTCCCGATGTTTGAAATCATTTTGCTTGAGCATTTATTGACTCGTCCCCCACTCTACCCAGCCCCAATGCCACACAGAATCCCAAGCTTCAACATCCCTTGAGACAATCCAAAACATTATGTACACACCTGCAGTAGCAGGATTGGGGGTCGGGCCTACATGGGCCTTCATGGGAATACGCCGGAAATTGAAAGAGCATTCAATCATACAGAATCTTGGTAACAAGTTTCAATCGAACCATTTTTTTTGTTTTGATACATATATATTTTTTGGGTCTTGCATATTTCTAAGCAACGTGTGAGTTTCCTTTGTTCTTGTTTTGTTCAGGGAATGTGTAGGCTGTAAAAATCGTAGTCTTGCTCCCTGTGTAAAGTATTGATTATAGTACTGACTCGTATGAGGCACCAGATTATTTCACCACTATTCTAATTTTGGTTAGTGAGTATCAAAAATATAAAAATTCAAATGAACCAAATTAACAAAATGCAGCTTCATTTGATACTAATACTATAGGCTACGTATCCTCTTCTCCACAGGTTATACAGCCACCAAACTGAGGCTCTGAGAAAAATAGTCGGGTCCCTCTACTATTATACACATCAATCTCATTTGATAGATATAGGAAACCCTTCAGAGATTACAATACCAAAAAAGGTCTATTTTTTCATGTCATCCTTTCTAAGAAAAATGTGATTCATCTTATAAAACACATTACTATTATTTATGCATGGATTTTCTCATGACTCCGAAGACCGATTGAGCTTAAACTTTCACAGGTTTGTTATTTCATGTATATGTTGGGTCACATCAAGTTTGGATACTGGTCTTTGGCAATTACCAATGTTGTACACACCCTTTAAATGACATCATGCATGATGTCCATAAGGTCTATTATGGAGAGCTTTACTCCAACCCCCAAAATAAATTATCTAAACAACCTTCTTAAACCATCCCATTGACTGCAAAGGGAAAACAAAAAATAGAAAACAACATTTTTCTTACAAATGCCAACATTAAGATGACCGACAAAGACTGTTTGTCTAAGAGGTTCATCATTTGCAAAGAAGGCACTCTGCACACAGCCATCCGCAATGAGGTTAGAATATTTATGGCTTCTCAACAACAAAAACAAACTAGATTTCCATTTGCGGTGACATCCGTATGTCCGAGAGAAACGAGATCTTGTCTTGATTTACAATTCACATACTCGGGTTCCATTCCACAGATTGGCAACCCAGGCCAAAAATAACCCTTCGGGTCCACAAATGGCTCAACTTAATGAACCGTTGCCGCCATTAATCCTGGCTGTCTTACGCCCGGTGACTGCCAACAAATTGTAAATACTAGGTGAGCTAATCCAGGAAAAAAAAAGTGATTAACGAACACGCTCGTCAGTCGCCTGCAAGCTGGGTGGGAATTATTTGTTTTTATGGAAATGGTTTTTTAGGGTGATCAGATTTTAAAATCAGAATTTTGTAAATATTTTACAGGATCATGTACTTTCATGAAGGCGGGGAAAATTAAGCATGCAGACGATGATGCCTGAATCGCAATCACTCCAGCTCTTATGTTCAGGGTGCGTGTGTGTGCGCGTGTGGGGGGGGGGGGGGGTTCTTTTGATGGCTATCCGATGTCGTTGTTAATGCAATCTTATACCAGAAGGGTTTTCAGTTTGGTCTGGGGCACGTTGTGAGGGTGATTTCACAAACCAAGGAGTATTAACTTTCCAAGTGTGTTTAATAGCCACATGCGAGTTAAACTCGATGCCAACATTGGTCTGTTATCGTACAAGGAAATATATATACTTTACCAAACGGAAAAGGGGGGGGGGGGGGAAATAATGCATTCAAAGAAAGCGCTAGGCCCTCAGCGTGATCTGAATCCCCCCCTAGCTTGACCGGCAGAAGCAGACACAAGTAATTCAAGGGATATCAAGAATATCAGTTAACTGTTTTATACAGGATTGGTCAATAAAAGGCTGACAAAATATTTGTTGGCAGTGTTACTGTTTTGTGTGATCAATCATGTACATGAAATAACAAAGCTGTGAAAATGTGAGCTTAATCCGTTGTTTTGGTCAGGAGAAAATAGTGAAAAACAAAACTAAAAAGGTTGACGAATGTAAATCTATGCACAGTGAAAGGTCAGATATTTCCAATGCTAATAATAAAGGGAGATCGTTTGGATTTATTTATTGATTTATTCCTTTCATTTCCTCAGTGGACTGATTTGTTAATGAGATGACAAGGCAGTCACCTTGAATTCCAAAACGCTGACAAAGGCAGAGGATATTTATATATATTTTTTACCGTTCATCACGATACGCACTGGAAAACTCACTAGCAACAACGACGAGCACCGGAATCAATCCAATCATTTGGATTGTCACTTTGTTTACACTCGTCGAGTTTTGACAATGTGTATATTTTTCTTCTAAATTTTACTGTGTAACACTGAATTTCCATTATACTTTAAATTGTTAATGCAATTTTGCTTACGGATGTTGAGTTTTGATAATGTGTACATTTTTCCTCCAAATCTTAACATGTAGCACTAAATTTGTAATTGTTAATGCCATTTTGCAAAAGACCTTCTGTTGATTTTGATTTTTTTTTTTTCCAAAGTTGTCCAGAAATGTCAAAACAAACTTAATATACATACAAAACGGAAACATATTTTCATGGTAACAATATTTGTTTTAAACAGATTTTTCCTGCAAACAATTGTTTCAAAATGTTGGGGTCATGGCCGGTAAACCTTTCTAAACACTACACTGGTGATAAAAAACATACTGATTCTGTTTTTCAATACCTGTTCACTACATGAAATAGTAAATCAAATGATTGATGGTTCATAAATTACAAAATTATTTGTACGAAAACTGTGTTGTTATCATTACTGTATGGGTGAATTGACCTAGGCAATCTGGGCCAGTACTGAGAGGGTGTTTTTTAAGAGTGAGCGATTTGTTACTGGTACATGTAAAATCATGTCTTAGGATTCCTACATTTGCCGATCCCTCATAGTGATTTTTCACACTAGAGTAAGAGTGAATGAATGCCATGGCCGAATGGAATTGAAAAATGCTGGATGTGTTAATTTTCACTCAAAAAACAAAATAAGACACAAAATATACTAGTGTATTTTTTTCCCCATGAATGTGTCATTCAGAGTTATCAAATTTTCAAAATTGCGATATTGGATGTTGCTTGTTTGTTTTACCTTATTCTTATTATTTAGCAAAAATTAGTTAGTAGCCTGACGTTTCGACCGTAGCAGAGTCTTTCTCTTATTATTTAGAAAGTAACTATTTTTCAAGTTGCACTGCTTTCTTTATGAAAATTTTATTTTTAGCATTGAAAAGGAAATAGCTTCAGTCCTTAGATGGTTAGCTCGGTGTGAAGTAATTCAATCAAAATCTAATTTAAGTGAATGAATAAATGAATAAATGAATGAAGGAATGAATTTCTGTTCTTTCTTTGTAAACCAAATACTGCATCTTTTTTCCCCATGTTGAACCGTACGGGAAACTTCCCAATTTGGTTTCACCAAAAGCTTCCTCCACTTAAAAGGGAAGGTATGCGTTTGGTAATCACTCTTAAAATTATTGGCAATAAAAAACTTATTGGTCAGAAGCCTACAGCAGCTTTCGACAGTATAAAGCATTTTGAGAAACATTTCACTTCGAAGTAATGTGGTTATGAAAAATGGTACTACCAGTTTTTTATTTGAATCTGAGAAACGTTACTGTCAGATACGTTTCTCAGATTGTGTATTCCTATTTAGGGATTATTCTAGTCTACTGAGTGGACATATTCACTCCAGATTTTCGGCAACATCTCAAAAACAGGACCACCTTTTGAAGTGAAATTTTCACAGATTAGTTTTTTGTGTATTTCACTTCTTGCTTTATTTGGGTTTTGTGGATTGTATGGAAGTATCAAACAAGAAAGCAGGCATCAGTGATCAAAGATGATCAAAGATGACAACAAACCCTAACACCATGATGAACAGCCTGGCACCTGTTTTATGCCAAAGTGTGAACATGGTAGTCAAAAGTGCTTATGAAGTAAAGGCTATTATAGTGAGGCCCTGTCCTAATGAATAATTTCATGACCAGCAATCTTTATAACAGCTGTTTCTGGAGGTCACAAGGTTGCTCAGGCATGCTCAGGTGCAGCAGATGCCAAGCCCAAACAGTGTCACAAATTTGTAGACTGCCTTAATGGTAACAATGTTTCCTATGGATAATGGCTGGGCATTTTTAGAACAAGAGTGCTTTTTGTGCTGCTTTTCCTTCCTCCATGGTTTTAGTACCAAAGTATAACTTTGGTTTTTGGAACCGTTAGATTGTTTTAATCCTATATATAAATGTAAATATAATGGTCAGGACGACCCGTCATTTACATGATTACTGCATTGTACAGGAGAACCTGAATAAGCTGCAACTGGTCTCTTTTTTACTTCCATATACTCATCCGCATTAACTCGAACTGTCTTTTGTGATTTACTTGAATCCTTCCATTTTCTCAATAAAACTCAAAACCACATGATAACTCAACACCTTATGATTCCATGTAATGAGCAAGATCTGAGCCCAATTTTATGGCTCTGCTTACCGCTGAATTCTGCGCTTGCAATCACCATTATCCACTAATACCGAGCAAGCGCCGAATTTCTTACTAGCTGTGTAAGCGAAGAATGCCTAGTAACGTGGACTACGCAAGTGCACAGGCAAAAATTCCCTGCTAACCCGTGAAATACGCTTGACGAAGCGCCGATTCTTTGTTTACGGGCCCAGTTGACTAGTGCAGTCCTCAGTCCAACCAAAGTTAAAACAGATGTAGTGAACATTCTTTTCTTTTTTATAGTCTTTTGGGAAGAAAAACAAATAAATAAATAAATAAAAATTGAAAGGGTGTGGCATCAAAAAGGGATGAGAGTGGGGGACAATCAACAGGCATTTTTTTAAACTTGGCCTCAGGTGATTTTCTTATAACACTGCACAAGCATCTGAAAAATGAATCGCAAACTTCACCCCACACCATGATTAAACAATGATCAATATCAAAAGACAACATTCAACCCTAAATTATTAAATTAAATATTTTGCTGAGGAAAAATAAACAGGGAGCAGGTAACAAAACAGTGCACATGACTTGGTATCTCAGTTGGTAACCGTTTTTTTAGTACTAGCGAAATCAGTTCGTGCTGAGCACATGTTTGTGTTCATTTTACTAGAGAATATAAAACTACATCGTAAAACATCCCCATCCCCCCCAAAAAGTGAAACATTTCAAATGGTGTCTAGTACTCAATTAACTCCCCCCCCCCCCCTTGATGTAAAAACAGCAATTTCTTACTTGCAGGAGTAGGGAGAATGGCTTGCTGATGCATGCTGGAGGGATCATGAATGGTCTCTGGATTAGAGTGGTAGTTGGAGCTAGCGCCATCATCCATATGCTGTTCTACGATCAAATTCACGTATCAGTACTTTCAACAACCACCGGCTCCTCAGGTGCTCCGATCATGCATCCAAGTTTCGGAGAACTGTTGAAGATCTTTTAGGGGTAGGGCTTAGTGATGGAGTGCTTGGATTATTTGGTGGCGACTCAGGAGATGTTCTCCTACCATGTTGGTAAGATGAAGAAGATGATGATGTTGCAGACGTTACAGTCCGTTCGTTTCCTTGGGGGTTTCCACACAGCGACGACGTCCAAACACTGACAACATGTAGGAGTCTGTCATGAGTTTAGAATGACAGCGACTTGCCAGGGCCCGTCTTGATGAACCCGATGCAAATCAAGTGGACTTTGTCCCCCTTGCATCAAAAGATGTGCAACTGATCAATAACGGTGAATATTAAGACAAGCTCTCCCGCGTACTGCAGACTTAAAAAATGAAGGAGAGGAAGGAGCAGGGTTTGCCTCCCTCTTATGCCACGGCTATTTCCTCCGCCGCTACAAGAGCATCTCGGTTTCCTTGCTTGTAGTCATTTCCTAATAACATTAACAATCGTACCGGTCGGGCTACGCTGTCATCAAAATGGTTCAGTCAACCCTTTTTTTTTCACTCGACAAATCTGTTCCCCCTTTTAGGCTTATCCACACGGCTGCACAAACGCTGGGTAGCGATACTCGGCCTATATCATGATTCACTCATATTATTTAAGAAGATCCTCGGCAGCTAGACTAGAATTAATCCTGTTAAGACTGTCCCGTTCACCCTGGATGCGTTCAGTCCTCTGCCAAGACTTCAAAGGGATGGGTCGTATAATTATTCATCAAAGTAGTCTAAATTTATTTGGTCGGATCAATAGGAGTGAATCGGCATTGTCATCAAAATTGTCATCAAAATATTAAAAATCAATACTTTATGGCTATTCTGGTTAATTATTCAACTGAGGGAAATATATTCGATGAATGAACCGAGGACAAACAATACAGATGTTGCGGCTTGCAGCTACGCATATTATTTACATAATAATAGAAGGGTACTAAAAGAATGAGTAATGGTTGTGGATCAGTACGAAATGAAGCACCGACTCTAGTGAGATTCTACACAAATAAAAAATCATGAAAATTGGATAACAGGTCCCTCTTTGTGTGATGAGGAAGCCCGGACTCTAGTGAGATTCTACACAAATAAAAAATCATGAAAATTGGATAACAGGTCCCTCTTTGTGTGAAGAGGAAGCCCCCATGAATTTATAAAAAAAATCACAGTTTCTGGACTCTCTACATCATTTCAACTAGAAATCTAGAGGTTTTGGTTGGCACAAGAGCACTATCTTTCCCCTCTTTCAACAAAATCTGAGAGTCTTGGAGATCAATAAACAAAATCCTGACATCTGGACAAATTCTGTCATAACAAATGCCTGAATTACATAAAAAAGGGTCCACTAGATGTAGCAGGAAGATGATAAAACTGTCTGCATACCTAGATTAGTCTCTTAAAGGAAACACACCATTTTCATTTTGTTGTTATGACCTTTAAGACCTTTTTTCAAAGACAACACATTCTTTCCAAACCTGAACCCTGGTCAACACAGGGTCGGGTAAGAACTGGGAAATCAATGGGAAAGAATACAGGCCAGAATCCACCCTTTTCCACAGTTATTATTCTAAGCTAGAAACCCTTGACAAAGACTGTTTCTGCTGTTAATATCACAGTCATGTTATTATTCTGTAAATTTTGGACGGTTTATTAAAAAAAAAAAACACTCCCACACTAGTTTAGGTTTCTGTGCCTTCAAGTTATGATACAGTACTGGTTAGGATTAAAAACATCATTGTTTATTTTGAGTCTGAATGCTTACTGAATGAAGTTCATACTAGAATCATTTATTTCTGTGAAATATTTCTCTCTGAAATGAAGTCATATTTGATAAAACTATCTGAAAAACCCAGAATAGCTGATTTCGGTTGTTACAACCAAAATTATGGAATCTGTTTATAAGCTGAAAACTCACTATTTTCTCCTGACTCACACAACGGATTAAGCCCAAATTTTCACAGGTTTGTAATTTCATGAGTTACGGTTCACAGGTTTGTAATTTCATGAGTTACGGTGTCACACAAATATGAACAGTGTTTGCGCCTACTTGGTGAACTCTACCAATCGTGTATAACACCTTTAATATTCACTTTGGTTCTATCAAACATTTCACGCTCCCAACATTGCCCATTTTTCCATATTTATGATTGCAAGCTAATCCTGGATCAATTTTGCCAATCGCATGCGGGACAGTAAAAGCACAAAGACTGCCCGAAGGACAATTGCAAATCATCTGCAGCAACACGCATACTCCGTGAATAGAAATCACGACAAGGCGGGCTTCCTTCCCCACTAAGCCTTTCCCTCACCACATTTTTCTTTAATTATAAAAAATAACAAAACATACTTGGAGCCACATGGAATTAAATCCATTTAGTGTTTTAATTAAATTTCAATTAATTTAATTCTTTGCCTCGATAAAGAGTCTGCATATTCTAAGAAACTCAAATAAAACCGGGAAAAAAACCCATTACTTTTCTACTATGAAGCATCAACTCGCAAATGCACCAAATTTTATGACAATTCATTGAATCTTTAACAAATATTTTAACAATCTTGTCACAGGCTTGCTGCAGTGTGCATTGAGCGCTGTGTGCATACTAATTACAAGAAGGAGTAAACTAATGGTGTGTGTGTATAGCTCCCTCTTGTGCTCAATATGTGCCAGCTGTGTGTGCCATATGGAGCTGGTGTTGATTTCTTACACCTAAAGGATGGATGTCACCCATATACACATGACCCAATGTGAAAGCACACATTCTGAATTTGAGATTTTAACAAAGTACAAGGACTATGACCAACATGTACATGTGGTGTAGGCTATTGTGATATATACTTTTAAGGCTATTTTTAATATCACAATAGTTCTGATTTTTCCAAAATATCATGCCTGCAACAAAACCAATATGGAAACCGCCAACATTAATTAAGGCTATATAGCTCAGTTGGTGGAGCACCTGACATCAATCTGGAGGCTGGAGGTCATAAGTTCAAATCCCACTCTAGTCAATTTTTCTTCGTTCACCACCTCAAAAACGATATTAAAGTAGAACAAATATTATGCCTGCAACAGTATCAATATGGAAACCGCCAACATTAGGGCTAGATAGCTCAGTTGGTAGAGCACCTGCCATCAATCTGGAAGCTATAGGTTCAAATCCTGCTCTAGTCAATTTGTCTTTGTTCAATCCCCTCAAAAAAAATATATTAATGAGTGCCAAGCTCTAAATCTTCAGTACATCAATATGGGATATAGGTTTTTCTTTATCGCTTACTTGCTGGTTACTGATTCATAGTGTCTAAACAAGGGTTTTTAAATCAGCCTTTGCCAGACAAACAGCCATGTACAAACAGTAATTTGAGCCATTTCAGCCCCCTTCATTGCCGCCAGTGTACACACCAAGAGTGCGTCTGGCAACCAGGCAAGAAGGTTGCCACGACGATCACACGGAAACGAATAATTAAAGTGTTTTTCCTACAATGAGGGTCTTAAATGAATGGCTACATTGATGAAGGTCTGAGCTTGTTAGAAACCTATAACACTTAGGGATAGAGACAGGCAGGCTTTACCAACAGATCCCCTTTTAATATATTGGCCCCTGGGGAAGAGAGAGCTCTCTCTTACTACTGACAATTACTGAGAATAAGAACACAAGAGGTGCATGCTGTGGTTAAAGGCAGGATATACTTTTGGTAAATGTCAAGGACCAGTATCCTCACTTGGTGTATCCCAACATATACATGAAACAACAAACCTGTGAAAGTTTAAGCTCAATCGGTCATTGCAATCACCAGAAAAGTGTTTTCACTGTTTTCAAACATCGAGTTTTTGATTTGTGAGATCAAAACTAATTGTTTTACTCATTTCTCAAAAACTATAGCGTTTAAAGCAAAAATATTTCAAAGGGAGTTTCCCATTATGACCATCTTTATACCATGTAAGTTATGTGTGAATCTGTGAACATTTATATTTTTACTCTTACCAATGTTACAAACACCCTTTAAAGACCGTCATATCAGTCAAGAAACTCGAATTTACTCGCAGCATTCCCCCCCCCCCCCACCCCTCCTTCTTGGAGTGGATTGCTGGCCAAATGCCAGTTAAAACCCCCAGGACCAGAAAAGAAATAATGTAGCAAGTTCGGGTGGGTGGCTAGAGTTGGCTAGACTTAACCATCGATCTAGATGTCACTCGAACTGAACGCTGTGTGGTTTGACTAGAATAGTCCAACTGGATCAACCTCACCCTGGGGCTTTGATTCTCTAGTCAAATTCCCAAGTTCACAATAAATGAGTAATTTGTGCAATACTGGTAAGAATATTTGAGATACTTAGTTAACCATTGCACTAAAGTAGGGAAGAAAAAAAGGGGGGGGAATGAGAGTGACATGCCAACAGCAATTTGTTTCATTAATATTACATTATTGACTACACCATTTTGACTAATCAATGGACTAATAGCGCATTTGAGTGAAAAACAGACCCTGAATGCAAGAACGATGATGGCATCAAAACTTCCTCATTGTTGTCCGAAGCTAAATGCAAACCACTGCTTGGACAGATAGCTCCAAATGGCCCCAAATTCAAGTTCCCTCCCAAAAATGAAAAATATGGAGTGGAAACCTTAAAATATGGACCAGTGACAAAATGACTGGTAGACAAGTGAACCAACAAGTGAACTGGTTCCAATCTGGCCAGTAAGTGAAAATGTTAAGAGCAATCCCAAATTGGATGACAATACAAATGGATCTTGATTGGAGTAGAAATGGTTCTTGATTTGGGTAGAATTGGTTAATGCACCCTGATTGGAGTAGATTAATAGACCTTGATTGAAGTAGAAATGCCCCCTGATAAAAAGTACTCCTAAATGGCAATACATTAGTAACAAACCCAATCACCCCCCCCCCCCCCAACAAAATAAGAAAAAGTGTTTTGTTTGATTCGTTGGACTGAGGACTGCACTAATATTACTAATAAACTAGGCCAAGTTTCATGGAGATACACTCAATATAAGGCATACATGTAAAATGGCGTTTGAGCTGATAGTAAGCATGATTTTGTTGTGCTTTGCAACTTGATTTATTAGATTAAGCAGGTCTTTGAAATTGGGCCCTGATTATAAATGCTTGGCACTGGATCAGGCACTGGATCAGGCACTGGATCAGGCACTGGATCAGGCACTGGATCAGGCACTGGATCAGGCACTGGATCAGGCACTGGATCAGGCACTGGATCAGGCACTGGATCAGGCACTGGATCAGGCACTGGATCAGGCACTGGATCAGGCACTGGATCAGGCACACCACCATTTCATAGTCCCACACTTTGGGTGTCGAGTCACCATGTGATGTTGGATTTTTAGTTAAGAGTGAGGAAGGATCTTAGAAACTCACTCAAGGGAGTTAAACATCATCAACTTGATTTACAGCTAGAATATATTGTTAAATATTAATAATGCTATTAGGATAATATACAAGTTAGTTAATGTATAACAGGATATATCACCCTATACGATGCACCACCTTGTAATGCACACATATGTCTATTTGAGTTACACGCTGGAAAGTAAATTAATTCATTCACTAAGAAAGTGAACAAACACTGATGCATCATTTGTCCTCAAATGAGACCTTTCAGTGGAAATTACACACGACTTCAGAAATTGTCTTCCAAATCCGAAACACAAAATAACTGGATTGTATTCTCTCTCCATCATGCAAAGTTTCCAATCCATTCTAGCTCAGAAGATGTTTTTAACTTAAGATTTGTTATCAGTGATTGACGCTTGAGTGCATTTGCCGCCTTAAATATCAAATGTTGCTTCCCTTGTTTAGTCCTACATGTAATTCTTCACGCTGTAATCCACAACAGGTTGTTTTTTTCATGCAGGGAAAAAAAATACCGAAACCCAAAACAAAACAAAAAACCTGATCCTCCTCTCCAAAATAAAATCTTCATAAAAATATAATCTCTGGAAAGGCGTATTCTATAAGCTCCTTCAGAGCAAGGACGATTATACCTTGTTTGTTCCGATTTCTTGCGATTTTCTTGTGACAGAGACACATGCATGATTTGTTCCAAACTTAAACCTTTGCAAGGCCTTTACAAGCGTTCTTAATTCCCTTAAAGGCAAAGTATACCTTTGGTTTTTTGAATCGTTCGATTGTTTTAGTTCTATATACATGTAAATGTAGATATATACAATACAGTTAACTAACATATGGAAATTCATTTCAAAAGGTGGTAGCGTTTTTGAGATAACGCCGAAAAACTGGAGCGGTTATGTCCCCACAGGAAGAATAATCTGTAACTGGAACACACAATCTGAAAACGTTTCTCAGATTGAAATGTTTTTGAATCCCTCTCTCTCTTTAACCACATTCCTTTAAAGGGAATCGTTTCTTAAAATGTAATACATTTATCAACAGCTGCAGTGCTTCTTACCAAGTGAGTTGTTACTGTCATTAATTTTTGGAGTAATTACCAAAGGTATATACCCTCGCTTTAAAGGAGAAGTACTACTTGAAATATAATTCAGTAAATGTAACGATACTTTACTCCTGTCAGCATTTACTGAAACCCTTGAAATAACGGAGAATTTTCACAAATCAGCTTTGGCATAATCTTTCCTTTTCTTCCCGGTGGCAATAAGTCTGCTTTTACTTTGTAACAAATTGACAACTGAAGATGCAGTGAAAGAAATAAGTACTATGTATTGCCCTCTGACCCTTGAGGCAGTTCGCATTTGCAAACATCACAAACATCCGTTGCGATGTTGTTTATGCAAAGGTTAGTTTGATGAAAATCCTTCTTTTTTCATTTTCATTTCATTTCAAGTTTATTTTTAAACTGGCAGCACAAGGCTCAAGTATGAGGCATACAAAAACAATGCAGCACAAAGTTCTTTGGAACATTGCAGACGGAATGTCAGTAATGAATGTAATCCATCCATGAAAACAAAAAGACGCATCGTTAATTTAAAATAAAATAAAAATTGTTTATCAGAGTTGTCCACCTACTTTGGAGCAACCCTCAGGCTTTTTGTTTGACATGAATTCTGCATAATACAAATAGACACAATACGTCAACGTGGGAGAAGGCTGAATTCATCTGAATCAAGAATTCTAATCCGTTCTTCTGAGAAACTCCAAGTCTTCATAAATACCTTGTTATTAAAATACCTGGGAATCTAATTAGACGGCCTGGAGCCAGCTACGTGCTTTCTCTGAACCAAAGCCACGTATCCATTATGGCGAAAAACTTGTAATAATCTTGTAAATTATACGACTATGGATGCTGCGCCCCAACCAGCAAAAACGCTGTGCAGATGTAATTTTCTAAATTCACATGTTTTTAAGCATGTGGAAAACATTGGTTAATGTCAGTGTCCACACCTATGTGACCCATACTTGAAATAAGAAACCTGTGAAAGTTTAAGCTCAATCAATCACCGGAATTACAAGAAACAGAGGGAAAAAACCTTTCATGTTTTCACCAATTTCAAACATCAAGTTTTGGACTCATGGGGTCAAAACTAATTGTGTTTCTCATCTCTCAAGCTACAGCATTTAAAGAATATATTTGGAAGGAATTTGTCCACCATGACCATCTTTATATCACATACGTTATGTGCAAATGTGTGGACATTTATCTTTTCAAGCTTACCAATGTTGTGCACACCCTTTAAAGGCACTGTACACGTTTGGTAATTACTCAAAATATATATTAGCATAAAAACTTACTTGGTAATGAGCAACGTAGAGCTGTTGATAGTATAAAACATTGTGAGAGACGACTCCCTCTGAAGTAACGTAGTTTTTGAGAAAGAGGTAATTTCTCACTAAAATAATAAAAGACTTCTGGCCAGAAGCCTTTTATTCCTATCTGAAAGCACACTAATTTGTACAACAAGGGTGTTTTTTCTTTCATCATTTTTTTGCAACTTCAATGACCAATTGAGCCCAAATTTTCACAGGCTTGTTATTTTATGCATATGTTGGGATACACCAAGTGAGAATACTGGTCTTTGACAATTACCAAACGTGTTGCCTTTGAACAGTGTAGATGTTTTATCAAACAGAGAAAAAAACCAGCACCAAAGAGTGCAGACTATTCAGGGTTTAAAAGGGAACAAAAGGAAGATGTTTATTATATTACTTCTGGTTCATTATTCGTCCAAAATTTAAAACAATACATCCTGGAACTATAAATGACTTCCAGAACCACATCAAACATCTGTTGTTGGTTGGTTGAACCTGTATTCCTAATCTCTGTAAAAACCACTCTACAATTTTCAGACAACTTGACAATTCAGGACGTCAGAGAGTTGAGGCACACAAGCTAATAATAGTGAAAACAGGATATGACCTCTGGAGGAATGTACTTCGTCTGGCATTTGTAGGCACATGGTATTTTCACAAGTACATATACATTATCATATACAGGTTTTATTTAGTTGTGCATGGAATGGAGGCAAATCCATTAACAATCAACATTTTGACATCTGACTGGTACTTGGCACTCTGATTACCAGTCTTAAATGTTTGTTTTAACAATTCCTTAAAAACTCTCAACATGAAATCAATGCCTTTTCAACTACAAACCCCCAAATCCACGAAAATTATAACAACCAGGAAGCCAACAAAAAAACTCACACAACGGATTGACCTATTTCAGAAATCAAAGTACAATTAAAACATTAGCCAGGCTCTCTCTACTGAAAGGCTAGCAGTTCAAGCTTTCTATCCTTATTTTATCAAATTCTCAACTCCGCCATCCGAAATGAGCACTATGCAAATTAACCAGGTCTAGTTCCAAGCATGCAGACAGCTCCAATACACACACACAACCAGAATCCCCAGTCTGTATTTTTTTTCTTCAAATTCTGGGCAGGCTACTTTATGCTAATATCCCCCCCCCCCCCCTCCCAATCGTCGATGGAAATCCAGTGACTGAATAAAGAAAAGCATCAATGCAAAATTTGAACTGGGCGCTTGTTGAGCTTAATCGTACCAGTGCCCACATGTATAGAACTGCATAAGCAAGAGGTTATCAGCCAAAATACCACTTCACAATCACATGGTCCATCAGTGACTGGTGTCCTGGTCATTTTTGCTATAGCGCTATTGTTTGCTTTAACAGCTGAATAAAATTGGGCCCAGATTGCAATACCAAATCGACCTGTACAGTACTTTATACCACATGTCACTAGTACATGACAGTTTGTGAATGTGATGCTTTCCTGTCTCGTGGTTGTTCCAATGAAAGCAGTTGTTGCACTCCTCGTATTGACAGATGAAATAGTCCCGACTGTACTTTTTCATTTCACCCGCCCCTCATCACAAAGTACAGTGTAAAACACAAGGAACACAACCATTACAGGGACTCCTCAGATTACAACGCATGTACACCCACCTCCATGTTCCACTCTAAAACCTGCATCCATAACATACATTCCCACTCTTTCCTAAATTTTGAAGAAAAAACACAAAAGGAAAACAGAGGTCGGGAAAAGAAAACATTTTGGTCTCCCTCAACCATTAATTTTGTTTATATAAATTTGTTCTTTCCCCAAAATGATAAACAACAGAAGAAAGAGTATAGAACCTCTCCCACGCTATATCTGTTTACACCCACTTAGAATTCACAGCCCAACTGAATTCGACCCGCACCCAAATTGACATAACTCCCTTAACAAAAGTGTTGGGACCCAATAACCCCCACCCACAACAAAGTCCAGTGAACTGGGTATTCTAGTTTAGATTTTACAAGAAATGAACACCCTGGAGGTAATGCTGACTGGATTAGAAGAGTAGATGCTCCTTCTAATCTCATGAGGACAAAGTTATAAGAGGATACAAATATCAGGTAGGATTTTCCTGCTTTCATTTTATTGAAAAAAGTAGGAGGCCTTACCATAAGCTATAAGGATACCATAAGCTGTAAGGATGCCCAAATGCTCAGTTTCTAGCATGGTTCTCCCCATGCACAAGCTAGCGTATCGTGCCAATACGCGCAGATTGCGCAAATTTCGGTGATACGAAAATTGTGTATTTTATTTTTTTCACAAAACAAGAGATAACCATCTAGAATGCTCCAGTTTGCATAGTAGGGCTTTTAAAGCCAAGATAAACACCAAGTTGAAAACATTTCAAAGACCTTATTTTTCAGTTCAGCATGTCTCAGCCAAACATCAAACAATTTTGGTCTAGAACGTCCCACAGTTTTGAAAAATAAACTGAGGAAAACCCTAACAAAAAGGCATGATGGTGAGTGGCTATGGTGCAAATCTAAATTATCCATCACTGGTCAATGAACGATTTCACGCAGTGAACGATTTCCCTTGTATACATGTAGCAGAGCAAAATGTTACACAAAATGTATCAGTTGCTACTCAAAAATCAGGAGTTGCTACTCAATATAAGCATTCTGTGTGCACAAAACTTGTTCAGTCTAACTATGTTGCTGTGCAAAATTTCCGGACGAAATCGTTCCCTGAAACAGATTTTATTTTTTAATTAAATCTGAGCTGTTGATTATTTCCGAGCCAACGATAAATACATCATGCACCAGAACGTAAACAAACAAAGGCTCGTGAAAGGAAAACAAATGCAATAACACTAATTAAATATCTAAATTCCGCTGCAATATCATTTTCATATGAACCACTTTTGTTTTGGGTGCTGGAAGAATGCTGTGCACTGTCCTGTCATTTTTGGTGAACTGCATAAAGGTCTACATCTCCAAAAACAATTAATTAATTTTGCGTAATGTAAGCAACACAGCTAGGTTGTTATTTTTTTCTGGGTTTAATAAGGAGAAATTCAAACCAACTTCACAGAAAAATGTACTCTAAAGAAAAAAGAGGGTTATAAATTTTGTGTGGCTTGCGGAATGCACACTGCCTAAACACAGGGAAACAGACCCTTCAAAACAAATCAATAAATACAAAAATCCTTCTTCAAGATGAACCACCAAACTAAATCCCCGTAGACACAACCCACCTCAACATCTATTGTTTCAGTCCTAAATTAATAAACCCATCAGCTTGTTTCAAAAACAGTGCATCCAAATAAATCAAAGATTTGGAAAAGAGGCCAAGATAAAAAAAAACTCAGAGAGCCCAGTCTGCCATTCCCAAACGAAGGCCAGTGCTTAATTGAAACCTGCTCACTTATCTAAACAGACCTAGAATCTAGACTTTCACCCAAATAATAACAATACTAATTTTGTCTTCTCTCTCTTCTCTGATTGAACAGACTTGTACGGCCACGCTGGCTCCATGAGTTTCCCGTTCTTGTTTTCATTCCCGTTTCCTCTGAAATCAAAAGCGTCGTTGTCGCCGGGGCCCACGTGACTCTGGCTCAGGGTTCCTCCGTATGGTTGTGATCGGGTGACGGGAACATACCATGAGAATCAGACTGAGCATGGAGTGATTTGGTACAGAACAATTCTCGGTTAAAGGGACACGTTGCCTTGGATTGGGCGAGTTGGGCTATGAAAAGCATTTGAAACCGTTTATTATGAAATGCATATGGTTAGAATGATGTTTTAAAAGTAGAATATAATGACCCACACAAATATGCCTCGAAATTGCGTGGTTTTCCTTTTATGCCTCGAAATTGCGTGGTTTTCCTTTTATATCGTGAACTAACACGGCCCGCCATTTTGTAGAGCCAAATTTTTGACTCCACAAAATGGCGGACTGTGTTAGTTCGCAAAGTAAAAGGGAGACCACGCAATTTCGAGGCATATTTGTGTGGATCATTATATTCTACCTTTTTAAAACATCTTTCTAACCATATGCATTTTATAACAAACGGTTACAAACGCTTTTCATAGCCCAACTTGCCTGATCTAAGGCAACGTGTCCCTTTAAGTTGTGCCTTGACGTTCAGAGCAAGAGGAAGAGGGCTAAGATAATAGCACCTGCCTCAAGGTGCTGGAGGCCTTGAGCTGACCTATATGGCAGCACGCGACTTGCCGAGACCGTCAGAGCTTTTTAACCGAGATTATTTGCAGATTTACCACAGAAATCTTGTTTGTATTTGTTTAGATTTGAATTGCAAAATGGGAAACAGAAGGAAGGAGGTCTAGGATCAAAGGTTATAAATAATTTGAAGAAGACTGACGTAATGCACTTGAGTTTGATAAAAGCAAGTGCTGCCAAAAACTAATAACAGAATCAGAAGAATGATATTACCATTTTATTTGCAATTTAAAATTAAGGGACTTACATTTGTGTCTGACATTTTTGTTATTATAATGTTATTAATTGGTTCAAATCCCGTTCTTGTTAATTTTTCTTTGTTCAACCCCAAATCATTTTTAATTTACCCAGTCAGTTTCCCTAGTGGTTTACTATCTGATATAACGTCATGTTATTAAATGTCATGGCGTGTCGTGGCCGAGCGGATAAGAGCACCGGACTCAAGCTCTGGTGTTTCAGATCAGCAGAGTGTGGGTTCGAGTCCCAGTCGTGACACTTGTGTCCTTCAGCAAGACACTTAACCATCATTGCTTTGTCCTTCGGATGTGACATAAAGCGTAGGTCCCGTGTGTTCCGTACTATACATCAAAGAACCCATAAGATAAGGGGTTCGCCCCGGTGTTCCTGGTTTGATTGGCTGCATATTGCGCCACAGCACCTTGTAAACCATTACATGGGGCTATGTAGAGAAATAGGTCTCATACTTCTAAATGTAGCTCAATACCTTTCAGGAAAAATACTGACTGTTGAAGCGCCTTGAGTGTCACTGAGTGACAGATATGCGCACTGTATAAGAAGCCGTTATTATTATTATTATTATAAATCACATTGTTGTAAGGGCAAGGCATCTTTTTCTTTGTTAAGGGCACCACTGTGAGGTAAACCTAAAACCTTCTACTGAAATAATCCAAGGGCCAAGGCATTGACCACAAGCACAAAGGCAATTAGCCCTTTCCATGAAATATGCTAATTATATTCACGTACAGACACTATTGGTGGCAACTGTCATAGAGTTGTACACTAGGCATACTTTTCAAGTTTGACCTTAAGTTTCACATTCAATGTCTATGTACATTTCCCCACCCCCACCCCACTCCAAAGATAGATAAATTTAAATAAATATAACAGTGTGGGATTGTGGGGAAAAAACAACAACATTACTGACAAGAAATTAATGGTGGGAAATGTTACTTTGAAAGCAATCCCAGCTCTGTCCAGTGAATGTGACATGCCCCCAAAGACTCTTAAATCTTCAAACCAATCAGCTGCGACTTCCCCAAGCAAACCGCCCTCTAGTGTCACTAGGGAGACTTTTTAAAAAAATATCTCAATTTCTACACACCCATCAGGCATTAGAGTAACTACATTTACCAAACGCTCACAGCTCCTACGACAAAATCCGGGTCATCTCCGCTGCAGCTCACATGTATCATGCTCGCTGAGCAATACATTTTTTGTTTCCCCCCCTTTTTTTTTTTTTACTTTATTGGTCTGCGATTGACGAGGTGAACCTCAACAGAAAAACTAATGGTGTCGATATAATCACCTGCAATCTTGTAGCCCTCCTGGGAAGATTTTAAAGAAAATTGGGATTGCAGAGCCCCGGGAAGGATGAGGATACACCTGCTGATCTGGGAGGGGAGGTGATGTACGGGGCAACTATTGCAATCAGGCAATGATTGTTAGTTTTTTTCTCCGCGTGAGGCCGGAGCATCCAATCATCTTCTTATTACAATTAGGTCAACGGTTCAATATTGTGACAAGTTGCAATCTGTTTTTATGAAAGCTGACATTTTCCCAGCTATTTGATCCTCCTTACCCTCCCTGTTTAGTTAACTTTGTCATGAAATGTCAAAATTACCATATAAGGGGGATGCTTCGATTTAAACACGATGTCAGTTGAATTACTGAAGGCTAACCTCATTACGGCATGAATAAGAACTTCATAATTAAGGAACTGCCTCTCTGTAAATGTACAAGTACATTTGTATGTAACGGCTTTAATTATGAGCAAAAAAAACAACAAAACAAACAAACAGGGAAAGTGTTCAAACACAAGATGGCAACATCTTTTAACTGATGGATCTTGACTGAGAAAAGTTATCAACTCAGGGCTAAAATCCAAATTGTTTGTGACTTTGTATCGTCTTGCCGCAGTCTTTTGCTGAAAACACCCCACTTTAATCATGGTTTAATTGACTTTTAATTTTCTTCTTTTTGTCACGAGTGCTTCAGGACATTTATGTGAGACGCTTTATAAGTACTGTTTATTCTAACTATTATAAATATCTTCAAAACGAATTTCAAAAATGTTAAGAAGCCAAACTGCATAATTGCTTTTGCAAAGCATTTCTTGGCTTATTGTGTGACAATGACAGGCATGATATTTGTACTACTTTAGTCTGGTTTCCAATTTTTGGCCTTGGAAATTGTTTGATTATTAAAATAGCATGAAATGTCCATAAAAGCCTACACCATGTAGGTAAGCCCTTGTGCTCAATAGTATATTCCTACTGTTTTTCAAAGACCAAATATCATCGGTCATGCCTGCAATGAGTATTTTATAATAGAACTCTTGCTTGATGCAATACCAGGAGGCAATTGCCTCTGGTCATTGCCCTGGTGCCCTCTTGAAATGTTCCTAATCCAACATTCATTACCAATACCAGGGAGAAACCTATCTTGCTCTTTCCAGACCAAAGTATCAGGCCTGTAAAAGGTACAACAAGAATCAAACACAGACATATCTCCCTCTGGCCAGAAGAAAAATGCAAGCAAAAACATGTTTGGTTTCACATCCCTTGACAAATCAGTGCTTTAACTTTACGCTCACAGCAGGAAGTCTGACATACACCATCACCACATTAAGCAAAACAACTTATCCAGGGCCTCAATTCTTAAGTGTTGTCCAAGACAGGAAATACTCACATTTACATAAATCGAGAAAGAAAAAGAAAACCCCCAAAAACCTAAAAAGCAGAAACTGATTGAAGTAAGAGCAGCGCCGGTTGATAGCCTTAAAAAAACGGGAAAGGACTTTCCATGAATTAAATTACAGAAACACTCCACGGTCGTCCGCATATAAAGTTCTCCACAAAATCTCAACGAGACGTCGTAATCAAAAGACACTCGCCGACAACATGCCCGGGCATTTCATTTCCTTGGACTAATAATAATACAAGTAACAGGAGAGAAAGCTTTGCTCCAAGAGAAGCCTGGGAAACAAATCCAATTACTACTCATAGTATTTACTGAGCATATTGTTATGGGGGTATCATGAGATGGGGGGGGGGGGGGGGGGGTTAGAGAGTTTAGAGGGGCAATTCTGTGCGCTATAAACGCAAGCTTGGAAATGTCAGATGTCGTGTGGTGGACTGTGGCTTAGGAAAGCTGTGATAATCTGGCCACGAATCCTGTTTAAATGAGAAACAAGATGACTTGACCTCAACGCTTTTGCCCAGAGGTAATTTTGTTAGTTTTGAAAGCGAATCCCCCCATGCATTAGTTACAGGAAAACTACTTTAAAGAGAAAGTATAACTTTGGTTTTTGGAACCGTTTGACTGTTTTAATTCTACATAAATGTATATATACAATGAAATTAACCTGTGAAAATTTCATTTCAAAAGGTGGCAGCATTTTTTGAGATATCGCCAAAAATCGGGATTGGTTTTGTCCACACAGGAAGAATAATCCTTAATTGGAATACACAATCTGAGAAACGTTTTATGATTGAAACTGGTATGAATCCCTCTCTCTTAAACCACATTCCTCTGAAGGGAATCATTTCTCAAAATGGTATACATCGTCAACAGCTGCAGTGCTCTTTACCAAGTAAGTTTTTACGGTCATTAAATTTTTAAGTAATTACCAAAGGTATACCCTCCCTTTAAAAACGATTCAAGTTTTTGCTTGCAACTACTCAATGTTTTAAAGTTCAAAGTTCAAACCCAAACATAGAGAGTCTTTTATGACAGCTTATTATCACATCTTAAATTTCATCTTTGAGAGGGCAAGGTCATTTATTTTGCAAAGGGCACATCCATCTTAAAGTCTATGAGAAATTTCTTAACATGGGCAACATAGGCAAAAGCCTCTCAAGGCCCTAAAATTTATGAGTAACTTTAGAAAAAGAGCAACAAGGCCAAGGCCAGGGCAACAGAGGCAATGGTCTCTGTGGCTTCTGTGTAATTCCAGACCGGGATTCTTTTAAGATATGTTCTTACTGCTCCCCCAAAAAATTAATAAATCTACAGAATGAATTTGTACTTCAATAAGAAATTTCTCGAAAATAAACAATGCCTTTGATATTATATAATATTATAATAATGGTGGGTATCAATCAACTTCACCATACATGATGGTTTCACATTGCAGTAAAAAAAAAAAAATGACAATGAACAAAAGAAAAGAATGTGAAGATTGTTTTGCAAATGGTGCCATTGTGTCCAGGGCCCAAATTCATTGAGCTGCTTTTAAAGCACAAAAGTAGATTACCAAAATTACGCTTACCAAGTTACCAGAATAAGAATACCACCCAAAATACAATTTCACATGTGACTGGTATCCTGCTAGTTTTTTGCTTATCTGAAAATTGTTTAGCATTATTTTGTACTCAAGCAGCTCTATAAAATAGATTTCATGTATAAAATAGATTTCATGTATAAAATAGATTTCATGTACAAAATGTGCATGCAACTAGCAGTATGTTTGACCATGTGAGGGCGTGCATGGACCAAATTTACCCAATGCAAAACAAGTAAAAGTATTGTTGTAATTTGGACATTGATACAAGATAACATAAAAGGCAGTCAAAATAAGATATAACTGTAACAGGGCCCTCATACCGTCAACCGTATACAGTCAATTGCATTGGCCCTGCAATTGAACTAACTGTTAGTACAGTGTGGACTCCAATGTGCACATTTACGCATCAGCTTTATAATATAAGTGGGCTAACTTGACATAAGTTGATACATACCTGCATTAGGCGGAGCGTGCGGATCCAAAATGTCACAATGTGAGGAATGTGGTCGAATCATCAATCAGGTCAAGCAACACAGAGGGGTGGGGGGACAGCGGGAAGAGAAAAGACAAAAAGAAAACAGAAAGGTCAATTAGCGAATTTTCGTCTAATTTGGTTAATCGAATTGAAAACATTTCAGCTTTAATGTCAATCTGATATTGACAGTGGTTTATGTTGCGATTACAAAACCTTGCAAGCACCTGTCTATTTTGGTATCGTTCAGTAAGAATCTAGTCACTCGCTCTGCTGATGTAGACGATTGCCAGCCTCATGACTGAAATGAGATCAACAACTAGAACAACGGTTGTTTTTGTTTGTTTATTTGTTTTTCTTATTTTGAATCTGATGACATTTTTACAATGAATAAAAGTTGCACAGGGGGTGTCAAAGAATAGACCTTATGCATTGACGTCACCAAGCCGCCATCTTAGAGGTAAACTGATGATGAAACAATGGAAACGCGCTGATTTGTACGCGCGGCGCACAAGACTGGCCAATGAGCATCTTCCTTTTGACCTCTAGGTGGGGGCGCCCTACTCAAATGACGTCATATGCATAAGGTCTATTGTGTTCAATTGCTACAAAAATTGAAAAGTTTTTTGAGTTGGGTTGCATTGAGTTGGGAATAAGGGCAAAGGTCTTAAGATGATCTTCCGCTTTGTCTTAAACATTCAGGACTCAAACTTCAAGACAATCTCCACTAGACCGCAGGTCTTGTAGCTCAAAGTTTACACTAGACTGGACATGTTTTAACAAGACCTAAAATATCTCTTTTACATATTTAAAATATAAAGTAACAATCCACAAGGGAAACTGAGTGGGTAAATTTGAACAAATTTGGGGTTGAACAAAGAGAAATTGACTAGAGCGGAATTTGAATCTGCGACCTCCGGAATAAAATATTAATACAAATCATCTTCTGCAGGTCAAGTTGATGGTCAAGTTGATCAACTGTCACAGTGGGAGTGGGTGGCATTTAAGAATATCCAATCAAAACCAAAAACGATTAGCATCGATCGCTCCGACCCAGCGAGGGATAGTTGAGCCTAAAAACCTTTATAACAAGCTTCGTCAGTCAATCCAGTGTAATGAATATTTATGAGCTATAATCAATGTTACTAAACCCAGACTGGTAAGTGACCGTCCACTTAATGCATCAAATTGAATGATGGCAAAGGTCGGTCAATCTAGCATCTTCTCTGATGACATTTAGCGACTAGGATCCAATTTCAATGCAATGTTCAACATTCACAATCATCTGCTGCACCATGTTTCTCCACTAGACGTGTACACTGGGCATCCTTAGTTTATGGAAAGTATGCATGTATAGACAACAAACTCAAATAACTCATTAAAGTTACTTGGCATGCATTTCGGGGAGACACTACTTTTTTTCAAAGGATCTTTTCTCTCTAAATGATTTTTGACAGATGACACAGTTTTCAAATGAAAAACACACAAAACTTTCCCATATATCATGGACAATGCATAAAATATATAGCTGATGGACTTAACATAATGTCAGGATCTCAACAAATAATTCATTCTTAGCTTTTATTTAACTACAACTTTTATCATTGGCAGATTTTGTTCGTGCAATACTTTACATGAAAACTTTCTTGATCTATAAAAATAGCTCGCAATATTAACATTCTTAAAACACGTAGCCTACATGTACATGTGCAAATGTACGTCAAATGCTCATTTTTAAAACTTGTGTGTTTATTTATTTATTTATTCATATGTTTGTTTATTTATTAATTTATTTAGTATGTATTTTTGTTTGTTCTTACTTCTTGTTATGAAGGAGGGGGAGGGGGGGGGTGTTCTGTTTCAATGTTTTGAGATGACTTTGACAGGGTTCATTTGTTGATACTTTAAAGGCACAGTACACGTTTGGTAATTAATGGCAAAAAAAACTTACTTGGTAAGAAGTAGGCCTACAGCAGCTTTGGGTGGTATAATGAATTTTGAGAAACTTTTAACTTTGAAGTACTACGGTTATGGAAAAATATATCACTTTTTATTCCCCCAAATTTGAATCTGAGAAGCGTTTCTGTCGGAAACGCTTCTCAGACTGTGTATTCCTATGGGGAATATTCTTCCTGCGTGGAAATATTCGCTCTGGTTTTTCGGTGATATCTCAAAAACGCGACCACCTTTTGAAGTGAAATTTTCACAAGTTAGTTTTATTGTATGTACCTACATTTATATAGGATTAACACAATCAGTAGGCTCCAATTACCAAACGTATGCAGCATCTTTAAAAGGTAGCTGTACTTTTTAGCCCCACAAATCACAATCCTTTACACCATAAGATACTGTACCAGAAAATGCCAGGGATCACAAGCCTTTATACTATGTTTTTTTCAATTGTCAATGAGCACAGCTGAGAAACCCCAAAATAAGAAAAACAGCTGTTCAGCTGCAAACCTGTTTGCCTGAATACTACAGCAACTACAAAAGAACAAATCAGTGTACAAGCACTCTCTCGTAAATTCATTTTCGGTTAAAGGCAAAGTATAACTTTGATTTTTGGAACTGTTAAAATGTCTTAATCCTATATAAATGTAGATAATTATATATAATAAAACTAACCTGTGAAAATTTTCTTTCAGACGGTGGTGGTGTTTTTGAGATATTTAGGAAAAAATCTGGAGCAAATAATTGTGTCTACGCAGGAAGAATAATCTGTAATAGGAATACATAATCTGAGAAACGTATCTGACAGTA
Source organism: Leptasterias polaris (assembly GCA_037783415.1). Taxonomy (NCBI): domain Eukaryota; kingdom Metazoa; phylum Echinodermata; class Asteroidea; order Forcipulatida; family Asteriidae; genus Leptasterias; species Leptasterias polaris. The sequence continues at coordinate 4,466,504 of JAZGTN010000077.1, forward strand.
AGTAACATTTCTCAAATTCATTTTGGGGCATAAAAACTGCTTTCTTTTTACATAACCACATCACTTCAAAGTGAAATGATTCTCAAAATGCTTTGTACTATCGAAAGCTGCTGTACTTCTACCCAATAAGTTTGTTATTGCCATTAATTTTAAGAGTGGTTATCAAATGTATACCTTCGCTTTAAACAGCGTGCATATTACACAAGGCTTCTATCCGCAGATGTTATTCAGTAATATTCCTAATCTTTTGGTCAAATACAATAAGAATACAGATGAAGAGACACTGAATCAGGTGATGGAAAACAACATCTTAGTAAAAAAACACACATTATTATTCATGAAAGGCAGGAGCAATCTCCTGAAGAAAAGAAAACCCAGCGTCGTCGTCGATGCATTTCTCTCTCGTAAATCCTTCTGGTTGATGCATTTCTTAATAATAAAATCCCCTACAAAGGTGTTTAGGGAGAGCAGTTGTGACTAAACTAGCCAGCCTAATAAGATTGTCCGAGCCAGTATGTGAAATATGCATGGCAGTCCTCTTGTAACACAAAGGGTTAACAAACTTCTACATAAAGGATGCACGTCAATAGTACAATGTTTTGTTGTAACATTTTTGAACGTAACATCCCTGAAGAAAACGTCTCCAAGTGAAAAACGCAATTGTAAAGTGACTACCTTGAGCCGGCTAAAATTATTCAGATGCTGGGTCATTTATTCAACTTTGATTTAAAATTATAATGACATGTTTTCCTTGAAGTACAAACAAGCGAGGCATATTTGTTCATTATAAATAATCTGTTAATTAAGAGTTGACTTACTTGCATTAGAATATTTATTCATACTGTGTCTGTTTGCAAATGGATTAACTTTGCATTACAAATGTAGTAATAATGGAGACTTTTAAATTGGGACCTTTGCTTTTAATTATTCACTTAATTTTTAAACAGCTGGGTGGAAAATGACAACAATAGTTATGTAGCTCTTTTATGATTATGTAGTCAATACAAATGCTGTTCTGCAGTACAGTACAGTTGCAGATCTCAACATTCTGCAGTACAGTTACTGCAGAACAGTTACTGCAGTGCAGTTGCAGCTTTCAAGGATCTACAGTGAAGTACAAATACAACTCTCAATATTCTGCAGTACAGTACAGTTGCAGCTCTCAACATTCTGCAGTACAGTTACTGCAGAACAGTTACTGCAGTGCAGTTGCAGCTTTCAAGGATCTACAGTGAAGTACAAATACAACTCTCAATATTCTGCAGTACAGTACAGTTGCAGCTCTCAACATTCTGCAGTACAGTTAATACTACAGTACAGTTAATACTAGTGCAGTTGCAGCTTTCAAGGCCCTGCAATGAAGTACAAATACAACTCTCAATGTTCTGCAGTACAGTACAGTTGCAGCTCTCAACATTCTGCAGTACAGTTGCTACAGTACAATTGCAGCTTTCAAGGTTCTGCAGTACAGTACAAATACAACTCTCAATATTCTGCAGTACAGTACAGTTGCAGCTCTCAAGATTCTGCAGTACAGTATAGTTGCAGCTCTCAACATTCTGCAGTACAGTTGCTACAGTACAATTGCAGCTTTCAAGGTTCTGCAGTACAGTACAAATACAACTCTCAATATTCTGCAGTACAGTACAGTTGCAGCTCTCAAGATTCTGCAGTACAGTATAGTTGCAGCTCTCAACATTCTGCAGTACAGTTGCTACAGTACAATTGCAGCTTTCAAGGCCCTGCAATGAAGTACAAGTACAACTCTCAATGTTCTGCAGTACAGTACAGTTGCAGCTCTCAAGATTCTGCAGTACAGTATAGTTGCAGCTCTCAACATTCTACAGTACAGTTGCTACAGTACAATTGCAGCTTTCAAGGTTCTGCAGTACAGTACAACTACAACTCTCAATATTCTGCAGTACAGTACAGTTGCAGCTCTCAAGATTCTGCAGTACAGTTGCTACAGTACAATTGCAGCTTTCAAGGTTCTGCAGTACAGTACAAATACAGCTAATGCCTGGTACAGTCAAGTCAAACAAAATAATTATTCTCTGGGAGTTCTCACACACAAAAATCTCCAGGTTTTACAAGAGAGAGGGGGCTCCAAGGTTGTCGAAAGCATTGAGCATACAATACATTTACAACTCAGACAGCTGGTTTGGAGTTCAGGTATTTGATTCATTATTTCACTCAAGCGAAAATTCAATCTAAATAAAATGCAAAGACCATCTGTGGTTTTCATGTAAAGAAGATGTATCGATAAACTGACACGAACATTGTTCAGAATGTTTGAAGAAACTTTTCAACAAAGAAGGTTCCGGTTAATGGTACCCACAAAAAAGCACACACTCGGAATTATCTCGTCTTTCTTCCTTGTCCAGTAAGAAGTGAGCTTGCATTTCGCACTAGATCAATGCAAATTTTCCACGTGGATGGGCAACCATGATTGGCCCTTCAAGATGGAACACACGTCACGCGGCATGCTTGTCATTATTACGCACAACATATAACCTCATTTCATAACATGATGGTAGTGGGAGAGTGCATCATGCAATGCTTGGTTTTTTTTTCTTCCCTTATTTTAGAAGTCCATCCGTGCAGAATCTTGGATAGTGAGGTTTAAAGACTAATCTTCTTGCCTTGGTAGATGAGATGATTCAATTCAGCAGCTGCAGTGCGGGGAGGGGCAGAAATGAAGGCAATTCGACCTCCAGCATCCCGCATAGCTACTGTTTTATTTGAGATTCTTCTTGCCAAGTGATGGATAAAATCCACAGCCTACTTCCTGACAGTATTGGTTTCATCTCATGCATGGTCAAATGTTATGTTGTTACTGCGAATCTTAGAGCCATCTCACATAGGGTTATTTACAGGCAACCAATCTCCATGAAGAAAGACAGTTATTGTTGTTCTTCTTCTTGTTGTTCTGCTTCTTCTTCTTTTCCAATTGTTTCCATCACACACATACACCAAAACATTATACTATGGCAATCAGTGTTGTATGACTCGAGTCCAGGACTCGGACTCGACACAGGTGACTCGACTACAACACTGATTGCAATAACTTGCACATGGAGGAGAATGACGGTCTCCAAAACGCATAGTTTTTTCGAATGGAGACCCCTCTTGATACAAGAACAAAACAAATCAAACAAAACAACAATTATGTAGTAATAAGACAAACTTCAACAGTACACACTTCAATTTTCACACAATTCTATTGGGGATAAAAAAAGACATGGTTTTGGACTAGAAAACTAAAAGTGCATACTGTTTACTGACGTGATCCTTTTGTACGCATTGCAATTGATTGCCTCCAAGATTCTAGTTCATGCATTTTTGTTTACTGCATGAGATGAACTCCACCTCATTTTAAGCCATCCACTTTGTTCATAGTAGCTGTGGCGCAGAAGGTGATGTTTTCGAATCCTACCCATCAAGGTAGGTGTCTGTGGGTTTTTTGTGTGTGTGTGGGTTTTTTCGGGTTTTTTCTGCAGACCTCAGACAGCAGTGTGACTTCCCACAAACCAGCATTGCGCCAAAACTAAAACCCTACTGATTCACCCATAGTTGTCACCCTCAAATTATTCACTTCTTGTTATTATAAATAGCATGACCGTTTGAAATATAAGTTTTGAAATTAGATCTTTACAATAAAAAAAAGGCCATTCAGTCCGTTCCCCGCTTGGGTGTCCTGTAAACAAAAGAGAAGCTGGAGGGGTCTCAAGTCAGATTCCTTGGTAAGGTATCAGCCTTCATTACATCAGCAATGATGCCCAGTGTAAAAACCACAGCGTCTATTATTCAGAAATCAGAGTGCGCAGAGATTTTCTATATGCTCTTTGTGAAAACCATCCACTCGGTTTGCTCCTGTTTGTTAGAAGCGCCAAGATCTCGTCCAGATAAGCACCTTGAGAGCAGGGGGAAAAAAAGGAAAGAGGTCAGAGCATGGGTCTTGCTCATTAATGGGGAAGGCCAGGCCCCCAACCAGATGCGACAAGCCAAACACTTTTAAGGTTGTGGCAAAGACATGGATTGGAGGGGATGGAACGTGACGCTACTGAGGCAGAAGCATCTGAAGACATATACAGATGAGAAGATCCCACAGCAGATAATGCATACCACAATTTTATGAAAAAAACGCCTGTGATATAAAGTACACATTTGAAGGTTGACCTCTTTTGATGAGGCAGGCACCTCATGTGAGGAGCCATTTCATCATTCAATGTCAGAGTTTTAATTTGACTGCTGAGAGGCGCTCGTTTCTCATGTCGCCTACTTCCCTCAATCAGAGGTGTCATAATCATTCTTCTCGTAAAAAAAAGGTGCCCAGGGCAGCTTTCCAAAACCGGTTTAGCCTTAGGGAGAAAAGGACAATGTGTGAGAAGAGGCGTGAGCACACACAAAAGTGAGTCTTTTTTTTTCCCCCCTTTTTTTTTACCAACATTAGGGTCAGTGGACAATTAAGTTGTGATGGTTTGAAATTTTAAAATGAGGAAATGATGGTTGACTGTGAAGTCCTTGCACTAATGATAATGCCTCTGGTTCAGTTACTCCTTGTTCGTTTGTCTTCTTCAAAAAGGCCACATGTGGTCTTTATGCGGGAGGTTTTACGCAACGCTGCTCACGAACACGGCTGGAATAAATTTCCCTTTTTTTCCTCTCTTCTTTGCGCTTCTCCCAATACTGATGGGTAATGCATGGATCAACCATGCCTCAGCTCTCAGACTTCAGCCCTTTGACAAGTCCAACATGGAGGGTGTGATGTTTTTGAACTTTTTCATGGTGCTTTTTCAATCCTATTCAAATTCACAGACTCCTTTGCCAAACTGTCCACCCAGTTGTGTAGCTGGTAAGCAATATTGTTCTATTATTTATTAAGCACAGAAATAAGCAGGACACCAGTGTCACAGAGAGGTGATGAACGCCTTGAGACCATCTTGCAAATTTAGATCTAGCAAATTCGTCTTACAAGGAACACGCAGAGTAGTTCACAGACAGTACAAGATAATTTGCAAATGGTGACTTCTATTAAAAGCATGCAACCAACATTGGTAATCAAAGGCCAGCGTCCACAGTTTATGTGACCCAACACGTATAACCAAATAACAGACCCGTGAAAGTTTTAACTCAACTGGTCATCAGAGTCGCAAGAAAATAGTGAAAGACCCTTCACTGTAAATAGTTTGACTAATTTCTCAAAAACTATAGCATTTCATATAGGGGGAAATATTTCAACTCAAGGGGAGCTTTCTACAATGACCATTGTAAGTTATGTGCAAATCTGTGATCATTCATCATTTATATATTGAATCTTACGCTCTAAAAAAAAGGGTAAAACCTAGCTGAATTGGAACACTGGTCAAAAGATTACAAAATCATTACAAAGGGATAAGGGTTTTGGATACATATCTACATAAGTCCAACAAGGCTTTGCCTGGAGGAATTTTTTGAAAACAATAATTTTGTTCACCCAACCAGTGGTGTAATCTAATATAATTCTACCACAGAAAGAGTTAGACTTTGATCTTTAAGTGGGGGAAAAACAAGCTCATTAAGTGTTGTCCATTTCATCTACATCTGCAATACATGAAGAATGCTTATCATCCTGCTGTATTATACCCATGAAAGAATAACAGCATCATGGCACACTTTTATGGCCAATAATTTGTCCATAATACAAAGCAGTCTGTGCCCAATAAATGGTCTGGGGTTTGTAGGAAACCGGATGCAAGCAACATGTGTTGCCAATGAATGTCACATGTTGCTGGCATGAGGTCTTGGAACAATCAACCATTGTTTGAATCTAAGTAAACTGATACCAATTAGGTGTATAGGAAGCAGATCAACATGATACAATTTGGTGTAAATTTTGACAGTAACAAAAAACACTTTCAGAATGTCATGAAGTAGAAATTATAAATATGATTTTTGTCGTACATGTGGAATAAAATTACTTCTCACGAATGTCTTTACTTTCAATCAACCATTTTTTTAAAATCGATTTTCCTTAGTGTTGAAATAATGTTTAACTAAGTTTAAATCTGGCTCCGATTTTGGTACCAGTGTATCTTTAAAAAGAAATCACTTCTCATAAAGTCAACAAAATTTCTTTCTTTCAATCAACTGTAATTTATAACTCATGGTCATTAGTGTTGAAATAATATTGCACTTAGTTGAATTCTAGCTCCGATTTTGGGTACCAATGTACATTTAAAAAAGAAATGTTTTGTAATTCCTACTACTCAAGAAATTACAGGTGACATCACGGGTGACATGGTCTATAGATAGGTTGCAGTATGACGTAAGTCGGCCATCTTTACGGGCAATTTGGAACACACAGTCATGCGTTACGTGTTTGAACGGCGTGCAGGACGCGCACATTTCACCAAACTCATTGCATGATTGGTTAGTGAATGACGCGGCTGCGTTAATAATTTGAGCGCTTGACGCGCCTGCAAGCCAAAATGTGATTTGCCCGTAAAGATGGCGTTTACTGGGAACTATCTATACATAGAGAAATGGGCTAAAACAGCTAAATATTTACCCCCAGCAGACGCGGAACGCACCTTCACAAAATGCGCATCTTTCATTTCAACCATTTTTGGGGGGCCAATTCCCTTTGGGTATACACTCCTCTCCCAAAATGTGGGACAGGATGCGTAGTGCACTGCGCGCCATGAAAGGGTTCAATAACTGGGTCACCAACTATTCATAGAAAAGCATGGAGAGTTTACTACTTTTAAATATGAAGATAATTTGTACCAGGGTTAACACACACGAATGCTGTCCAACTTACTTTCCAAAGTTTACTCAGAATCTTTTTCACTTTTTCCCCTAAAATTTCAATGCTGTTCCTGTTTCCTTCCTTTAAAATGATCCAAATTGAATGCGCCTTAAACTTATCCCGTAAACAATCTCCAGTGAACGAGCGATGTTGACAGTTGCAACAATAAACTGACATTATCATGTTCCCTACCCCTGCACAGCTGTCACTGCATACAACACACTGATTATAAGACATGCCCCTGGCAATGCTAAAGGAATATTAAATCTAGGTTGATTATTATACGTCTCAATTAGTGCAGTCATGACGAAAGGATTTCACCGACCTGCTTTGATCTCTTTGACAAGAACCGAGTGTGTTCATTAAAAAGTATCAGTAGACGGAATGATAACATGGATGTCTTCATAAATTATGTTTCAAAACCAATCAATTTTGCTGTGACATTATCAATCTTTACAAGCAAACAAGCAAACAAGGTCAAAGGTTGAAAGACAAAAAGTGTACACAAGTCTTTGGAATAAGGATAATCTATAATTACATATAGGAGCACCACATAGCAAATTGTATTTGTCTGTAATTTATTTGCAAACTGTACTTAATTTTTTGTACCTGCAAATTAACCAAGAAAAATATGATGGTGGAAGGATTTTTGAAATGTAATCTCCATTTTGTGGTTAGAAAATTGCCTCTCATTGTGCTGATGGTATGACCTACACAGTGTATCAACATGTACATGGTCTGCATTTCTTTAGAGCATAAAATGCTTCCATACGATAAATTTTAAGTGGCCACTAATTTGAAATTGCACAACCGTAATGCCAAAAAACTGATTGAAAACAAAACGCTGCCCAGAGTAAAATAGTGATTAAAAAATTTACGGCGGAGAACTATAGAGCTTGCTTTCACAATGGCTTTACAACAGAGGAACAAAACATCACTGATAAACACACAAGGATTTGAAAGACAATAGATGACATCAGGTCAACTGAGGGTCACTTTCAATTCAATGGATTTGTTTTTGTTGCTTTGTGAAACATCTCTACACACAATGACTTGTTAGGTAAAATACAAGTGCATGTACAATGCGTCTGCACACAATGCGTGTCTTACTACATATTTCAGCCATTTTGAGAGTAATTTTTATGTACATTTTTCACTCCCAAAAAGGCAGACAGGATAGGTGATAGAGGTGCGCTGCCCGTTGTCAAATACACAAAGATATTTTTACAATTTGAGGGAAAACTAAATGATGGTCCAATTTGTTTGTCATATTTGATGATGATTAATCATGTATTTGTGGCATTTTGTTTTAGTTTTGTTAGCACCCACATTTTTTTTTTACATGTTATTTGAGGAATGCGCCGTGGACGATACCAGGAGTGGAGCAGACAACATTTTAAACATTCAGATTTCCACTGCATGTTCTTCACCCACAAATGTTTTATCTCCGACTAAAAAATATATTTATAAAGAAGTTTCTGGAACGTTCTGAGATGAAGGAATTGCATTAGTAGACTCTTCTGTACACCTGGAGTAATTGGCTGCAACAAGACAAGACCTTGAGCAGCTACAGCTAAAAGTGCCTTACATGATGAAAATTGAATTGAAAATTGTTTCAAGGTCTTCCCTCTCATCAGTGCCTTACTTAAAGGGAGGGTTCTACCTTTTAATAATTACTCCAAAAATTAATGACCATGAAAACTTACTTGGTAAGAAGCACTGCGGCTGTTCATAATGTATGACATTTTGAAAAATAAATTCCCTTCAAAGGAATGTGGTTTTAAGAAATGAGTAAAACAATTAGTTTAGATCTAGCGAGATCAAAACTCAATGATCAAGTGAAAACATGAACGTTTAAAAAAAATAAAAATAATTCTTGAGACTCCATTGACCGACTGAGCTTAAACTTTCACAGATTTGTAATTTCATGTACATGCATATGTTGGTTCAAACATAGTGTGGATACTGGTCTATGACAGTTACCAATGTTCTCCATGTGCTGAAAAAGAGAAGGCGTGCAAGTGATGGGCAAACTTCCACAAATAACATTTACTTTAAAAAAATTAAACTAAAAGATACCAGTACATGTGCATCACTTATTTTCAGATGAGTGCATTTATCTAAGCTATCTGGTTCATCTCATGTAATCATTCTTTACAAGCTTTACCACATTTGATATATCGGTGCCAGGAGTTTATGACAGGCATTATGATGCATTATAATTGTACAATTGTTATTATTATTGACATTTGATTTATAGTTCTTCTTCCAAGCTTCATTTCTAGTCGCATCTGATTGTAAATGATTGTCTACAATTTTGTATCTGTCTTTCTTTCTTGCAAAAAGATTTCTAATGGCCTGACGTTTCGACCCTAGCAGAGTCAATTTCTTTAGCCTTTGAGAAAGACTCTGCCAGAGTCCAAACGTCTGGCCATTAAACAAAATTTGTATTTATACCAAAGGTCATTTTGGTTGGAAAGCCATTTGCAACAGTTAATTATATTTTGTCTTTCTTTCACTGATGAATAAAGACAATGTGAATCACATATAAAACCATAAAACTAACCTCATTTCTAAATTTAACTGTGCATAAAACCTCAAATACATGACACGTTTTGGAATATAAATTTTCGCTTAAATTCAGTAGCATCTCTACACCTTACATCTATGTGAAATTTCAGATGAAACTCCTCTGGAAAACATTGCATTCAATTACTTAATGCGACCCCCCATCCCTTAATGCGACCCCCCCCCCCCCCCCCATCCCTTCCTTTAAAGGCACTGTACACGTTTGGTAATTACTCAAAATATATATTAGCATAAAAACTTACTTGGTAACGAGCAAAGGAGAGCTGTTGATAGTATAAAACATTGTGAGAAACGACTCCCTCTGAAGTAACGTAGTTTTTGAGAAAGAGGTAATTTCTCACTAAAATAATAAAAGACTTCTGGCCAACACACTAATTTGTACAACAAGGGTGTTTTTTCTTTCATCATTTTCTTGCAACTTCAATGACCAATTGAGCCCAAATTTTCACAGGCTTGTTATTTTATGCATATGTTGGGATACACCAAGTGAGAATACTGGTCTTTGACAATTACAAAACGTGTTCAGTGCCTTTAATTATGATGCATTTTTTATTTTTTTTGCCAGCTCTCCTTCCAAGTTCCAGCTAAAGAGACAATACAAATCTATCTTTAGTCCCTGAATATCCAGGTAAGAACAGCTAGCTTGTTATGCTTTGCTGTACTTCTTTATGTGTGCTGCATCAAGGCTGCACTTTTTAATATCCAATCAAGGGCAGTATTTCATTTTTGTCCCAATGCTAACATTTTGCCGACCTTTTATAAGACTAACTAAGAATTCTTCTGAATGTGACCTTGATGTATTTTTTCTCTGATCTAGAATAAAAATGAAACCCAAGCCCCAAATTGAATGATTGTTATCAATAACATCTTGATATTGTTTGTTTCTTTGTTTACATAATTTTTTTATATTATAAAACAAAATTTAAAACAAATCGTTATTTGCAAACAAAAAACCCCCCACATAAATATTTACACCAATTTGATTATGTTAAGTAATTGTGTATAGAAAAACTTTGTTCTATTCAGCTCATCACCGATGTGACAAAAATAAATAAATTATGCTTCACTTATGTATAACATAATCCACCCCTGGATTTTTTCACAACTGTGTGACATTCTGTATCAGAATTTTGCAAGTTTGGCCGAAGCATTCTAAATTGAAACAAAGGTCCTCGTATTTTTTTTTTTTTAACTTAATGTTTACCTTGTGAATTTTAAATTATTTTGTTTTATGATTTTTGTGAATTTGATTCTTAAAATAAGAGCATATTCCTGCAATTTGTGTGCATCAGCCCGATTGGATGGCAAAAGCATGAGGAATTTCTGATGTGCATTGACTAAGAAAGAGGTTTCTTGATTTTATCCAATTTGCCTTTGCTTTGGTTCAAGAGATTTTTGTTAAACCATACAACAAATTCACAATCCCTTGCAATAAACAGTTTAAGGAATATCCCTTGGCTTCAAACACAAACTAATCAATATTGAAATATTGCACACCCACACAAAAAACCTGCATGTATTTCATTATATTATCCCATGATTAAACAAAAATACCACAGCCCCGCCCGATCAAGCAGACCTCTCAAATCATTTTGGCAGTGACACTCTCCCCTGTGTTATTAATCCACATGACCCGCTGCAGGCATCACCATCTGGCAGCCATCTTGTTGCAGCAGGGAGATGCAAGTGAGTAGGCCTACCACCCATCATCATAATTCAGCCATGCTTTTATGTGTACGTAGTATTCCTGGGTGTTAATTCACTTCGATGGTGACTACATATGTACGCAACACTGCCATATACATGTACACATATTAGAGCCAATGCATGTTGCATGGCTTCCCTTCATCACTGCCTAAACTCGTGCCGACTGAATACGACCACAGACACAAATCTGCAAAGAGTTTTTCTTAACAATGAGTGACTAAGCATTGTCTCTGACAAATGGAGAAATTTACATAAACGTACATGCAAACCTGTGTTGTTGTGAATAACTCTCTTCTTTTCTTGTCTTATTTTGCAAATGGTGTGGGAAATTACACTCAGAAGTGTTGGACTAAAACAAATAATAATCTCAAATCTTGTTATGAACATTTTAGTAGAAAAATACAATTGAATAATTATCACTACTTGGATGGAATTTTGTGTGTGAAATGGAATTTTTACAAAACACACAATATTATGCTTAAATATTTAAGTTCAATGACCTGATTTTCACAGAACAAAATTCTGAAAAGAAGTTAATATCCGAGAGAATTTTGACAGATGATGTAGTTTCAAAATGAAACACAAACACAAACTTTGCATATGCCATTGACAATGAACAAAACATGTAATATATGCAAGATACAAAATTGTTTGTACACAGGATCCTGACAAAAAACTGATTTTTAGTTTTTAATTAATTAAAACTTATCACTGGTGGATTATTTTGTGTGCAATACCTTAAATGAAAGCTTATAACTTTGTCAAATCTAGTGCTCAATTGAAAACCTAAATCTTAAATTTTGGGTCAAATTGGCAAATAAAATGGACCTAGCATGTTCAAAAATGTACTTTTATTTTACACATATACTATAGGTAACAACAGTCTCCTGCCCCATTCAATACTTTATGCTTACAAATGTATAATGTAAACAGATTTATGATGAAGCAAGAAACAGTTTTTATCAGAATAAACAAATCTTGACTTTTTGTTCCTGCTGTATAATGATTGAACCCTCCAGCAGTTTCCAATCGCCAGACATGAAGTGTTAGGTAAACACTAAACGCACTACTAGTAGTAGTACTAGTACACATGTATGTTCACTACAATGCCATGCTTTACCAGTACACTGATCTGCATAAACCATTACAAAATGGCAACAAAACAATCCATTTTTTTCTTTTCCTCGATAAAACCATGATCAAACTATTGAAGTAGAATTACACCCACACGATCCAACTGTTTATTCCTTTCTAAACATATAAACCATAAAACTATAATAACCTGTTCTTTTACTAGGATATTATTCAAAACCGCATGGAGCAAATTTATATGACTGATGCAGGCACAAAGGATTCTCATTCGACATGTGTGTGTGTGTGCGTAAAATGTGTGAACTACATGTAAGTGTGGTATTTTAGACTGTTGACATTCACTCAGTGTGACCATACCATGACCTCATGTTTAAAAAATACCTCTGAGTCTCACAATTGAGTGAATCAAAATAAACATGAAATGTCAACGTCTCAGATAATGACAAATGATCCGGCTGAGTGCAAGAAGTTTATAATATATAAAAAAAGGGATGGAATTTACCTTAGCCGCGAGGTCATTCTTGAGTGCGAGCATCTGAAGTAACGGATTTGGCATCATCATTAACGGGGACATGAGATGCGCATTGCCCAGTCCAAGAGAATTCATATGATTATTGAAACCCTTTGTCGGCTTGTGGGGCATGGCTGCCGCCGCCGCTGCTGCTGCTGCCGCGGCCATCGCAGACGACAACTTCAAGTCTTTCATCATGATTCCAGTGTCCGAGGGCAGTACTCCTCCTCCGGCTACCTGCTTGCCCCTAAACGATGCGGGTGTCCGTAGCACAAGATGAGATCAAGCTGAAAGCGGCACGATTTTACTGAATATTAAAAGAAATCCAACCGAATCAGGATTTTACTCAGACAAAAGACTGTATACACTGATCCTGTAGATTTATGTTGATATAGCTGTTGTACATCCCATCGTGGTTTAACTAGGCCTGGTCAGTAGGAGGTATGAGGAGACTGCGATACGATGTCGTCGTTGGTATGTGTGCAGTTGCTAGTGTTTCTCAATGTACAGTGTTGTTCCCATATAATCCATGTGAGGAGTTCGTTGGCCAAGGCCTGTTGTGTTATACATTCACTCACAGCTGGACTTCCTGGCTAGGCTGTAGTTGTCATCTCCATAAGCCTATAGGTCACCGCATGGCTAGGCCAATATTACCATCACTGATCACTCTAATACAAATCAGTGTGTGCTTCTCTCTACTGCATGTACAACAAGGGGTGGCGATGCCTTGCGCCGTTGTTCGCTCCTGGCTAGAGAGAGTACCGTACACAATCCAGCCCCGCTGCTTGCTGCGTAATTAAAATCTGCTGGTCTGCTCTGTACAGTGTACAAGAAGGGCATTAATAATCAGCTGGGTAGCTTGGTGCCTTGGTCAGTATGTAATTGCATACTGGGCTAGTTCTACGAAGCAGTACCAGTACCAGCGACATTCACACACACGCACACAAGCACATACACACTGACTGGAGAAGCACAGTCACAGTCATCACATGTGGTGTTGTTGAGAGAGGACTCCTCTCTTTATTCCTCTGTTGTCTTTAGTCTGGTTTTTGTTTGGGTGATGTTTATTTCCACCCACAACAGACATCCTGCCCATATACAACTCAGCTAGATTGTGATGCCAGCAATGGACCACCCTGATTAATATGCAAATGAGCAATTAATGTATAAAGAAAAAAACCCACATGAGCCATCACCTGGTCTAAGCCAAAGCACAGAGTCCAAAAAAAACCTTTGTTACAACACCTATTGTGTCTCCTGGTCCAGCTCTAAAGCAGTCAATTCCCCACCCCAGTGGACCCACAACAAACTTTCTTTTGTGTGTTCAGCAGATGGGGCCCTGTGCTGGCACACTTCTATCACACACGCAATCAAAATCTCTTAAAAAACGCTGGTGATTTGAATGACAATACACACTCTGATGACAAAGGAATGGCCTACAGTGGCACATGCCATTTTAAGGATTGTATTGTAGGGGCAGAGCATGGGCAGAGAGGACATGGTAGACTGAACATGAATAGCAGTCAGTGTTTGTTTGTTTGTTCTTAAGAGGGAGCTGGTGAGGGGAGGGGGGTGTTTTTGTAAAACACACCCCCCCCCCCTGAACAAAGATATTGACAAAATAGGGAGACCGCCAACATAGGGCTAGATAGCTCAGTTGGTAGAGCGCCGGCACGTTAAACCGGAGGTCGTTGGTTCAAATCCCGCTCTAGTCAATTTTTCTTTGTTCAACCCAAAATCGTTTTTGTAAAATCAATTCAAGAGATAAGGGAAAGAATGATAATATTCATATTGTATTATGTAATCAAAGTGTCCATGGATGACTGTACAGTTTCATTCACTCAGGGATTACCAGACCAGATGTAGCAATTTAGGAAACTGGATAGAGGCTTACAATTTAATGAATACAATCAAATGTCTTATATTCCTTCTGGATGTTGTTTGTTTTAAACACAGTGTGTACATCATGCTATAGACCATGTAGTCTTTGTTTACAAAAAGAGTGACCTCGTACATTCCAGTGCCTTTCTCTGGGCATGCAAGATACTACATTCATATAGGAAATATTACATGTTGTGTCATAATTTCAACATAAATTCAAGAATTATAAAAATAAAAGCTGAACAAGTTTTGAGATGTGCCCCTCTTTAACTTCATATCGAAAGTTGATACAAATTTGACATAGAAATCTCCATACAATATAACACTTAAAATGAGGACCATTGGGCTGTGCATGAATCTTGCCTGTGGCTCTTTTATAAACATATGCGATGTCACATTTAAGTTACATGGTCTCAGTGCACTTCACTATGTGTGCATGTTGTCATTAGTCACTGACTACATTATTATGTACAGCAATAACATAATTTCATGAGTCAATATTCACCCAAATAAAGGAAGGAAGGAAGGTAAAATTGATAAGGACAAGCTTGTGTTTTCACTGCCAGAATTCCGATACATCTCCATGTTCAAATGGTTAATTTGATAAATTACATATTCTTGTTCCTGGTAGGATCTGTGAGGTTGATTACTATGTAATGTCTCATTGCAAAGACCCCACAAAACATATTGAATTGAATTTGTCTTTATTCATATATATATATATATATTTATTTTTTTTATTTTTTTTTCATAAATATTTGAATGAACGTCTGCAATGTACATGACTTACGGAAATACATAATGCGAAATATCTTCCTTCAATACAATTCATCATAGCTGATTAATTATGATCCAATGAACAACACAAATTAACTATGAATAGATAAGTTGATAAATATGCTAATCATTTGAACAAAGAGAAGGTTATCTCATTGTTTTTCTTCTGGGCAAGTATGCTTCGATACTCAGCAGAATTTAAACATGTTATGTTTATCAGTTTGAAAGTCAACATTTGTACATGTTTTTATTAATTTCGAGAAGATATTACACAGTGAGGTCAATTAACAAAAAAACACAAGCCCAACTAGACTTGTCCAGTGTTGAGTTTACTGGCCCAGAGATGAAATCACTGGCCTCGGGCCGGTGGTCCAGCATTAATTTCAAGCCCTGTCACATGATGTAAACGCCTCCCCTATTCGTAAATGACCAACCACGTGTCAAATTCTTGTCTTTCACTTTCCATGGGCCTTTGTAGGTTAAATGCACATGTGTCACATTGGTCATTGTCAAAGACCAGTATCTACACTTGATGTGACTTAACATACATGAAAAAACAAACCTGTGAAAGTTTTAGCTCAATCGGTCATTGGAGTCACAAGAAAAAAAGTGAAAAATTTCTTTAAATGTGTTTCACAGTTTTCAAATATTGAGTTTTGCACTTGCGAGATCAAAACTAGTTGTTTTACTCATTTCTCAAAAACTATTACTTTTCAAGCAAAAGTATTCCAAAGGGAGTTTCCCGACTCTGACCATCTTTACAGTTTTACACCATAATCTGTGAACATTAATATTTTTACTCTTCCCAAAGTTTTGCACACCCTTTGAAAAACTTGAACTGATTCAAGAACTTTCCCCTTTCTAATTTAAGAGTTGTTATTCCTGATGCTATTTGCAGTGCACATCCAGTATCAATAGCACTTGGCAGTTTCACTTTCTGATAATCTCATACAGTACTTCTATTAAATTGAACTTCACAACTCGGCAATAACTACAGTGCATCAACACAAACATTTAATTGTACTTGTAGTAGTACCTGCTACTAATAAATATGGGATTCAAATTGCCTTTAGCTACCGGGGAAATCTCGGTGGTCTCATGGGCTCCAGAATGGCAAAAATTGTGGGTTCGAATCCCACCCTAGTAATATACCCTCGGGAAAGTACTGGGTATACACAGTGCTTTACACACTTTGGTTTGTGGGTAAAACCAGGTACAAACACTTTTGCATAACATGCCACAATGCACTAAACACATGCAAAAACGATTGTCATGGCTGATGGACGTGAGGTAATGAAGAAATCACGACAACAATTAATTTGAGTATTTTTTTGCCTCTTTCACACAAGAGCAATTTAGCAAGGGTCCCTTGATAATTTGTAGCATGGTTGTAAAATTTTACAAAATGTACCTTGTGTGAAAGGAAAACAAGGTCCCTTGTAAAATCTTGTCTAATAAATAACTAACAATAACACAGCACATTGGTCATACTTTAAATAAAGGCACTGAACATGTTTGGTAATTATCAAAGACCAGTATTGTCACTCGGTGTATCCCAACATATGCATAAAATAACAAACCTGTGAAAATTTGGGCTGAATCGGCCATCGAAGTTGCAAGAAAATAAAGAAAGAAAAGACACCCTTGTTGCACAATTTTGTGTGCTTTCGGATGCTAATAAAAGGCTTCATGCATGAAGTCTTTTATTTTAGTGAGAAGTTACCTCTTCCTCAAAAACTACCGTTACTTCAGAGGGAGTCGTTTCTCACAATGTTTTATACTATCAACAGCTCTCCATTGCTCGTTACCAAGTAAGTTTTTATGCTAATATATATTTTGAGTAATTACCAAAAGTGTTCAGTGCCTTTAATTGACTTCACTGCCAAGATTGAACACAAAGGTCTGCTCAGTGTTCACGACCCTTATCAATTTATCCATGGACTTTGGTCAATACTTTAATCTCTGTGTTTGTTTGAACTCTCACTGTACATGCCCAATCAAAAAAGACTGCTCCAATTAACAGATTGCATAGCTGTATGCCAGGTTTTATTTCTCTTATCTAAATTGAGTACAGATAACTTTGACAGATAAAGCATTCAGGAATGAGTGGGTTATCTTATACCCACACACACAGAAATTGCTGGACAGGATGTGTATTATTAAAGTAGAGTTGATGTAAGGGTAGAGTTAATTTACAGTCAGTTTGGAGAGTGTTTTGAGACGGACTCTTTCTTACAAGACAAAGAAGAAGATAGTGAAGAGGTCCCTGCCATGCCCGCAGGCAAGCTCCTTGCTTTGTGTATCATGTACTAATTATAGAAACTGGAATCCAATATACACTGCAGAGGTGTGTATTGACCTAGCCATCCCGTTACATACATTCCTTCACAGATAGGTAGCTGCATCTCCCCCTCTCTGCTTCATCAACACAATCCTCTCTGCTTCTTCTGTTACATAGTGGGAAGACAGGAGAGGATAAATATCTTCCCCTCTATGCGCCATCCATGCCATCTCTCCTCGTCCATGGTCAATACTACCTAGAGGCGAGTGGGCCTTTAACCAGGTATGAGATTCAGGCCTATGTGGCTCTTGTTGGTGTGTAATTGACACATGGTGGTGATCTGGATAAGGGCTAGCCCTAGCCCTAGCCCTACCCCCCCCCCCTCCCCTCCCTCCTCCTTCCCTCTTGATCAGAATAGTAGCTGAGTGTTGATCGGTCGGGGCGACTAACAACGAATATTCTATCTACCTTCGAGGAATGACTCGATACAAACCTTTAAGTGTAAGTGCATTTTTACACTGTTGCTTTCAGTGTCGATGACATCAATTAACTACCCCAATAGGGGTATTATAATCTCCAGCCTGGAACCCAGTTCGCTCAATGAGGATACATCAATCATCCCCATTCGAGGATTACTCTGAAGTGTCTGTGACTCTTTGTGCTTTAAAATGGGGCTCAAAGTGTCAACGCCCTTTCTAAAAAAAATGGGGGGAACTTAGCAGGCTACCAGTCACAGATGGTACATGTGACCATGATGTGGCATGGTATTTTGGCTGGTAACCTTATTCTGGTAAGCATACTAATTCTGTGCTTAGCAATTTGTTGTGCTTTTAAAGCAGCTCAATGAAATTGGGCACTGTGACCAATTTCATCGAGCCTGTAAGTGTAAGCACAAAAAACTTGCTTAAAAACAGAAAAATCTTGAACCAGGTAACCAGTCAAAAGTCTATGAAGTTTACATTGTTACGACTGGTACCTCACTCATTATATAAACAAATTTGCTGAACAGAATTTTCTGCTAAGCATAACTAGCCCCCAGTTGGAATATTCTTCTTCAATTGAAAATATCAAAGGTCTTGATGAATGACAACAACCCTTTCTAGTTCTAATTGCTACTTCATCCAACCGTGACAAACGTCCTCCCATCATTATCATCTTCCTCAATCATTTTGTTTCCCCCCTGCGAGACAATAATGAAGTGCTATATGATTAATATGATATCATCTTATTCATAAATGATTCCGCTAATTCCGACTACGCCAAACTGCCTTCATTAATACATCCTCACAACCTGACAAGGTCGTCATTTCTTCATTCCTTTAAAAAACAATTCCGACGATGCAATTAAGTTTTTCCTCCATCAAAAACCCTGGAAAGTGTCCAACCTTGCCAACGGGTCAAAATATCCGAACGGCTTTGACTCGCTGGTCACACCTTGGCAGGAGACTAGACTCTTCAAGATGCAGAAAGAAAATACTTTGGAGGAATCCACACATCAAAGTGTGCCTTGTATTCGCTCAATATTTTCTAATTCAAGAGTATTTTTATTAAGCACTCCACGGTATACGCAATTTGAGCCTGGTTGCGTGGCCCTGCCTACCACAGAATTCTGCGCTTATAGCCACCATTGTCCGCTTGCTGGGCAAGTGCCAAATTTGGGAAAGTGAAGAATGCTTAGTAATCGGGAGTATGCGTAGTTACGCACAGTAAGGCGCACACACAAGCAAACGTGCTTTGCCTGTGAAATACATTTACATTATGCATGGATTTTTTATGTCCAGAACAATTACTTTTCATGCTGGTGTTTACTTCAATCGAAATGAAGTAAACACTCTCATTTAATCGATGGATATTTTGATAAAACACGACTCTTGTTATTATATTTTATGTTGGATTGAAATTTGAATAAATGCATCACAACTTTTCATCATTCATTTTAATTTCTCATTAATTCCAAGGCAGTAAACACATTTAAAATCCAGGTTTACGCAAATAATCCAGACAAGAAAAACAGATTCAGGAAAATAAAATCCTTCCCGAAACTTCAAACGACTAAAAATGGACAACAAAGTTAAGAAAAGGAAATACAGGTAGCTTGTCGTTTCACTAGTCCCCCAGCTTTTTCAGTAGTCCATATATCATATAAAATATCATATAAAATATCATATAAAATATCAATGCTTTTCAACAGAATCCACACTGAAACTAGCAGGGATGCTGTTGAAAAAACAAACCTGAACTCTGAGCGCAAAGCGTGAAAGCTTGCGAGCTTGAAACGGAGCCCACCAATGACAATTATCCTTGGTTTTAAAAGCCCTACTCTGCATCCTGGGGCATTATATGGTTTTATCTTCATTTTTTTTATGAATTTGATCTCAAGTTAATTATAAAAAATAGAAAGAAAAAAATAATTAGGGGGGGGGGCAAAAAACCCTGGATTTCCGGTTAAAAACGGGGAAATCACATCCCTGACTAGCCAGCTGGACTACTTGTAAAATTTGTTGGACTGATTCTCAGGTGTTTTAACCAGCATTTGGCCAGCAGATCACGGTTATTAAAGGAGAGCGCCAGGCCCAGAATTTCATCTTCAAGAGGGCAAGGTCATTTTCAATTTGCAAATGGCATTTCCATATGAAAATTAAAGTCTATGGGAAACATTTGAAGGAGCAACAAGGCCAAGATCAGGGCAACAGAGGCCATGACCACTCCATGGCCTCGGTGTAATTCCAGGCCCGAAACGCTGCCAGGCAGAAAGATTGGTAGAAACGTTTCACAAAATCAGTTGTCGACAAAATGTGAGTAAGAAAAATAACATCTTTCTACGTAGTTGAATTATTTTTTCAGACATTACTATTATTTATCATCTGCATTGCATGTACACCAGGCAAATTTCCTTCTGAAGGACTAATTCCGTGAAATGTCCTAAACTTAATTGAATGTGAAAGGTGCAATCTGAAGTATTATTTTTAATCCTCTCTATAGAAAAATATCAAATACCAATCAATAAACTAATCAATAAACCTATCAATAAATTTACATTTCTTCAATTAATTGCGTTTTCATTTACACCCCACCAACACGACTGGCAATTTAAAAGTTACTTTTTTATCCCTCTCTCTCTTCGTTTGACCCAGCAGCCAATGTCAGTTGTTTTCAACGTAACACACAAAAGAAATTCCTCCATTAAAAAATTAATGAAAATTAATTTCTCAGTGAGATCCATCGGGAAGAATATTTCCCAGGCTGTCTACAGAGGTCGGCACAAATCTGTTCAGCTAATGGAAAAATCGCACGACTCCACTTACGCCAGTTCGAAGAAAAAAAAAATGCCGGCGTTTAAACACCCCAAGAAAAAGAAACCTTGAATGCTCCAACGCTCTCGCTCTCTCCAGGAGCCGGGAGTTTTATTAATTAACGCTTTAAAGCATTTTACCTCCTACAACGAAGTGTGAAATGTATAGTCCATGTTTCCTTCAGATCTTCTCTTCTTTGGGGTTGTAATTATTTTGGTGGATGTGATGGACAGTATACAATAGTAAGTATATACAGGCATCGACGTTTGGGAAGACCTTGCGTGGAAACTTATAATATTGATTCAAACCAGCATGAAATTAGCGTTTAATAACTAAACAATGGCAGAGTGTTTTATCTATTTGAATCGGACAATTTAATAAGTGGATTTTGTACATCATGCTGAGATGTTTGGACGTCACTGTTATTTGTAGTCTTTGGAGGGAATAAACTTTAAACCATTACGTTTTGTCTTGTATGTTAATCATTTATGTCCATTGACCCCAAAATTACAATTACAAATTGTTCAAAGTTACAAAAACAAATAACAATATTGGAATCTTGTATATTGTACCTACATATCCACACTTTTTAAGACAGGTTTTGAAGTTTTTAAATGAATTATGATACCGATTTATGTAGCACCTTATAAGGGTTTACAAGGTGCTGCGGAACACTCAGCAAACACTGCCAGAAACAACAGGGCCAACCCCTTCTCATAGCAATCAATGTAACTGGGTTCTTTTTACATGCATTACACAACACAAGGAAACAAGTGTCATGACCTGGACTCGAACCCACGCCCTGCTGATCAGAAACACCACAGCTTGAGCTGACCGGCTTGACAGGCTTGACCGTTCGGCCACAACAATGTTGTTTAATCCTGTATCCAAACTACCTCACATTGTGTCGAGACTCACTGCAAAGCTCATTGGATTACCTCACAAAACCGGGGCATAATTGCATGGTGATGTTTACCACAGAATGCTGCGCATACTGCGCCCTAAAAAGCATGTAATTCTACGATCTGTAAGCTCAGAGTTTCGCGATAAGTAGTACCATAAATATTGGGCCCTCTTTAACTAGCAGAGAACTTTTGAAACATGTCTGGAGGGTAACTTTTTTGTCAATAACCCCCTCACCCATTTACATTTATGATTTCTTTTTATGTTTACGGGGAAAGTGTTCAACTGCCACAAATTGACAGTTAGTCATGGAGTTCTTATAAATATAAGTACACCGAACCCAGCAGAGAACTTCCACAGGTCTAATTTTACACCTAATTCTGCCTTTTCATGTTTCTTTCCACGCTCGATGTTCTTGCCATTGGTGTGTAAACTGCCCTGAAAGTTCCCCGACAGCTACAACGGGTTTGAGGCCTAATTAATTTATGAATAATTGATTGATTTCCTCCAAATAACCCAAGTTTTAGCCTGGTAACGTGCCCACATTTGGCATCCATTACAAGTTGCATGAGAATTAGGTCGATCTTCCCCGTGGGGAAATATGTTCATCTTTCCATCTTTCCATCTTTCCAGGGGCTGCATCGTTGGATTTGCCTGGTGAGATCAAACTGCTTGAGTAAACCAATAACGCCAATCGTTACAGGTGACAGATTCACCTGAGGTGTGCTCTATATTGAAGTGTTACACCGTTAAACGCCTGATCTTCCGGAGTAAAGAGAAGAAGAAAAAAAACGAGTCTATGTGCAAATGTTTCCATCCCATGAAATATGAAGAAATTCACAGCGAGGTGATTTGTGAGTGTTGGTTCTGAAGTCAAATCTTTCAATTTCGCTGAAAAAAAAAAAAAAGCTGGGTTCTTTTTGGGTGTACACACAACTTGTGCTTACAAACTAACACTGAAAATGAGGCTAATGTGAAATGGAAATTGAATGAAAATCCATTGATATTCATTTGTAGAATTTGAAACTTTGCATTGTGGGAGTATAATCAGGTGAGGTTTGCGGTAGCACCACGTGTAAATCTCTTTCGAGTAGTGTTGGTTGATATTCATTAGACCATTTCTCATAGGTACGATAAATCATTGGACTAGCTCTTTGGACATTAAATTCCCACACTCCAGTTTGCAATAAGCACACAATCCATCAATCTGTGAAATTTCAACAAATAAGGTGGGTTGAGTCTTCGAGAAAACACCCGCGTTTTGTGAGGAATTTTGTTCAAAAAGTGCAGCTTTCAATTTTGGTAAATCTAGGGGTAAGAGTTATTACTAAAAAAAAAACAGTCAAAAATCATGCTCCCCATTTAAGGAAGTGATAGTAAATAATAATAATAATAGACATTTGTAGTGCTCTATATCTGTCAGAAAGACACTCCTGGCGCATAGAAAAGGAACTCTGCTCTTTCCCCTTGCTTTGCTATAAAAAAAATAAACACATCAAAACTGAACAGTATTCAGCGTTTCCTAGACACAAAAAAGAGGTTTTTAAAATACTCGCCACGGTTTTTCCATAGTAAACATCACAATAATCAAATTAAGTATGCCAGGCACTCAATTGAAATATTATACATCAAAAAAGATAACGTGATTACAAATCTTTAAATAACAAAACAGCCCTTCTTTTAAAAGAAAATGAAATATCTTTCTTCCTGTTTACCATGAAAAGGATGAATAAAGCAAAGTTCAATCGACTGAGCGCATTAAAACACTAGAAGTACATACACCTACATGTACCATTGTACAATGCGAGTTAATTTCACAGCATTTCACAAAATGTATCCAATTCAGCAAGCTGCCAGACACGGAAAGTACAACATTTTTGTTCCAGCAGAAAACAGAATGGTTTCTTTACAAAAAAATTTTACAAAATTTAGATTTCTTCAAAGGGCATGTTTGTTTCCATTACCATACGGAATCTAACTATCCTACAGTGCTTTATTGATGGCAGCATGCCAGCATAAAGAAGGTAGGAATTAAGATAAAAGTCTGACATTTCTCATCCCAGAACCATGAAGATGTTTTTTCAACGCTTTATAATTCAACAATTAAAGACTCTTTAAAATCAATTCTACTTTTCATGTGCTCAAGTATTTTAGACAGCTGCTCAGTAATACAATCCGTAGAGGTTTAACCACACAACATATGCCCCCTCTCTAGAGCAGTGTTGGTTACGAAAACTTATGTAAACCTACAACAATGGCTTTGTTGTGAAACGCTTGAACAAAACCATGGCTGCCTTGCCTTTAATCAAATTAAGAAGTGATTACTGCATAATTTTCCTTTTTCAGTGTCATTTATCAAGCACACTTAGCAAGAAGGTCTTCATATTGTACCATTCAATCCCCGAGGACTTGCAGTTGAAAACAATTTACAAAGAAGGATTCATACACAATAAAATCGGCAGAGCATAACAAGTTTTGTGGCACATTTACTGCACTTTCTCTAATCTTATTTCACCCTAAATTGAAGTACCTTTCAAAGAGTATGGCTGCACACTCTAACAATTGACAAAGAAGCCGTCCAACAATATAGCAAATCATGAATAAACATGAAGAGACCTTGTGGCAGGTTGACAATGGTTCATGAATAAACATGTTTGGGTTTGTGTGCTCAACTGTTTAGTGGTCCAAAGTTTGGCACTCAAAGGACTCGACAGTCCCATACTGTGAGGGCGCTGTTTGCATTGTATTTTGCTGCATTGTATCATGCACCAAGCCTCATGACGGATTTTGGATTGTAGAAAAATGGTCCAGTGTTGTGCCAATTTGGTTGTGGACTTGCAACCATAAGCATTAGGGTACACTAGCCCTCTACACATGGCCCCAGTTTACTCTACTTTGTTTTAATTTATTGATTTGGGGTTGAACAAAGACAAGTTTACTAGAGCGGGATTTGAACCAACGACCTCCGGATTAACGTGCCGGCGCTCTACCAACTGAGCTATCTAGCCCTATGTTGGCGATCTCCCTATTTTGTCAATATCTTTGTTCGGGGAGTGCCCTTGTGGTTTATTATTTGATGTTTTAATTTAGGATGAGCATGGCTTGAAAATTCAACGGCCAACCTACTAACAAAGGTCTTGTTGACAGCAAATACATTATATTTGATTTCAAGACACCGTGAGACCTTAAATATTTCTTATAAGTATTTTTGAATATATAGCATTTAAAACATACACAAACTTTTGCATGTGCCACAATAAACAAAATACATGTAACCTGCAAAATGGTTTGGGCAAGAGATAATGTTGGGATCCCCAAAATAATTAATTTGTTGTTTTTAATCCAATACCCACTTCAAATACCCATCACTGGCAGATTGTTCATGCAATACCTTAAAATGAAAGCTTGTAACTTTTTTGATAAAGTTTATAATTTTATCTAAAATTTAACTACCATTTCAAAAAGGTAAGATTAAACTACACATTTTTGTTGTAACCCTTGATAAAGCTTTTCATCTGAAAATTAACTACAAATTTTCTTGTCGAATTCCGGCCAGTTAAACTATTGTTTTAGTAGAAGTCAAGAACACGACCCACTTTCCTTGAGTGATGCCACACCACAAAGTGCCTAACCCTGTAACCTGTTTTGTCTACACGTCTTGACAACACAAAACAACCACAGAAGTTTCGTTTAGACCAAACCATAACCTATATTTAGGTCATGTACATGTACAACAATTATTCCCTTCACTACAAATAACATTTCCTTTAATTTGATCAATGGCATCCAGTGGTTATTTTTTTTTTTTAAGTTGTAAATGTTACAAACCAGCAAAAAGCTGTTTTAACCAAACCATTGTTTTAAACTCATTTTTGAAGATCAATCAAGTGTAATCAGCTAGAATTTATAAACCTGTAACACTACATTGCATCATCGGGTTTCAGGAGAGTGAATTTATTTCCGCCCTCGCTCTAGTTTTCAATAAACACACCCCTCCAACCAACCCATGGAAATTCCATCAAATGGGGTGATCCAGCTTTACTGAAACGTAAGACTAAAAGACTAATAAGAGTAAGACAGTTTGTGTTTTCTCAAGGATATTTTGAGCACCCTCATAATGTGCTTATTTTGATTGTGGTGATCAAAATAAGTGTTGGGATTGGAATCTTCAAATGCTATTTTGTTGACTATGACTCACTGGTATTTCAAACGGATATATTTGTTGTGAGGAGTGTCATGGCCGAGCGGTCTCGTACACCAGTCTCAAGTTCTGGTGTTGTCAGTGTGTGTGGGTTTGATTACCAGGTCATGACACTTGTGTCCTTGAGGTAAGACAATAATGGGACGTAAAGCAATAGGTCCTGCATGTTGAGTAAATGCAAGTAAAAGAACCCAGTACACAGAAGTTTGTGTTTCTGGCATGGGTGAATGCAGATTGCGCCAAATCACCCAGTAAAACCCTTACAAGGTCCTATATAAATGGGACTGATAATTCAAACTTGGCATTCCTTTTGTTAAAATACATAAGTGCTTAAAAACGCCCATAGATAAAGCGCTACATAAGAACTAAGTATTATAATTACTATTATTATAACTGCAGAAAATAGTATGGCCTGACAATTTGACCCTAGCAGAGTCTTTCTCAAAGCCTAAAGACTCTGCTAGTTTCAAAACATCAGGCCATAACTATTTTTTGCATTGATACCATAGGTCCTTTTGTTGGTCGGTAAGCAGTTTGCAAGAGCTAATTCTATTTTCTTATTGTTATAACTGGTAGGCCTAAACACTTTGCAATCAGTGCACTTGAAACTAAAGATTGGAACTAACAGTATTGTTATTTTGTTTTAAATGTGTAACTACCAATCCTGTACTTGTCTTAATAAAGTATCAATAATAATCAAGTAATTTTGTTTATGGTGTTAAACACTTTTACCTTTTCACAAAGCAAGCTTAAAAATGTGATAAAAAAAGAAAAAAACTTGTATTGTATTTAATTGTAAAAATTGTTCCAGTTTCAGGACAAGTTCACTCAACAAGCTCCAGGCCTCGGTTTTTGAATACAGTTCTAGGACAAGCTCACTACAAACCCCAGGCCTCCGTTCTTGCAAATATTCTCTTGAAATTTGAGCTCTAAAACCTCCTACTATGCAGCAGATATAAAAACAGACTCCCCTCCCATACTGTGAATTCGGCTGAGTATATACAGTAAGTTCTCTTCTAATTCTAAAACAGCACTGGACTGTAGACTCAAACCCTTGAGTTTACACCTCCCTCATGATGTGTGATCTTCCCCTTCCATCAACAACATTCATTTCATGCCTTAACACATTGGCTCTCCCTGAGGGAATGTGAACATCAACACATCCATGTACTCCATTGTTTACATTCGTTTCTATAGTCAGGTCACTACTCTTTCCACAGGGAACAAGTTTTTTTTATTTCCCTCTCAATTTTGAAGGCGCGCTCCTTCAACCTGCAATTACGGGGAATTTACATCAGACCGCGAGACTAGTTCATCACGTCTGTTTGGGGTTTTTTTTGTTTCAATTTGCAGCAAGTTTATACTATCCCTCCCAAATTCTAAATGTATTTTATCTCTCCTGCTGGAAGTGGTACTCCTACAGCCTCCAATTATGGCTCATATACATCGATAGACCGGTTAAAGGCAGGGTTCGTTTTGGGTAATTGTCGAAGCCCAGTATCCTCACTTGATGTAGCCCAACAAATGCATAAAATAACAAACCTGTGAAAAGTTGGGCTCAATTGGTCATCGAAGTTGCAAGAAAATAACGACAGAAAAAAAAACCACCCTTGTTGCATAGAATTGTGTGCTTTCAGATGCCTGACAAAGGCTTCATTCCTGAAGCCTTTCTCAGATTAAAATTTTTGGGTGAATAATTACATCTTTCTCTAAAACTACATTACTTCAAAGGATGTCGTTTCTAAAAATATTTTATAATATCAACAGCTCTCCAGTGCTCATTACACACACAAATAATTTATGATCGTACATTTTTGCAGCAATTACCAAAGGTATAGGGCCTACCCACCCCTTGAAGAAACTATATATGATTTTGCTGCAAATCTGATCATCCTAAAACATCTGTCCTTTCTCTATGCTAAAACCAACTTCAAATCCAAACTCTGCTTCACATCCTGCTGCTGTGGCTCTATGTAAGTGCTCTAATTATAGAAGGGTACTGTTGAGGCCACATTTATGATGTTGTAGGAAAACATAATAGGCACTTCTCTCATGAGTCATCTACGATTATTTCTACACCACCGGATGGCAAATCAGCTGAAGGTTGGTGAAAACCTAACAGTCATGCTTAGTTTGTGAGCTTCAGTACATGCTTTTATTTATTTAATATATATATTTTTTTCACTTTCTCCATCACCATTAATCAGTCTCTCAAACTTCATTACTGCTGTCAACGGCACGTTGGAAAAATCACCCCCCAATAATGACGTCGCCGTGGAGATCCACGTAATCTTTTTAACGACGTCCCATAACTCTTTGGGATAGATTAAGCAATCATTTCTAAGAACAATCAGTGATAAATGTTACCATGGAAACGGACTTTCTTTACAGGATATTTTGTAAACAGTTGCAACAGCAGTTGTAGATCAAGCATATTCAGTAAATGATAACCACGACAACGCAGCCTGCCTCTTAAATAACGTTTCCTTACTCACAAGATAATTACAGGGAACAGCCAGAATGTATGATCCATGACTTCTCGGAGAGAAGCTCAATTAAAATCCACTGCTCATACAAACTCCTTACACTTCACCTGTGAAATTCAGAGTGATAAAAGCCGACAGCTAAATCTGTTTTGATCTTTTTTTTTTAGATGCAGTGTTCTAGTTTCCAAGGAACTAGCCCCAAATGGTAACAACGGTTTTACAAAAAAACAAAAAAGGTTGCCGGATGCAAGTCGCTACTTTTTGTCATCCTACGAAACAAATTCCTAATTTACTCTCAAAAAGAAAAAATTCATGAGGATACACTCAACGGACCACAGAGTAGTTCACACCAAGGGAAATGTAAAAGGACCAATCAAAACTGACAATATGAGAAACATCAGAAAGGTTAAAGGTCGTGTACAACATTGGTAAGATTGAAAATGTAAATGTTCAGAGATTTGCACATAATTTACATGGTATAAAGATGGTCATGGTGGAAAACTTCCCTTGAAATAGTTTTGCTTAAAATGCTACATAGTTTTTAGGAATTGAGTAAAAACAATTAGTCTTTATCGCGTGTGTCCAAAACCCGTTATTTGAAAACAGTGAAAACATATAATGCTTTTCTTTCTAAACTGTTTTCTCATGGATACCCCCCGGAGACTGATTTAGCTTAAACTTTCACAGGTTTGTCATTTAATATACATGTATATGTTGAGTCACATCAAGTGTGGATACAGGTCTTTGAAAATTACAAATGTGACACATAACCTGTCCTAGTATGTGAACCCGAAAAGGAAAAGCCATGATACATCTTCTGCAATAACACCATCAGTTTATACAACGGGTCAATCTCTTCAGTTTCTGTACGACCCCAACCTCTGATGACTCTTTGACCCCAGTCTGGTAACAGGTATCTGGACTCGGGTTTGATGGAGTGGATGATTTGAGTCTAGGGGCTAGACCTGGATGTTATCATTAATCAATAGTACAAGATCAACTGATCTGACATTCTTGGCAGTGGTCCATCACTGTAAAATGGAACTTATTACACATGTTTGGTAGTTACTCTTTTAAAATCAATGGCAATAAAACTTACTTGGTAAGATCATTCCTTTCTCTATGGTAAGATGAACAGCAGCTTTTTATAGCATAAAGCATTTTGACAAACATTTCACTTCGAACCGATGTGGTTAATTAAGTTTTTATCTCCCAAAATTTGAATCTGAAAAACGTTTCTTTCAGAAAAAAGGATACCAGTCACATGTGGCACATGTGACATAGTATTTTGCCTGGTTCAACCTTATTAGCATAATTTTGTTGCGCTTAGCTACTTTTTGTGCTTTATGCAGCTCTACACACATTTGATTCCTGATAGTGTATTGACTTGACTATCACTGTTGTGTACAGATATAACATGGAGGAAGGAAGTGTTGCAGAAATGGACTGCAAGCAGGATATATTTATAACACAATAAATTTGTAAAATCCACAAACCCATAGTAAATTCACAGGGTATACAATGGACATGGAAAGAGGTCATTTTATGTCTAACAATCTTTCGATCTTTTTTGAAGAAAAACACCAAATGAATCCCTGACAAAACAACTTCACTGATATTAATGTTTTCCCAAAACCATTTAATACCAACTATATTTTAATTTTTTTAAAGTCAGTTGTAAAACTTCCATAATAGGTTACTGAAAAGTAGAGGAATGGAATCAATGAATTCAAATTTCAAAAACTGATACTGTATCTTAGCTAAACTATTTCATCCTCAGATTAATTCTCAGATCAAATTCCCAGCTACAGTTGGGACTGTGCAATGTCCCAAGTTCTCAACTACAGTACTAGTTGGGACCGCACAGTTTCCCAAGTTCTCAACTGCAGTTGGGACCGCGCGATGTCCCAAACTCCCAACTACAGTTGGGACTGTGCGATGTCCCAAATTCCCAACTCAATTGGGACTGTGCGATGTCCCAAATTCCCAACTACAGTTGGGACTGTGCAATGTCCCAAATTCCCAACTACAGTTGGGACCGGTCCCAACTACATTGAGACCGGTCCCAACTTGAGTGTTACAGTTTGGACAGCCCAACTGCAGTTGGGATCAAGAGTTCTTTCTTCAGGGAACAGCAGAACCAGTCATCATGATCGTGTCCAAATTGATGGTTTCGGCAGTGGCTGCTGATGACAGGTGGCATGGGTGTGTGTACTCCTCTAGAACTATGGGTTCTTTCCACTATCCTGTCCTCATGGAGATGATAGCAGAACCAAGTTCTAGAAGTAGGGTGCGTGATCGAGCATGGATAAACGTTCTAATGATTTCTTCAAAACTTGTTATGACTTTTTCCATGATATCAACCAAATATCACACCCAAACCCTTTTCTAGTTCAAGAGAAACTTTCACATGGATCAAAACTTACTGTTCAGAGACCTGCTGACTGATCACAATTATCCCTAAATAACAATCTGACAGTCCCAGCTAGCTATTGGATTGGGCCATCCCAACTGAAACACTCAAACTGGGACGATTCAATTCTAAAGTTGGGATGTAACTTAAATACTATTTGAGATCAAAAGACAAAACACAACTTTAAAAAACTGCTATGTTTTGAAAATTGAGAGTCCCATTCATGACCAAAACTGTGTGTCGCCTTCAACATTGATTGCAGGAGAAGATATGCAAACTTATCTCTTGAATAAGTTAGCAATGATCCTAACTGAAAAGTTACAATCATGGCAACTTATAATATATATACTTTGCGATAATCGTAACTCTCCATTTTCCCAACTGTCCGTAGGATCAGGATGGAGGGTTACGATCATCTCAACTAATGACATTAGTAATGTGTATACAACCACTTACACTACAGGGAGTGGAAACCTCATGCCTCATGGTAGAACCATGTACAACTGTTGTAGAACAATGACCTCTAGTCAACGATAGCACAACAAATCACAACAACTAAAATGTAGGTGTATGACCCTAAAACCCTATAGCTCTATCATTAAAATGCTTGTAAAAAAATGCAGCTGCCCAGTTTACACCGGTACCATAAATTACACACAAGTGATGTAAACAAAAGTCTCCCTTGCTTCGAAAGTAAAAGTTTGATTCTCCTTAACTGTGAAAACAAGACTGCCTACAAAGTGCAAAGCCTAGCTGCATGCAATCAAGGCCATGACTGGGCTATTTATGGTCAAATTGTTAACAGCCCCAATGTCTACCTGATAGGGATAAGTGATACAGTCTGCACTGCAAATCCGCACTAGTTCAGTAAAAGCTAAAACAACTAACTAACTTACCGTGAGTAAGACCATAGGCATTTTAGGTTTCAGCCAGGCGGCCGGTGATGTACCTACAAGGCTCATCCCAAACACTCCAGACAGAAAACTCCACTCCACAAATAAAAATAAAGCTTAAATCCAACCTTCCAAGCTCTCCCGAAAATGTGTGTGTGCAGCTAGCTGCTCAGTATTAATCCAATGACAGTTGCTGGTCCACCATTAAACTTCCTGCAATACAATTTATTGCAGGCAGGTCATGTGGGTTATTGTGAACAGATTGATGGCAACAGACCTCTTTCCTGGTAGTGGTATCTTAATACACTGAGCATTGATAAATAGCATGTGGTATAAGACAGTTAGCGCCTCTCTATTTTAAACAACAACGCCCTTGCTGGGTTGGATCGGGTTTCACTGCCAGATTCACACATTGGACAGTGGGGGTTCTGTGTGCCAATAACGTGGTCACATCATACAGCCTAGTCAGTGCTGGACCTTCTGGGTGGTGGGGCTAATACTGTTATCACTTATTGTCCAGAAAAGTTGATAAACTTTTCAGATAAACAACTGTCCAACAAGAAGCTGACTTATGAGGCCCAGAGTAAAGCTCTTTGAGAGTGCAGTCAAGCCAAAATTACTGAAGCATTTACCCAAGAGTGCTAATGAAAACCAGATTGAGTAGATAAATTGACTTTCAGGCAGACTGTCCTATAGACCCTTGATGAGGTAACCACAAAACAGGATGGTATAATTATAAATTTAACAACATTGCCAGATAAAGATCACAAGCAAGAACCAGACTTGGCAGAGTCACAGCTCCACATCTCCAGAACTTATTCTTAATCATTTAATTTAAGCACAATTGAGATTTTTAATGAAAGAGTTACTTTCTTCTTTGAGCTACTTTAAGGGAGGGTGCACCTTTGGTGATCACTCCAAAAATTAATGTCATGTAAGCAGTAGTACTCCAGCTGTTGATAATGTATAACATTTTGAGAAATTATTCTTTTTAAGGAATGTGGTTTTAGAGAAAGGGACTTTAAAAAAAAATTTAATCTGAGTAACGCTTCATGCATGAATTGTTTCTCAGATTGTGTATTCCAATTAGGGATTATTCTTCCTGTGGGGACATAACCACTCCAGTTTGTTGGTGGCATCTCAAAAACGCTACCACCTTTTGAAATGATATCTTCACAAGTTAGGTTTTTTGGGGGGCATACATCTACATTTCTATATTATTAAAACAATCGAACGGTTCGAAAAAAACAAAGGTTTACTTTGCCCTTAAATCTTCTTCTCTCGACTCAAAGCTTTTTTTTTTCAATCAAGATAACATTCCAGTTGATGACATTCATTTACCACATCTGTGATTTGCGAGGATGTCTTATAAATAAAGAGAGTGTGCCCTTGTGACATTCAAGATTACCTTCCACATTTATTTTACATCAACTTGCAACTGTCTTTACTTTCAGACATAATCTGTTAAATAAAGTGAAGAATTATCAAACTTTATCAGAATGTAAACGAATTGGCTGATGAAGCATTTTTTTCAAAGGATACTCTTTCAAAGTTGATAAACATATTTCAAACAGTTATCAGGGTAACTTCATTTTGTGTTTGATCCATGGCAAATGGAAGTAAATAAAAAAAATAAAAACACACCGTACAAAAACAGATGCCATCTTGAAAAGTAAAAATGGAGTGACTGTCGCCAATTATTAAGATGAGGACTGCTGTGTTGCAAATTACCATTTTTCAATTTTTTTTCGCTGAGTTTGTATCGATGAACTTCAGGCGTCTTCCAAACGTTAACAGTTAAAATGAGGCCCCAAACGTTAACAGTTAAAATGAGGCCCCAAAATTACAAAACAGGTTTGGTAACGTCATCGTTCACAAGAGGAACATTATCAGTGATCTCCTACACTTCCAAACATGGCGTCAGCATGCATTCCACTGATCCAATTCCCATTCCCATCATCTCAAGTGTCCCTTGGCCACAACTGACAAAGTCACTTTCCTCATTAACCAACGACAGACAGACGTCAGGGGAAAAAAATGTGAGAATATTGATCTGAGGACAAGCGATATAAAGTCACTGAGCAACTCCCCGCCATCCATCCTCTTGCCAGTCACAAGAGTAATCAGGTTGATTTCTTTTTTCTTTTCTTCTTTTGCTTATCAACGATCTTAGGTCACCACCCACTGGGATTACCCTGATCGTGTTCTCGCTGGAGCGTGGTTTGAAGTGGCGGCTCAGTACCCGAGGAGGACTCAACCTTCTTTACTCAAAGTTCTTGGCATTTTGGGGTTTACTCCACCTGGTTATGATGTCATGAAGAGCTGAGGTTGATCTTGAGTTAGTCAATGAATCATCATTTTAATTGCTAAGCAAAATGTGACACCACGATATAAATTATGGTGTAAGCGAAAACCCCATGCCAAGATGAATCAAGATGAATCGTGGGATGAGATTGGTCAGATGTGAACATTCCTGAAAAATCTTCTTGCTTGGTCCTCCTTGACCCAGAACCTCCCAGATGTTACAATTCAGGAAGTTTACAGACTCTTTGCATCTGCACCAGAAATACAAAACAACGTGATTGGACACAATGTGGACTAGTTCTTTCTCCCTTTGATAACTGTTTGACGTCTTTCAAAAAGATTTGAAGGCTCCAGGTTTTGAGAAAATCCTGAAATCAGGGGCTGAGAAATCACACGCCTGGAATCTTATCTCCGTATGAAATCAGGCCTGGGTTTCTTAAGGAGCTAGTTAGTGAGAACAGTGGCACAGTAGGAATACAAACTACATCAGGATATGCAAATACACCTGGACACAGCGACACTTTAAAACTCAGGATTCTTAACATTTGGGATTATTTTTACTCCACTTCAGCACCCAGGGATTGTAGAGAGCATTGATTTATTCCCATGTCTTGATATATCAAGTGACCAGGGTTCTGCACCATCTAGCATATCAACCGGTATATGCGAATTGATGGCAGATAGCCAAGAAGAAAAAATAAGAATAAAGTGAAAACAAATAAATTAATTTTTCGCATAGCTTTTTATTTTATTTTTATTTAAAGATCAAATTCACAAAACCAGTTCAAATGCTCCAGATTGCACGTGTAGAGCTTTTATTAACCAATCATAAACATGAAGTACAATCATTCCAAGGACCTATTGAGGGCGCTGTTTAAGCTTGTGACGTCACACTTAAGGGGGGGTCTATGGTCATACAGGCATATAGGAACCCCCCAAAAATGTATATCTTAAAATAAAACCCCAACAATTGAGAAAGAAAAGCACTGTGGTTTTTTCCCAAGTATTTGAAGTACACAGTCTACAATTGTTTTGACAATTTTAGTTTCATCAATTCACAAAATTTTGTTTGAAGAAGCGGCAAGTCTAGCTGAAACCCAAAACATGCATCTTCAGTCTAACAATGGAGGACTTTTCTTCCTCCGTGGTGTAGCTGTATTTTGTTAAAAGTTAAAACAGTTTTGCTGCTATCGAAATATAGATAAGGACACAGCACTTCACCTTGATCAAAATAGTTTTGTGTTGCCCACACATTTCTCCCTGGTTCAATGTAAATTCCTGAAGGGTGTTGTGAGACACCTCAAAACTTCCAGCTATTCCAATTAAAAAATGTCTTGTGGAGCTCACTGAGGGAGACAGTAGAGATGACTAAATGTATTAATAATCACCCCAGATGTTTAAGATCTTCATTAAAACCAAACATTTTTCACATCATTAAAAAATAAACCACAATTGATTAAAGCAACTCTCTTGATTTGACATTTTCAGATTTGTGTGAAATGTTTGAACATAATTATGAGATGGAGCAATGCGCTTCTGCAAACTGCGTTACTAACCCAAAAGAACCTGAGGTATAAATACAGAAATTGTAATATGGTTTTACATTTCAAGTATCGTGGCCGAGCGGTCAATCGTAATAGACTCAAGCTCTGGTGTTTCTGATCAGCAGAGTGTGGGTTCGAGTCCCGGTCTTGTTTCCTTAAGCAAGACACTACACCGCTATTGCTTCATCCTTCGGATGAGACGTAAATGTGTAGGTCCCATGTAGTATGTTGTGTAATGCACGTAGAAGAACCCACTACACTTATTTTTAAGAGAAGTGGTTCGCCCTGTGTTTTTTTTAAATATATGGTTCGCTGTAGATTGCGCGACAGCCTAGTTAAATATAAAGGCCTTTTATTTCAAAGGGACTTATAGCTCTGGGGCGTATAGTCTTGGCCTCTATTGCCACTAGTCTTCTCTTCTATTGCCCATAGTCATTGCCTGTTTTGCCCCTAGTCTGTTGCCACTCATTTTGGCCTCTGTGCCCCTTCAAAATATTCCCAAGATGGATTTTTAAGATTTTCAAATTGGAGTGCCCTTTGCAAAATGAAAATGTCCCTTTCACTTCAAAGACAAAACTACAGGCCTGATGTAAGGCTGTAGAATAAAACTGATCATTTTTATCCCCAACGTTTTCCTCACAACCAGAGACCTTTTCTTAAACATCTGAACTCTTGACAAATCTCAGAGTGTCTAACATCATCAACAGACGGTACCCTGGTCCACAGGGACCTCGCAGTCGATCTTGCCGATTCTTGGAACACTGATTTCTCGGGCAGGGTTCAAGTTGATCAAATATCGAGGGAAACACGAACTGCGATAAATCCACTGAGATACACCACAGCATGGCCAACTCCTACCTTCCTCGATCACACAGATTACCATGGTAACTGAGGAATAGAAGATTTATTTGCTTTAAGCACTTCGGTTCTTTGAGTTACAAACAAGGGCTTTCAAGAAAAGGAAAAAAATATCTTACATATTGACTACATATTAGCTGTATTCAGCTTGAAATATCAGTCTAATTTCACCTTTAACTCAGTTTATTTATTTATTTATTTGTTACTTCAGCTTTATTTGTTTAACTTTATAGTTTTTATTTAAACATCTATGCATACTTCAACGGGAACAATTAGCAATGATTGCTATTGGCAACGCATCTTCTTGGACCCATTTTGTAAGACTTATATTTCAATAATTGATTTGTTTATAAAAAAAGGTATACGTTTGGTAATCGCTCTTAAAATTAATGGTAATAAAAACTTACTTGGATTGAAGTGCAGCAGCTTTTGATAGAAATCATTTTGAGAATAATAATTTTAAAAAAATCAAAAAGGCAAATTATTCGAGTGGTTTTTTCTTTTTTCTTCACAGAACTTGGGAAAGTACTGAGTATGCTTAATGCACATCGGTGTAAGGGTAAAACAAGTTATATTCTTTATCCCCGATGCAAAGTTAACATCTTTGAAATAATTATTTGTTTGAGGGAGTTCGTGTGGTTCTGATAGAACTCAATCAA
This sequence comes from Leptasterias polaris, assembly GCA_037783415.1. Lineage (NCBI taxonomy): Eukaryota > Metazoa > Echinodermata > Asteroidea > Forcipulatida > Asteriidae > Leptasterias > Leptasterias polaris. Next base: position 4,503,686 of record JAZGTN010000077.1, read on the forward strand.
AGTGAGCGAAAAGCTTGAAATTTCTGGTGAGAGAAAAAAAGGACTTCCATCATGATGTTGGGGACTTGGGAAAGTACCGAGTATACACATCGGCGTATAGGGTAAAAACAAGTTATATTCGTTATCCCCAATGCAAAATTAACATATAAATAATATTTTATTTCAGGGAATTGGTGTGGTTCTGACAGAACTCAATCGTGGCGAAATTTCAGGGCCAGATTTTGTGTGTGACTTCTTCATGATGTTGGGCACTTTTTTATTGTTTGAAGTTCACTTTCATGGTCACGATTGTCCTCAGAATAAGAACAGAAACAATCTTGTGTCTAACCACCTCCATGCATCAACCAAGGAATATTTATTGCCTCATTACACCATGGAGGAAGGAAACCTTCCTCCATGATTACACACAGAGAGTGGGCCAGATTGTTTCCTTCTAGAGGGTGGGGATTGATTCCTCTAAGGTCAAACCTCAGGGGGGGTCAGACTCAGTCCTTCCAGAGGTCATGAAAGATCACAACCAATGTCAACCTTCAGTGGAGTTGAGCTCAGGGGTTTGATTATTTATTGAGGGTGATGCTTTGTTTTTGTCAAAATATCCCTGTAATTACCACAGGGTGTTAAGGTTGTGGCGGTATGTAAAATGATATTCGATACAGTGGCTGGGAATTACTTATCCCAAGGGGTTTGGTCACTCAGTTGATCATTCTAAACAAAATCACAGTATTATCATCATTGTTTATAAAACAAAGGAAGCTACAGAAATGAAATCATCATGTCCAGGCATTGTCAAACCGGATGTATATATGAAGTTACTAAACAATGCGGGTACAAAATCCAACAAATAAATTCCAACAGAGCTCAGGGGTAGCACATCTGCAGAGCAAAACCAAGTTACAATCAAAAACAAAAAGGAATTCAGGACAAAAATCTTTTGGCAAAGAATTCAAATTTTATACCTAACCGGAATAAAGCACATTAAACCAGCATTGTAACTGTAGTATCTGCACTTTCTGTGACCTACATATGAAATAACAAACTTGTGAAAGTTCAGGCTCAATCGGTAAACAAGATATTTTCACCGTTTTCAAACATCCGAGCTTCAGACTTGCAAGATCAAAACTAAATTGTTTTACTCATTTTAAAAAAAAGCTATAGTACTTTGCAAAATTATTTCATGGGAAGTTTCCACCATGACGATCTTTATACCAAATAAGTTATACGTGAATCACTGAACTTTTATTTATTCAATCTTACCAATTGTTATATGTTTTTAAAAAACTTCAAAAAATAAAAAAAAATAATAATGGTTTACCTTCTTCCCTTTATTTGAAATACAATCATTATTGATCCCATGTAATCAAGTCCACATTGCTTATAATACATATTTTCTATACCTCCACTGATCAGTTTTCTCAGTCTTTTGATGACAGACCAAACCTTTTTTTTTCTTTCCCTAAGACGTTCTCGCGTTTCCTCAGATTTCTAACAAGTAACTTAATCCACCGAGAAGATGGAAATCATAGCAAAGAGTCTAGTTTCCAACCTCTCGGTGAAATTCAACGTACGTGGCTAGATTTTGTCAAACTAATTCTGCACGTGTAGAATCGCCAGACTTATAATCCGGATCAGGAAGAAGTACACGCAGATAAACATCATCTCCCCCATCAGTTGTACAAGTCTTCATTCTTAAAGTCAACAAATGTCATTTACTGATCTGTATTTTTTATGTGGTAAATACAACCAAATTGTCACCAACAACATGAGCACATTATGCACAAATCTTTCCTTTTTTCTTTTTCTTTTGAGATTTCAGTTTTTACATATTTATTCATTATTCGTCAAGGCCTACAATTTCATGAAGTTTCAAAGCTTCAAGAGCTTTACTTTTCAAATTTTGATTTAACTAAGTGCCCGTGAGAAGACTGGACACCCAAAATGTATCTTTTATTGTTTCACAATACCCTTTTCCAGGATGGAATATCTGTAATGTACCTGTCTAATTGAAACCATTTTCTACCAAATGTTCTCGATCAATACAGTAGCCTATATTCTGTAATTAAACTAAAATTAACTTTGGGTTGAACAAAGAAAAATTTACTAGAGCGGGATTAGAACGGGATTTGAACCAAATCTAGTCTAGTCAAATTTTCTTTGTCCAAATCCCGTTCAAATCCCACTCTAGTCAAATTTTCTTGGTTCAACCCAAAAATCATTTAAAATTTATCGAGTCAGTTTCCCCTGTGGTTTATTATTTAATAAACTAAAATTAACTACAGTTTACTGTATTGACTTGCTAGCATAGTACTTGTAAATTATACATCGTTGCACTTTTATCCTTTATCATTCTGCCCTCTTGTTCCCAGGGATAAAGTATCTAAGATCTAAGTGTAATTTAAAACTGTTTTTCTTCCTTCGTCATAATGCAAATGAATTTGCAGCACAAAGGACTGCATTAACTAATTCATCATATTGGTGACTGTACTTGATCTGGATACCAGTGTCGGTCTCCCTAGCTGAGTGTAAATGAAGAGGCTGGATTGCCTTCATGATTTAGACTTTTCCACTGCACCAATTAAAGTTGTTGACTGGCGATGTTAAGGGTTTTTGGGGTGAAAATGTTACCAAGCTATCCTTGGTGGATTTTTTTTTTCTTTCTGAAAAGCTGGGGTTGAGTCAAAATGAGAAGAAAGGTTTTGACTGAATTTTAATAATTTTTTTTTTACTTTGAAAAGTGAGCAATGTTTTTTACAATCTGCATTTAATTGTGTCAAGTTGAAGAGGCTCGAGCTTTGTTCCTCAATTAGAGTGAAGACGCTAAGCGCATCAACAGCAAAAGGGTCAGGCCTCGACAACATTTTTCAGTAGTGTACCTTATCTTGATTCAAAGAGAGTATAAAGCAAACCAACAAAAATAACATTTTTGCCAAGATTTTCAAATGATGTGTTTATTTTGATCGAAAAGGAATAAGCACACCTGTAGCAGTATTCTTGCCAACATAACCAGTGCTGTACCTTATCTTGATTCAAAGAGAGTAAGCATGACCAACACCAACCGAGTGGTTTTAAAAAAAGAAATACCGATGTTTTACTTCCAAAGAAATACTTTCACATGAAACTTAACTCAGTAACCAACACTCACACTTTATTTCATGCATTGGGTGAAAGTCATACTTATTTTTTTATATTTATTTATTAACCAAATCCAACAGCGATCAAGTCGCCAATAACAGGATGGTATAGAGTGAAGAGAAGACAATGAAGGAAGTTTCAGTTTTAGATGTGGGAGGAAAACCCCAGAGAATTATTCCAGGGAAAACCCACGCGATCAGGCAGGGACTGAAAACCCAATCCACATAGTGCCCCAGGTGGGATTCGAACCGGGGTCCCATAGGTGGAAGGCGAGGCAAGATACCACTACACCAACCTGACCGCCTAAATGTTCCAACTTGATGGGTTATGTATGTATTTGACACCTCTGAGGTTACAACTGGACAGCAAGGTACTTGAAGGGGGAACTGCTGAAGGGCCACTAAAGTGTCTCCTACAGTTAAGTGCTGGCATGGTGCCACTGCCAAATAAAATCACAGTCAGCACTCAGGTATGTTTAATACATTTACAATATTATTTGGTTTTACCTGTAGCCTGTACACCGATGAGTGTAAAGCACTTTATACTCAGTAGTTTCCCGAGTCATGTAGAAACAAACCTACAAGCATATTATTTGGGTGGGATTCGAACCCACGACCTTTGCCATTCTAGAGCAGATGTCTTACCATTAGAACACTGAGATTGCCCAGTAGCTAGAAGCAGTCTGATTCCTATATTTTAGCAGCGGGAACTGCAGCAAGGGAGTCGTTTCTCACAATGTTTTATACAATCATCAGCTCTTCAGTGCTCCTTACCAAGTAAGCTTTTATGGTCATTAATTGTAGAGTAATAACCATGGAGGCAATCGGCTCCATCCCCCAAACTATATAAAACTGTTTAGTTTTCTTAGTTCTTAGAGGTACGTAATGGAAGTTGTTTTCTGAGTGACTTAGAGAGGGATGTTCAACCGTCTAATGCCCCTGGTAATTGCCTTCGTGCAAGTAGACATTAAAAGAATTCCATTAACAAAGGAAAAATTGCCTTTCCTTAAAACTGGGACAAAAAGCATCAGGACAAAAAAGTCTGCCCAACTATAGGCCTAATAAAGTAATCTGTGTCTGTGTCTGTGTCTGTAAGAGATTACCCAAGGCAAGGTTTTTTATCTAATTTCTCAGGAAAAAAAACACAGAATTAAGAATCAGTACGTCACCAGAGCAAATTAGTCTTTTTTAATCAAGTGCCGTAAAGCTTGGAGTGTGATTTAATTATTGTTCCTTGTGGCACAAGGGCAAATCATGTGATTAAAATGTATCTCAGATCAGTGTAACCAGACTTTTTTTGTTTTCTTTTTTTTTTTTTTTTAATAAGGGGGGGGGGGGGGGGGGTGGGCAGCAAAGGAAATGTCAGTCTGCAAATTAGCGTCAATCTACCCTGCCAGGAAGATTTCAATATCAATGCCAATTTATTTTATTTGCACAAATGGGAACTTTTAGTTCTGCAGAAAGCTTGTACATACCCGAATTACTGCAATCAAGATTAAATGCATTCATCTGATGGGTACTCAGACGCAAAAGTGTATATTTTTGCGAATTACTCAGTGTTCTCTTGAGTGGAGGAAGTGCCATTAAATTGCTTCCAAGTTTCCCGTACAATTATTTGCTCTTAAATATCATCAGGTGAGTGCAAAAACAGTGTATCTCAAAAAAATATAGCATTTACGTTTTCCGTGAGTTTGAAATTGTCAAAATGTTGTATCTTGCTTAAAATAACCCAGATGTACACATAAAACAAACAGTACGCGCCGATATACAATGTTTTTCGCATGGAGCATTTTCTTGCAAGATACAATGTTTTTGCACAACCGATCGATGCAACATTTTTGCACAGACGCCACGATATTATGGGAGATAAAAAAATGAAGATAAAGACGGGTAGTGTGTAAAGTGTGGATCTACAGAACTATACCGACTTGCAATGTATGTATCACACGCTGTCAAAACAACAATGTCCAAAAACAGCAGACGGGGAGTTCCTTTGATGACTGGTTTTGGTTTCACATCGGGGCATCGGAGGAAGTGCCTATCATTTCTAAACCTGTACAAAGGCGGGGTGAGCTCACTCCCTTCCCTGGACCAGATAGACCTGGTATTTGTGGAACATTTCAATGGGCAGCTGGGGGGGGGGGGGGGGACTGTGTTTCCCCCCTTCCCCTCTTCTATATTATTACAGTTTGATGAATTAATGATGAAACTGCTAGCAGGAATGCCAATTTTTTTTTTCAAGGCTTTAAATGAAGTAATTAAAAAACCAAATTAAATTAATAAATTTTCTCATAAAAATCTTCCAGTAATTTGTCCTTCTTTTCTAATTGCATTCAGATTCAGTCGAAAGTATTTTGCACCTCAAGGTTCTCCGCATGCACAAGCTTGCAAATCGGACAGATACTCGCAAATTGACACGCAAGTGCGGCCAATATGTAATGTGGGGGACTTCAGATCAAATTCACACACAAATTATAAAGACAAAACCATTTACAAAGCCGCAGATTGCACAGTAGGGCTGTTAACACCGAAGATAAAGACCAAGTAAACAAATTCTCTGAGGACCTTATTTCACTTCAGCGTGCTCCGACCAAACTTCAAAAATTTGAGTCCAGAATGCCCCCAGTTTCACAAAACTCTTGGTGGGACCCTGCACACTCCTCAATACATAACTAAATGAAGTTTACTTCAATTGTTTTGTTTTACCAAAAAGCTGTACCCAATTCTTAATTCGCCATTTCTGAAGTCAAAATTTAAATATTCCGTTTTCATAAGTCCAAAAGTCCCCAAGAAAAAATCTCCCCTGAAAAAAAGAAGAAGAAAAAGAAGGAAACAACAAAAATATCCTGAGGATAAACATCGACATTTTGACGATACAAGAAACTCTCCATTTGACAGCAACAAACCTTTAATAAAGAATACCCATGTTTTCATTATTTGGACTGTCGCATGCCAATAATCCAGGATAACGATTTCTGGATCACTTTACAACAATTTGGTAATTAAATGATGCCATCACCTGCTCAGAATGACGAGGCCTGCCTGCCCTACAGGGAAATCCAACCAGACGGGAAAGAACCCCCAGGAAAAAAAACGATGGACCATATTTCCCCGTCTACACAAACACAACAAGAGTTCCAATTAGGGGGGGGGGGGGGGACCTGACCATAAATTACCTCCCAGCCTCAGTATGGATGGTGACGCTACCAAAACAAAACAAGAGTGCTGCACCGCAGCAAATGGGCAGTACCTTTGTACGACTAAAACAAACATGCTCAACATAATAATATCACAGGCCGGATACACAATATGATCTTTTTATCTAATAATATCCAAAGAAGGAAAAAGGGATGATGAAGACAGTTTAATATCTGCGTGGGTGGGTGTTCCTTTCAAATGTCAGAAGATTCTGGCAAGTTGCTTTTGCTCCGCTTGGAGGTAGCGGAGTTTGAATCTTTCCACTGACCAAATAGATTTGACGTCAATCTTTACAAGTGTTACCATGGTAACGAGACACAATTTGTTCCCACCAGCATTGAGATGATGTAAATGTCGGTGATTTTAAGAGTAAGTCTTCATCAGGAGTTAAAGAAAGTCTCATCCTCCCTCCTTGAATTAGACAATTACAAGAAGCATGTAGTGAATAATTTACAGACAACAGTAAAATGCATGAACAGAGGTTGATTTGCTGAGGATTGCCATCATAAGATGTGTATTAACCATAACCACTTCACACCGGATGACATCTTTTTCTGGCAAACTTTTCTGGCCACACTGGCTTACGACAGATTTTGGTTTTGTCATTAAATTCGGCGCAATTGGAGGTAAATCCAAGATACCATGGCAGATTATCGGCATTGGCTTAGGCCCATGGCGGCATGGCCGAGGTTTTGCGATGCACGATGAATGCAAAATCATATTTTCTCACAAGAGAACAGCAAATCTCAATGAGAACCTTTGTTGTTTTTTCTTGGTCGAGTTGGGGTTCCACTGTGACAATGATATTTTCAAAGGAAAATCATTACTCTGGAAGCTCAACAAAGTCAATAATATATCGAAGAGGCAGGGAAATTTTGAAAGTTTGAATACCGATTCTTATCAGCAGCCATGTTCAAACATAGTATTGTGTGCATTGTGTGTGGCTTATGTGAAAGTCGTTTATTTTATTTTTTTTCCCATTTTGATACAGCATCTTTCATTGTTCATTCAGACAAACAAAGTTAAATGCTTTGTTTTTTACGTGAAAAATCAGGCGATGCTGTTATGTTAGGAATACAGTGATTTTAATGTTCAGAAAAAACAAGTCAAAGTGACCACAATGTGGGCATGCTGTCAGCCTGTTCAGACCACCTCCACCGGATGTTAATCCATGTATCATCAATGGGGCGTTATGGTAGGTCTACCACTACCAGGGAGGAAGTCGTTGAGTCAAAGGACCTTGATGTCACTTTACAATGACTTCAACAGGAGGTGTACAGTTTTGGCAAATTCACCACAATAAGTAAACAACTGTTCATGTGAGTATTTCTCTGTGGTATAAATTTATAGGGTAGTTCAGTACTGGTCCTTGATTTATGGCTGTAGTCATGTTATCTATACATAATCAACATAATAATACATAATGGCTTAAATTGAAGGGGGGAACAACAAGACCACATTGCTTGTTGCTCAGAGTTTTTACTGGAACAGCACATTTTTTACAAGACCAAAGTCATATGAGAAGAAAAAACCTAAAAGACAACAACAAATCATACCAATCATAATTGTGCAACCAGTGACAAACTAGATTCCTGGGTTGCTGAAATCTTTGTTTTTCAACACACACCCAGCAGACAATAATGTTGTCACCATGAATATTATTCAGTCGAAAAACACATTACAGCCAGACTTGTTCAGTAGACTCAGTTTAGTAGACCAACGACAACGCTAAAGATCACTGGCCTCGGGCCTATATGGTCCAGTGTCAATTTCCCTGCACATGTACTATCTATGTCTGTTGTCAACCTATACACTTGTTCGTAAGTGCATTGACCATTAGTCGTCCACTCAGTACTACAAGGTCCTTATAAGGATATCATACACTTGCTTTAAGGTGTGGGAGACTATACTGCTCTCATGACTGTTTTCAGAACTCCTGTTAATGGATTGTTATCATAGAGTGGTCTCCAAAGTAAATATTTGGCAAAATGAAACAATGATTTCAAAAAGATTTATTTTTGGATTCTGTGGATTTATTTTTCTTTCTTCGGTCAGCTACATATGCATTTTACTTTTAATACCCTTTTGAATTTGATTATTGCAGATATCTCACTGCTAATTACGTCCTCTCAGGCAAGGCAAATTCTGTATATATTTTGTTCTATGGTAGAACATATAACATTTTAAAAAAGGGGGGGGGCTCCTTTTCATGAGGTTTAATTAAAAGGTTGTTTTTGTGGTATGGTTGTTTTTGTGGTATGGTTGTTTTTGTGGTATGTTTGTCTGTTGAAAACTAAGATTTGAATGATATGGCTCTCTTACTCAAAAACAAACCAATATTGAGCCCAGTTTAATCTGTTGGTTCTTTCTTCAATTTGTAATTGATTCACGGGACAAATTTGTACCAATTCCTCCTGATTGATTGAAACAAGTCATCAACCAGAATTACAGAGGGCCTACCGAGAGCATAATCAACGTGCAAGGACTTCATTTTCCGCGCAATCAATTCGGTTGACTTGTAGCACAGCGTGAAGGCAACCGAGTTCATTACCCTCTCTGGTTCAAGCAAAGCTGGCAACTGACTGTCACAAGAGGGGGTACTGTAGATTCAACTCATGAGCCTGCCACTAACCTACTGTGACACATTTACTGGTACATCACAGAGGGCGCTGTTTGTACTCAGTTCCGTTCTACATTAATTGCTCACAATTAAGTTTGTAACCCCAGGTGGTTGGCAGGTTATTTAGGCAACTGTCAGAGCAATTTCGCTTTTAAAAAAATGGCTTCAATTTTAAGAGTAACAAATGAAAGATTGGGGTTTATTTTAGGTACACTACATTAATCTCCTGTGGGAAGAACTGTTGGATCTGAAAAGAGCCAGTCGATTTGTTCTCAACATTTTTGACTAGTGGGCTCTAGTTGGGAATCTCCAGGGAATCTCCAAGTGATGTACACAAAAACTTTTCATTTTCAATTTTGGGGGGGAAATGGCAAGACGCTGTCAGTAAAAATGCACCTTGCGCTAACCCTTACCCAAGTGTTTCTTTCCTCGATCAGTTGCAAGTAGACACTACCTCACAAGACAATGCCCTGAAAAGGTTAGATTGCAAAGTGTTAATATCAATGAAATTTTACACATACCTGGTAATCCATGGGGCCGTATGCAGGGTAGAAGAAGGTGGGTATTTCATGTTCATATTCCAAGGAAGGTGGAGGAGGCGGATGAGGTCCAGGCCAAGACATGATGATGATATAAACGAGGATGCAGGACAACAGAGAGACCACGCCCGTCAAGATTGACAGTCAGATGCAACAGTACAATCCATTAGGAGGAAAGGAAGAAAAAAGCAGAAGTTTCTCATAAGAATCAGTTGTAATTGGTTGAGTTTCATTTTATGTTCGACAAGTCCTTCATTTTATGAAATATGAGGAGCTATAAACTGCTCTCCTTCAATAAATAGACCCTTGCATATGACGTCACAAGCCCAAAACAGCGCCCTCACTGAGGTAATTGAAGACCTATCATTGGCTGAGAGTTGTGCACATTTCCATTGTTTTACCTCAGCGATGGCGGCCAATGCAAGGGGTCTATTGAGGCAAGCTATTTGCACTCCTCAGAACAAAACTTCTCACATTAGTCTAAAAAATTAAAATTAAAACAAGTTATGAAATCCGACCATTTTATGGTCTTTAAATTAAGCACATAAGTACATCTGACGATTTATATGCCATACCGGATTGCAGCAATGTGTTGGCATTGTTATTTCTGTTTTACATGATCAATCCAATTAATTCTAAATCATTCTTAAAAGACCTGAATTAGATGTTATTTGAATGCTCTTATTCTCACCTATTTGATGAGCAAATAAACCCATTTTTGTTTGGCCGGCAGTGCCTGTTGCTTGCAAGGAGCGTCACATTTATTCAGATGAGCTTTTAACATTTTTTAGACCCCTACCCTTACCTACTGTTCATGCCTCAATGCCTTCTGCTTTAACTCTTGAAAGCAAATCGCCAAGATACCAAATTCAAATAAAGTGCTCAAAAATAAAACGGCTGGTCATTAAACTTTAGAGTCTACTTCTTTATTTTTAATTTCTCTATGTATTTCTGTAATACTTTCTTAACTAGTGCAGCAGAGGTACCCTCTAATCATTTTGTCAATGCATTGACATCCAGCTTAACCTTTGGGTAATTGGTGCAGTGATCAAAGGTCATAGGTCGCATTCTGTATGCTCTTATCTTCACTCATCCTGACTAGGTTCAAATTGGTCCAGCCTTGTTGTTCTATTAGCCCTTCCTCCACCCCCACTGAGCAAACCCCATTTGTCAATAACAGGAAGCCGATGAAAGATTAACACAATTTCTATATTTGTAAAATTTTGATTGCTTCTTTTCAAGACTGGAATTGCCAGCATCTTTAGGATGTCCAATAATTTGTTTAATAAAGTTATAATTTTTTCCATTAAAAAAACCTCAAAAGAAACCCCAGACAATGCGATTGTCTCGGCACAATCTTAAAGGAAATGGACGTTATCCTGAACAAAGAAATTAGGGCAAGATGGCTCAGTTTGTAGAGCACTCTGGCACATTAATCCAGAGGTCACAGGTTCAAATCCCACTCTATAGTCAATTTTCTTTGTTCAACCCAAAATAGTTTAATATTTTGTTTGTTTGTTTGTTTGTTTGTTTGTTTGTTTGTTTGTTGGGTTGTTTGTTTGCTTGTTTTACGCTTCCACAGATGTGTGATAAGAACTGTATACTCGGTGCTTCCCGAGTCATTCAGGAAATAAAATCAACATTCATGCTCCTTGGGTGGGATTTGAACCCAAGACCCCCACCTTTCTAGAGCAGATCCCAGATGCAAATTTTTTTTTTCTATAAAAGGAAGTTAGTTTGCTGAGTTAATCTCAATGATATTGAAAGAAAAATGAATCCAATCAACTTTTTTTCCAATTAGATCTAGTTATTGCCCCTGCCTTTCAACTATGTGGACATTATGCCTGCCGTGGGTCCTTCGGTAAAATAGGTATTAGTTACACAAGGGTTTCAAGACAAACCTTGTTCACAAAGTCAACAAGTTTTTAAAGTTTATAAGTTGTTACAGTCATATTTAAACTGGTAGTGCACGTAGAAGAACCCAGAAAACTTATCCAGGAAGAGTATATATAGGTTAACCCCGGTGTTTCTGGTTCACATAGCAAGCACCCTCCCTTGTTTTCTCAGACTTCTCTTAGGTTAACCCCGGTGTTTCTGGTTCACATAGCAAGCACCCTCCCTTGTTTTCTCAGACTTCTTCACAGTCTTCTTTACAAATCTTCAGGCCTGAGGGTTACATTTCTAGTTGCTTTTGGGAATCCATTTCTTTGTCAGTTTCTTCAGCAGAAATGTTTAAATGAATAAACAAGTAGTTCTGATAGAACTTTCACAATACCATGAGTATAGTTAATAAGTGAAAAATGCTTAGAAACAAGAAGTATGCTCAAAGTGTTAATTCCTTGCCAACCTGTGAAATACACATAAGCTAAGCACAGAACTGTCTGCTTCCATAAGCACTGATGTCTTGCTTGTAGTAAACACAGCCATGAAATCGGGCCTTGGTTATTGTACACATAAGCACTATTACTTCAACCCCATAAATTCACTAAAACATTTCTGAAGAAAAACTACTCAACTAATCTTCATGAAACTTTCAAGAATGATTTGATAAACTTGAACTTTCAGCTCAAAGAAATCAACAGCTATAAGTAGTTTTAATGTTTAACAGTTGCTACAGTCAAACTAAAGTTGCACAATTTCTGTAAATAAAACCAAAGAAACATGAATTTGATAGATACCTGGTATAAAACGCCAAAGCTGAAGACAACCACCGGCAAAACAACGAGTACGTGTAAAGTCCGACAAGAAAAACAAGCGATAAATGGCTGCTCCAACAAGTTTGTATGACGTGATAGCGGGATGACTAAGTAGTCTTGAACGGGTGTTAGGCGAGTGAAAGGAACAGAGGAAATGCAAGGCAACCATGGAAATTAAGGGGTTTTTTTATTGGAGGAGGAGTGTATCATGTATGAGACACAACTTCCTCTACAATTAGAGTTACTTCCCTGCCCCTTAAATCTGAGCCAATGGCTACGTTGGATTAGGCAGGGGCCTGGTTTATGATAATCATGTCAATTCAGTGACTAATTTCTCCTGGTGGGTTATCACATACAACTTTTCAAGGGAAATAAGTTCAAACACTGAGATTTGAGATTTTAAATTTGGTTCTATTCCGAAAAACAAAATTGTGGTGTATCAATGATAATAGTCAAAACTGTTTATCTCCCAAAATAACTTATCATTGTAAACAAAAAAAATTATGTATTCATATATATCAATAAAACAAATCATAGAAAGCTTTCTCTGCAGTGAACATTTTCCCTTTCATATAGCATCGCAAATTTCTCAAATAAACTATCTCAGTTACTACTCAAAAATCATCACTTGCTACTTAATATTAGCATTCGGAGTTCATAGACTGTGTAAGTCACGCGTGTACCCAAACAATTTTGGGGCCACCTTGGTCTCAAATACATTGCTTTAATGCGTGAATTTAACAAACTTGCGCACTTTAACAAGTCAACATTTTCAAATTCGAGCAAGACTTGCACACAGTCTCTTGCTGGACAAAATCATTCCTTGCTTTCATGTTCAGCCAAAGTTATTAGGTAAATACAACTACATTATTTCAAAATTGTTACCCCTTTTTTTTTTACAGAAAATTATTACCCTATTAAACACTTTAAACCTGGCTTATTTCAATCACGGCAATCAAAAAAAAATAAAAAAATAAGTAAGAGTGACTTACAAGGGGGCTTCAATTGCTATTCCCTCAAAAATTTGACAGTGTTTCAGACAAAAGCATTTCTTTGGGCGAGTGTTATATTCAATAATGGGTTTTCTGAAACTCAATTTTTTGATAATTTCCAATTCAGTACTTCAGACAATCAGGACCAAGCACTCAAGCAAAGGCTGGTACCCAGCACTCAAGCAAAGGCTGGTACCCAGCACTCAAGCAAAGGCTGGTTTCCTAAAATAGCCGACCTTTGTTGACAATTAGGGTGAGAGGAAATCGTAATTACTTAATTCTGAACTCAATAAGGATAGATTGAAAAGAGACAGGAAGTGGAAATCGATAGTTTGAACTGAACGCAGGGTATGGCTCCTGAGATTGACTGAAAATGAACAACATTTTATCTGTTAATTACTGAGGTTTGTGCTTTTATTATTGATACAAGGTTGTGCAGGAAATCAAGCTTTAAACAGAAAACTTTATTTGTACATTAAAAGTCACATGGTCAAGTAGAACTTTCACTGAAAAAAAAAAAGTTTGGCAATTTTAATTTAAAAAACATTCATTTACCAAACTGACATGTGCATTGTGCTCTATTTGTGAAAATGTGATTCTTTTATAGTGATTTCAATTCTATATTTCATTCAAAAACAAAGGAAGTACAGTGAAGCCATTGTATAACCATGGAGGTTTCTACCTCCAACAGTGTGTGCTGGTGCTTGGATTAGAGCAGTCCAAAGTCCCTGTATTTCATCAGTGTCACTATCTAGCGCCCTCTGTTGTTGTTATACAGCTAAAACTCCTAGCCACTGACTAAGTAGCCTGAACATCTGACATCACAATTCGAGGCCTCGTGAATAATGCCAGATACCAGCCTTAAGTGCCTGGCAGGATCCTGCCAGATTTACCTTCGACCTCGCATCCCTTTCACACAGACGGAGATTGGTTGTCTATACACACGTGTACATGCATTACATTGTGAATAAAACATTACATACAAGCACGCAGCAGACAACGATTGAAAGTACAGTTAACTGCTGGTGGCTGACAGAAATACGTCACTTTGGAGCAGACCAATCATAACACAGAAATTGAAAGCTTTATACGTCACTGCAAGTTTATCCACTGAAATCATTGGGCCTGTAATAGACCGGTGCCTGTCTTTATCCTTGCGGATCATAAAGACAAGGGACCAGTCTGCCAACACTTGCATCTTGCAATCAGGGAGATTTTGTACAACAATCAGGGAGATATTCAGAATTACATTCAACATAATAGGGGGGACAGTTTCCATAATCAGGGAGATTTTCATACGTGTTCATCAGAACATGGAAAGATTGGTTTATTTTCAATTAACTTTCTGCAGAATCAGGGAGAGTGGTAGCTCTGGAGTACCACTATAGAGAAATTGAATTCCTTCGTTTGTATTTGTGTTTATCTGTTTGTACATATTTTGCTCTTGTGGCCGGTTGTTCTCTTCATTGTACTTTTGTTCTCCTTGGTTCACTGTGATGGAAGTTTATTTAAATAGCCCATAGTCATCTATCCATCTACTGTTTATGAATCATCCCTCACGTTAGTTTCGGAAAATATTCCACGAAATCAATTCACGACAAACAACATTAACATATAATAGATGTTAATTTAACAATAACATAGTTTAGCAAGGACAGATCTGGAGCTCCATCTTTGAAAGGGCAAGGCCATTTTCAATCTGCAAAAGGACACTCCCATTGGAAATTTAAATGAAGTCTACGGGAAAATGTTGAAGGGGCATGCAAGGCCACGACCAGGGCAACAGAGGCCATGGCCTCTGTGGCCTTTGTGGCCAACCAGGCCTGCAAGGACTTTAGGGGTTATTAGTATATTATTAATTTACAAGGTTGATATTGCTTATTTATATACCTAGGGTGAATACTGTAAACTGTAACCTTATAACTGGTGGCAAACCTCTTGCCAAAATAGAAGCGTAATTTGACCTCATAAATTGACAGCAATTTTCGTCCACTCCCTCAAAATACACCTAGCTTTCACAAGTCTGCCCCTTTGACGTCACAATCTTCATAAGTATAACCTGCTCTTTAATGTGGTCACTCAGTGCTGTTAGTCTGTGAAATCAGACACCCTTCTCACTGACACTCTGCCTCATACTTTACGCATGAGGGACATACGCTGGGACCAGGTTGACACGCTGAAAGCTTTCAGACATAAACCCTTTGAGACTGAACAATTTCTGTGCAATTTTACTTCTCATCCGTTGCCATTGAGCACATTACATTGCTCTGATTGTGAATGAAGTAAAGTTTGAAAACTTGCATGGACTTAAAAAGTGTATAAAGGGGTCTTCCATGGTTTTAAATATTTGCATGGTCACACAAAGAGTCTAGCAGTGGTGGGGGTTGTCAGAGGCCTTTACTTGAAGCATTTTTTAAAAGTTCACCATTCTATTTATAGAGGAAGTACTGAGAAAGGATCATCCCTTGCACCATTACATCTATCTGCTGCCCTCTGTTGTTGAAAATGGTAAATTCTTCTAAAAACTTCAGACTAATGAGATGGGATCAAGTCAAATGACATCATGCAAATCTCTGACACCATTATTTGCTTCTTTGCACCTGATTTAAACTTCAAAACAGGTTAAACACATAATTCAGCTAAGCATAGAAAAATCTAGCTTGGCAAAAGTTTATCGTGACACAGTTTATTTTTTTCCTCCTCTATCAAATCCAAGTACACCAAACTGAGGCTGGAGTGAAAATAGTCTGGTCCTCATACACTAAGAAGAACTATGATTGTTATCCATTGCGTGGTCAAAGAGTCAGACAAAGATGTCCACTTGGTGACAAGCCATCTTGGGTCTGCCACAGGATGCAAAGAAGCGTGATGAGGAGAGATGCTGTGAGACAGAACCCTTGAGCAGTTATCAGTGTGAAGCAACCGTCACAGAAGACACCCATGTGGACACTTTTAGACTCTTCTTGAAGCTCATCAATTAACAATAGAAAAAAAATGAGTCAGGTTACCAGAGCTAATAAAATATAAATGCAACCAAGGGGTGATGAATCATTGCCTCATTTGACGTAGATAACTGGAAAACATCCATTTATTTTAATTGTTTTCAGATTACAAAGTCAGTATGCACTGTAATAGCTTTCCCTGAGTAGCCCCTAGGGCTAGTCAGAAATTTCCCCCTGGGCTAGTCCGCTTCACCTTTGACTAGCTCACACCAATTAATTGACTTGGGCCCATTTTCATGGCTCTGCTCACCGCTGAAGTCTTTGCTTACAGGGCAAGTGCCAAATTTCTGTGCAAGCTCTGTAAGCTAAGAACGTCTAGCAATGTGGAGTATGCAAGAGCAAAAAAAAACCCTGCTAACCTGTAAAATATGCTTGACATAAGCGCAGAATTCCTTGCTTCTATCAGCGTCGATTCTTTGCTTACAGTAAGCAGAGATTCTTTGCTTATAGTAAGCAGAGATTCTTTGCTTACAGTAAGCAGAGATTCTTTGCTTACAGTAAGCAGAGATTCTTTGCTTATAGTAAGCAGAGATTCTTTGCTTACAGTAAGCAGAGATTCTTTGCTTACAGTAAGCAGAGATTCTTTGCTTATAGTAAGCAGAGATTCTTTGCTTATAGTAAGCAGAGCAATAGAATTGGGCCCAGGTTTTGTGATGCATGTGTGATATTTTCATGTAAGGTTCACATAACTTCACACAGGCAGGTTGAACATTTGTGACTTGCCTGCCGGCTACCTACGAAGCAAGTTTGACTAGCCCCAACACTCTTGAATACAGTTTGCATGCGACAAACCATGCACAGGAAAAGATCACCAACATTTAAAAGGAGGGTATACCTTAATGCTAATTACTCTAAAATTGAACTACCATAAAAACTTACTTGGTAAGAAGCACTGCAGCTGTTGATAATGTATAACAATTTGAGAAACGATTCCCTTTAAAGGAATGTGGTTTTAGAGAGAGGGATTCTAAAGATTGAAACTCTGAGAAATGTGTCCTAGATTGTGTATTCAAATTCCGGATTATTCTTCCGATGTGGACATAACCGCTCCAGATTTTCAGCAAAATCTCAAAAAAAGCTACCACCTTTTTTGTCTGAAATTTTCACAGGTTAGATTTACTGTAGATATCTACATTTATATAGGATTAAAACAATCGAACGGTTCAAAGATATACTTTGCCGTTAAATACAACACTAGCAAGAGAAAGCAATTACGACTTAAATCAAAACGGGTAATCCCTTACAACTGGACAAAATAATCCTAACTGTTAATCCAAATTCTGCAATCCCAATCAATGACACACCAAGATTACAAAAGAAACTGAAACCTAAAAAAACCCATTTGTTTACTGACATTTCTTGGACTGAATGGGAACTTGAGGTGACAGAACAAACTCTAAAGACCAGGTTTACAAATTACTCCAGAAAGCATTTTTTTGGTCATTTTGCCCGTGGGATGGCAATGACAGATGACCACTATCCAGCAGAGGATATTAAAAACTGCATTGATGCAGTATCCCATACACTCCTGTCTCTCTTTTCAACAAATTGTCCCCCATTTACATACCTGTAATGTATTTATGCCATTACAGCTCAAAGTGCGGACAGTCTTCTTTTTCACTAAATACCTTTGTTCGATGAAATACAAGGTGACTGCACCATGACGAAGGTCTGATTGAGTTCAAAGGTCAAATCGAATACCCCCCAAAAAATCCACTGGGGGGAGTGCTTATTTCTAGACATATATCTAATTGTTTCAATTAAACTTCTGCCTTGACTTAAAGGCCCTGTACACTATTGGTAAGATCGAAAAACACAAATGTTCACAGATTCACACATAACTTACATGATTTAAAGTAAGTAATGGTAGAAAGGGTTCCTTACAATATTTCTGCCTAAAATGCTATCGTTTCTGAGAAATGAGTAAAACAATAGTTTTTATCACGCGTGATAATAAACTCGATGTTTGAAAAACAGAAAACACATAAGGTCTCTTTTCACTATTTTCTCGTGACCTCGATGACCAATTGAGCTCAAACTTTCACAGGTTTGTTTGTTCATGCATATGTTGAATCACACAAAATGTGGACACTGATTTTGAGCTGTAATTACCAAAAGTATACAATGCCTTTAAAGCTATAAATACAAACAGACCATTTGCAAAAATACTAGGATCCCGCTCGTGGGGGGGGGGGGCAATGTCCCTTTAAAAATCCACTCTCTTTTCCTGATAATATCCATTACAGTAGTCAATTACATGGACACATTCGACGATCCATCACCGAGCCCTCCAAATGCATGTTAAGCCAAGCATGGCGGCACCTAATCACCTCTGTACCTCACCGCATGCTCGCTCCCCAACCACCCCCCCCCCCCCCAAACTAAGGGCCTTATTTGCGCAGCGGAGCCAGACGAGATCTTAGTTAGGTATGCAAAGGCCCAGCTGTCATTGAGATGCGTTTTCACACTGGTTGGGAAATTGAGAATCTCTCAGGTTGGGACGGCTTGACACTTTGCGAAGACCGTAAAGGACAGCTTTTATAAGCCTCTTGTATTCCAAGAATGCCATACTTACTGTCTAAACACTTTTTTTCGCCCATATTCCTCAGTCTCAACTCTAAGTACACTTGTCCCAAGTCAGTGACTCGATAGACCTTTTCTCCTTTTAAATTGTTGTTTTTTGGGGTGTTTTGGGGTGGGTTTTTTTGTGAGGTGGCAGTTGAAAGCATGTTTTCAACTCTCAGTACAGTGTCCGAAGTCATTGTCTCGATAGACCCATTCTCCTTTAAATTGTTGTTAATTTTTGTTTGGGGGGGGGGGGGTTGACAGTTGAAAGAGTTTTCAACTCTCAGTACAGTGTCCCAAGTAAGTCAGTGACTGGATAGACCTTTTCTCCTTGAATTTTTTATTTTAATTTTTTTAATAATTTGAGCGCTTGACGCGGCTGCAAGCCAAAATGCGATTTGCCCGTAAAGATGGCGTCTACTGGGAACTATCTATAGTATAATAAAGCATTTTGAGAATCATTTCACTTTGAAGTGATGTGGTTTCACTATTTTCTCCTGACTCAAACAACGTATTAAGGCAAATTTTCACAGGTTTGTTATTTCATGTATATGGCTGATCACACAAAACATGAACACTGTCTGCGACTATTTTGTCAGCTCTTCCAATCCAGTATAATAACTTTAGACCAGCAATAGTTTAGCTCACAGAAACATTTGGTGCAACAAAAGTGAGCAAACCGGAGGACCGGGCACACTTTCATAGAGCTGCTTAAGCAGAAAATATTGCTTAACTATTTCCCGCTAAGCACAAATGAGAAAATGGTGTGAAATTGTATTTTGGTAAACTTGATCTGCTAAGCATAATTGTATTGTGCTTAGCTACTTTTTGGTGCTCAGACAGCTCTATGAAATTGGGCCCTGTTATTAATACAGACAATTAGTTTAGGCGCAGTACTTCTTCAACGGCCAGACATTTTTTCATTATCGTGAGTGAATGAGATGTGAATCACACAGACATCCGTGAGCTCAAGTCACGACTGCCTTATTCAATTTCAATGAATAATTTTTTAATTAAGGACATTGGAAAGAGTCAGAAAAAGGGGGTAAAAACGAGGATCTCTAAATCAGGCGATGTACATTGGAAAGGGACATGAACCCAGAATTTTTTTTAGATTTCTGTTGTTAATGAGAGGCGGGGCATCTCTTTATTGGGCATTTCAATATCGACTTAGAGGAGAATCAGGCAACTATACTGACTCATAGACAAGCATGATACTTGGCTCTTGGAGAAAACAAGTAGGACAATTTGATTGAGTACATGTACATATGGTATAAGCTTTAAAGGGCTGTATATGTTTGGTAATGACTCTGATAATGTATGGCAATTAAAACTTACTTGGTTAGAAGTAAAGCAGCTTTCGACAGTATAAAGCATTTTGAGAACCATTTCACTTCGAAGTAATGTGGTTATGGAAAAAGATACCAGGTTTTATGCCCCAAATTTGAATCTGAGAAACGTTTCTGTCAGAAATAGTTTCTTAGATTGTGTATTCCTATAGGGATTATTCTTCCCGCGTATACATACTCGCTCCGGTTTTTCAGGGACATATAAAAAACGTGACCACCTTTTGAAGTTAAAATTTGACAGGTTAGTTTTATTGTATATTTCTCTGATTATTTAGGATTAATACAATTGAACGGTTCCAATAACCAAAGGTATACTTTGCCTTTAAAAGACTTTTCAGTTTTGCTGATTTTTCTGAAGGCAAAAACAAATTCAGAAATCATACTGAAGTAGGAAGAGTATCATGCCAGCATAGACTATATATATGCAGAATACATCTACTGTAATCCAACTACCTGGGCCCACTTTAGTAAAGCTGTTTTCCTGTTGGCAAACTGTGTGTGCTTACTGAGGGAAAAAAATAAATGCATTTATACAAACCTCAAAACAAGCAAACTCAATACAAGCAAAACTTTAAACTCATTCCAAATAAATGTCACCATTCAAAATGGCTTTGCATGGTCACTCATCCGTTTACAAGAACCACTGACAAGTGGATTGGTTTTTGTCAACATAATGCTGATATGTAGGAAAAATTATCAAGAAAGATACAATAAAAAACTTGTTAAAGTTTGAGCTGCATACAATATCTTGGCCTACTTGTTGAGAAAAGCAAAAAACTTTTATGGTATTTTTCATCAAGAATATCCATCCACATTTAGCGAGGAGTGATAGCGGGTACCAACTGCATCTCTGGCGGCAGCATACTCACGCACAAACACCACTGAAATTTGAATTTGTAGTCAACCCTCACAGATCTAGGAAACGTTTCATTCATTGACTCGTTTCTCAGATTCAAAATGAGTGAAAAAGTATCAAAACCAAATTACTTTGAAAATAATCCTGTCTCAAAGTAGTTTATACTATCAACAGCTGCAGTGCTTCTTACCGAGAAAGTTTTTATGGCGAGTATTTACCGATACATGACCCTACCTTTAAGCTTGACGTCTTAATGTCACGAGGTAGGAAGTCTGTGAAGGCCCCCCCCCCCACCCCGCCAGAAAACGTCTGCTGACATGTTATATAAAATTTCCCCCACCCCCCTATTTCAAAGTCATTGCCCTAATGTTTTTACAGAGGACCCTGGCAGTCTCATCTTATTATCCAAGAAAGCTCCACAAATAAACATGTGTGCTGAGAGCAGATGTCTGCCTCTGACAGATGAGGATGGGGTTTATGTTAACTTGAAGAAAGATATATGCTAGGGCTGCTTCTATACAGTCGTCTTTACTCACTTTGAAAATTTAGAGGAATGGTACGCCATTAGTACAGCTGTCCAAGTGGATTTCAGTGTGCGCTCCCTTTCTACTAATCGAGACACACCTTTAAAGACCATGTTCAACAATGCATTATTTCTTACTACCTTTTCCAACCATAACGCAGCAAGAATTCTCCTGACTGATGTTGTTTTATTCATTAAAAATATAAACAAATTTTACAAAATAACAAGCATTGTAAACCCCCAAAATGTATAAAGGCTTTCTCTACTTATTCTAGTAGAACAGTTTTTTGATGAACCAATGAGGTGAATTCTCTCTGGGAAAGTCTCTGAAAGCCAATTTGTTTGTTTGTTTGTTTGTCGTTTTTGTTTTTGTTTGTTTGATTGTTGTTTTTTTTTTATTTGGGGTTTTTTTATTGGGGGGGGGGGTGAGTATGGAAGCCAGTTTGCAGACTTGCCAACTACAAATAATCTCCACTATTTTAAGAAAGACTACAGCACCGGTACAAAACCCAACTGTATCCCATCATGTCACCAGCAACCAACAATAAGGATTTTTAGTCGCAAAAATGACTTAACTTTAGTCTGAATGCCTTGTTCTACTTCATATCAAATCCTATCTACTCGATAATTTGATAACCGGGGCTCAAAATGCCGACTGAGACAAATCAACCCCCCCCCCCCCCCCACAATCCCAGGTCGCTACACCCCTGCTGGAGCCATATAATAAAATGGCCAGCACAACACAATTGAGAAAATTACAAGATCGGAACATTCTCTTGAATAGAAAGTGTGAAATTTAATCAGCTTTCCGATGTATGCGAAGTATAAACCGGTCTCATCTCTTAACACATAACTGTGGATTGTTGGCAAGAATGCCAGGCTCGAGCTGCTCAGAAACACGGATGAGATTAGCGAGGATAACGGACACTCCTCTTCGTGAGAAACCCGGAGGTGTAATTAGGGCAGATGGTTAAATATGGAAAGAGTGCATCAAGGGGGTTCCACTGAGGGTGGATATTTGATGTCGACTGCTGAACGTACAATCCTTTAAAACAAAAATGGTTTAGACTGAAGTGGGTCATATAACTATGAATATTTTATGCTATAATAAAATGCACATCACGACAGCAGTTCTAACTTGTCAGCAAAACATCTGTGAATGTAAAATTTATGAATTGTGGACTCTATATGTTTTGTTGCCGATCAAGAAACGTAGAGTAACAACCAGTGGCATATCTAGGGACATAATTCGTAAAGCTGGATTAATTTGTGTTTCTTATAACCGAGTGCATCAGACTTAAGTAATGGCGTTTGAAGAATGGTTCCATCCCTTGTTATAATTATCGTAACATCTGACCATAATTTGCTTCTCTTCACCTAGGTGTACTAAAAGAGACCTGATGCTGTTGTTGTTTGTATAATTGGTGACCCTGTGTTGTCTTGAGGTTGTACAGTGTATGCCCCACTGGGACATAAACAAATTCAGGAATGCCCAATATTAACAATGAAAATGACCAAGAGCGTACTGCAGATAAGTAGGAAGTACAGGGTACATAATATCATCAGCGTTTTCAAAAAGAGGCAATTAAATAATAAAAAAAAAAAAAAAATAATTATTTTTAACATTGGATTGTGACTTTGATGATACAAGTATTTGGCATACAGTTGGAATATGGCATGGGAAATATATATTTGGCTACAGGACCATTGCAGATTTGTCCTTTGTGAAAACGTAGGTAGAACAACAAGCAAAGGCAGCCATTTTGAAAATTAATTGATATTCTACCTATATTTGTTTATAGAACAAATCTGCGATGGCTCTGTAGCCAAATTCTTATGACATACTCTGACAGTGTTCCAAGTTCCATTCTTGTATCATCAAAGGCACAATTCCCCAAAATATTTCCCACTAAAAGAGCAGACGTAATTGTCTGCTAAGCTGAGGCCTGGGTCATCACGCCATTGCGAACTGCAAACACTGATAATTAAAGATTCCCAGATCAAACTCAACCAGATCCAGCTACCGCACAACGGCTAAATGGCATTTATAATTAAACATTTAAAGTGCAAGCACAAAGCTGGAGCTAACCTTGAACCATCACAAATGTTTAGAGCACTAATTTTATAGCAAAGTCAGTCGCCTGTCTCTAGGCGTCATTACTATAATTATAAATTATACCAGGATAGTTACGAGCTATAACAGTGTTATAAAATGGTACTCCCAAGTATTGTGCTAAATAGCCTAAGGATTATTTATTTATTTATTTGATGGTACATGGGTAGATCTAATACATTATACATTTTGCATCGGGAAAAATGGCTTCCACTGGGTTTAATTTTCTCTCATCTATAGTGAATTAGTGGCACTATATATTGAGCAATTTCATGCCTTGAAGTATTTGTACAGCGTTGGTAAAATTTAAATAATAAATGTTCACAGATTATTTACATTGTATAAAGATTGAAAACTCCCTCTGTGCCTGAAATGTGTGGGTTTTGAGGTTTTGTTTTTAAATGAGTAAAACAAGTAGTTTAGAATCTCCAAAACCTGATGTCTGAAAACAGTGGAAATAGGGATGGGTTTTTCTTGATATTCTTGTGGCTCTGATGACTGGTTAAGCTCAACCTTTCATAGTTGTTTAATGTACATCTTTCATCCAAGGACTCCCAGAAAAGTAAACTTAATCACTATAGCCAAGAACCCAATGGAGAGAAGACAAAGAAGGAAGTTTCAGTTTTTGATGTGGGAGGAAAACCCCAGAGAATTATTCCAGGGAAAACCCATGCAGTCAGGTAGGGACTGAAAACCCAACCCACATAGTGCCCCCGGCGGAATTTGAACTGGGGTCCTAGAGATGGAAGGCGAGGAAAGATACCACTACGCCAATCTGACCACCCGTTGGGTCATACAAAGTGCGGCTACTGATCTTTGCCATTTACCAATGTTAGCCGTGTGCTTTAAACAAACAATTGAGCCTTCAAAAAGGTATAAAAACCATTGAAGAGTTTAAGCATGGCATATAAAGTTCATCATTAATCCTGCACCATTACCATAGCACAGACAACAAACTGATATCCCACAGGGTTCCTTATAATGGATCTAAACTTTAAAGAACCCCTGATTGAATTCTACTCCCACCACAGTAACAACCTCAAGTCAACGTTGGACACTTGCAGAAGTTAAGCCAGGCAACATCCAAGCAAGACGGGAACTGCGGCTGACTGCCTACGTAATCCATTGAGTGGATCACTGAGGTGGGGGGTATGGGTGATGTCTGTCCAATCTGCTTAAAGGTTCTTTACAGAGTTCAATAACATCTGATTGACTTGGAGTATGGAAGTGCATCATCTCCTGCATTACCGTGAGGTTTTTACTTCGGGAGGAGGAGCGGGAGGAGGGGGGGGGGGGATTGTTTCCCAACCTTTCAGTTGATGTCATCTCATTACAGAATTGTAAGTGGATTGAAAAAAAAAAGTTGGAACTTTATCACTAAATGTGTCCCCATTATGGCACACACAGTGAATAATGCTAAAGGGATGAGACCTGTCAATTCCCAAAAATGTCCTGATAAATGGCTTGTTAGTAGCCTGGGTTCCCCCTTATTCTAAACCAAGAACCTCCCAGATGAAACAGTTAAGGAGGTTGTGCATCAGCAGAAAGACACAACTACAGGTTTGGACACAATCATGGACTATGTCTTTCTCCCTTAGGTGATTGCTTTCCTTTTTTCAAGAATATCTGAAGGCTCAACTCAAGGAGATTTTGAGACTATCCTGAGAAATCGCATGCCTGTCGCTACTGTTGATTTGGTTCCGAGCGTCTCTACACCTTGAGTAGAGTATATACAAGCCATTAAAACAATGACGACAACAAACTGGCTCTTCTCTATCTCAGCTGGAGCACCTCTACAAAAGTAATTCTTACACGGTGTACTCAAAATAATTTAATAAAAAACCACAAGGAAAACTGAATGGGTAAATTTTAAAGGATTTGGGGCTGAGCAAAAAGCAAAATTGATTAGAGCGGGATTTGAACCAATGACCTCTGGATTAACGTGCCAGAGGTGGTTAGTTCAATCCCGCTTGAAAAAAACAAACTTGGTTTTCCAGCAGACACTGGGAGATGACTAACAACTTGTTGACCTTTTCCCATGATGCACTGCAAAAATTGTAACTCATAATGAGATTCAGGCCGTGTCCGAAACGGCGACTTCGGCTGCAGCTACGGCTAGATCAGCGCGTCTGTCAGTGTTGAAGGGTAGGCAGACGCGCGCGCCCTAGTCGTAGCTGTAGCCGAAGTCGCCGTTTCGGACACGGCCTCAGTCTCAGCAATTTGTTTAAACCTGGTGCACAAACTAGATACAATTTCACCCCCATATAAATCAAGGACCTCTATTGGCTCATCTAGATGTTGTTCACAAGAAATAAATTACATTCACCATCATCATCAACACCCAGTGAGCACAGGCCTCTTAGATACTGGATGCTCCCGAGGATTGTTATACCGATTGCCATGATCTGCATCCATCGTTAATCGAACAAGTCCCCACCTTTTATGCTCCCAGGCTCCACCCCTAAGGAGTCCAGCTGAAACCAATTTGTATCACGTTGAATGACAAGATGGTCAACAATTGTGACTTTGTACAGCTTACTGTAGTAATTATTGCGGTGGTTATAAATTAGACACAAAGTCCCACGTGGCATTGTCAAAATATACAGTCAATTTTTAATGAAGGAAGGGCGCCAGTGATCTTAATGGTTTTTTCATGACATAGCGTGACACCATTAATATAGCACAGGGTTACTAAGGTGGAGTTCATTAATAATGAGCAAGCTGATACCAGCATTAGTTCTATTCTGATACTGATAGGGGGGGGGGGGGGCTTCGGGAATACAAGAGAGGCAAATAGTCATTAGCTTAAGAGAAAAACAATTGTACGGTTACTGTTGACAATGATCATAGACCAATCCGTACATGCAATTGCAAGTGCTGCACTGCACACGTATTTTGTGTATAATACCTTGCGCTGCCAGCGTCCCAGCATTGGCGGCGCGACGTGCAGCACTTGCATGTATGGATTGGTCTGTAATGTCAAGTTGTCATTATTATCATGAGTGACTACAGAGTTTCAAGGGAGAAAGGCAGTTTTTCTTGATATGGAGCCAACGCTGTAACCTAAGGAGGTGAACTTAAGAAAATTACTGCAATCATTTACAAGGCAATAACCAAAAGTACAAAGAAAAACACTTCTGTCACTACCTCAAATGGGATAAGAAACCTTTTTGAAAGGCACTTCTTAGGAGGGAATTCAGTTGATTTGTATGATCAGAAACACCAGGCCTGGAATTTAGAGGACACGGAGGCCATTATCTCTGTTGCCCCTGGTCTTGGCCTTGGTGCTTCTCCAAAAGTTCTCTAATAGACTATGATTTTCCACTAAAAGTGCCCTTTGCAAATCGAAAATGGCCTTGCCCTCTCAAAGATGAAATTCCAGGCCTGGAACAATGGGAGACTTTTGAGCTGATAGTGGGCATCCCAGTAACCAGTCCCTGTTCTCGACGCTGAGATCAATCGAACAGGACTGGAGAGTGGGACGCCCACTATCAGCTCAAAAGTCTCCCATTAAGAGCATCGAGGCAATGCCAGTGGTACAAACACATTTAGCTCGTATTGGGTTAAGGGGACTTTTCCTGAGACTTTTTGTGGAAACAGAGTGAGGAGACACTGAAACTAGGATCCAAATCTATGGATGCATGTTGAAAAGATGGCATGTAAACCCATGAAGATAAAGATTTGACTGAGCCTTAAAGTACAGTATCCCCGGCAGTACAAAGAGCAGTATTTCTTTATATCTAAAGGAAATAACAGCTATTTTTGTTCACCAAGCAGACATATAAAATAACAAATTGAATTCAGAGCACAAACAGAAATATTTTCTTATGCATTTAGTGTAAGTCTTTGGGGGAAACTTGGGCTCCCACATGCATTGCCTTAACGTGTGAAGAAGACAAAGAGTACCGGCTTTAATATTGGAAAATGTGCGAGACCACCACAGTCTACTGCTAGCTTGAAAGGGGAGATTTTTCCCGCACACTCTCCTTGTTGAAATTAAATAAAAGTATATTATAGAAACATTTAAAAGTGCATGGAGGCAATGACCATGAGGACAGAGACAACTGCCTCTAGTGCTATACCTTCACGGGGGGGATACAGCAGACACTTCCTCTATGCTTTAAAAGGGACACTTTGCCTCGGATTGGGGCAATTTGGGCTATAACAAGCATTTGATATGAAATGAATATGGTTGGAAAGATGTTTTAAAAGCAAGATATAATGAGCCATGCAAATATACCTTGAAATTGTGTGGTTTTCTTTTTACTTCATGAGCTAACACGGTCCGCCATTTTCAGTGTTGAGTAAAAAATTTGGTTCTACAAAATGGCGGACCATGTTATTTGACGAAGTAAAAGGAAAACCACACAATTTCCAATTTGGTTCTACAAAATGGCGGACCATGTTATTTGACGAAGTAAAAGGAAAACCACACAATTTCCAGGTATATTTGCATGGCTCATTATATCTTGCTTTTAAAACATCTTTCCAACCATATTCATTTCATATAAAATGCTTTCCAACCATATTATTATTTTAAACGCGTCCCCTTAAAGAGCACCTCCTGGTGGAAAATATTTTCATTTTTATATTGGAACATTTCACAGGCATCACAACTTTCTCTAGCTATTGCTAGAGAAAGTTGTGATGGGGTTAGGGAACATTTCCTATATACTTAAACATAATCATAATAACGGCTCTTATATAGCGCAATTCCAACGATATTATCATTGTGCTTCCAAACGTCACTGGGCCATTTATTTTATTCCTTAAACCATCTCAGCTCCCTTGGGTACAGTCTGTTCTATCCGCACATTCGAACATTATTACGTCTGGTCACTGGGCCAATTATTTCATTCCTTTAAATCATATCTCAGCCCTCTTGAGAATATAGTCTGTGCTGCCAAGTAAGTAGGGCACCTTTGAACATTATTACCCCCTAGTCACTGGGCCATTTATTTCATTCCTTTAAACCATCTCATCTCCCTTGGACATATACAGTCTGTGCTGCCAAGTACATGTAGCACACTTTCGAATATGATAACCTCTAGTCACTGGGCCATTTATTTCATTCCTTTTAACCATCTCAGCTATCTTGAGAATAATACAGTCTGTGCTTTGTCCTTTTGTTGTACAAATGAGGATTAAGAAAGATCCAAAGCCTGCCACCACTGTTTTTACTATATTTGGCAAATGGGAGCCAAGTCATGGTCAATTACCGGCTGTGTTTTAGGCAAAAGTTAAAACAGGAAGTGGTTAAAGATCATCCCATTGAGGAAATTTAATTAGTTTTGGGAATAAATAAATTCCCAAATAGTTCCCAAATAATCAGTTTATTTGGGAACTTTTCAAAAAAAGAAAATGGACTAAAGGCAATGACAAGGGAGCACAAAAGGACTGCCTCTATTGTTACTCTAAAGGGAATAAGATGACAATTTCTATAAAAACCAAATGGAAAATTAACTCAAAACACTTCAAGAAAGGGCCTCATCACGGCAATGACGGGGGCATACAACAAAACAATTGTTTCTTTTGCTAGACCTGGGGTCGATTTCACAAAACTCTTCCTAACTTAGGACTAGTCCTAGGCAATGCTAAGAGATAGGACTAGTCTTAAGTTAGGAAGAGTTTTGTGAAATCGACCTTATAGGTTAACTTTTACCAGTGCATTTACAAGTCAAGATCACCTCATTGCAATCCAAACATCCATTGAAAATCAAATCATAAATACCATTAGGAGGCTTAACACCTTTTGAATCCTGAAAACCCATTCCACATCTACCACAAGAACCTGGGGGGGAAGCCAGATATCAATCTGTGCAACCTATCTGATGAATGCTGATCACGTATTATCATCGTCCCCCCCCAAAGAATCAAATTTTCCATTCCCCTTTTTTGTTTCTTCCCCCCGGACGCAAAGCAAGAAAATTGTCCGCTTCACGTGGTGTATACTGATTCATTATTACTGATCTACCACTGTCAATGATTAGCTACACTGAAGTCACACAGGGACCACATTCAATCTATATTCCGAAGCTCGTAGGACAGACACGGGGTAGGATGCCCCCCCCCCCCCCCAAAGAGAAACCCTGGCATTGCTGATTCACCAAATGGGTATTCTCTCTCAATCCTCTGGAGCCTATGACCAAACTGACAGCGGTGTAAATCGTCCCCTAACAGGAGTGACAGAGGCAGCTGGCAAATGCAGAGAAATTATCCGCTTTAATTATTCATTGTGCTTTTTGGGTGTCAGTGAGGTAGGATGGAGTGGGGCCTGAACAAAGTTGCAGGGGGGGGGGGGGGTTCAGTTTGTTTTTGTTTTGTTTTTCATTTTGAGGTGGTTTTTTTCTTCTTCTTTTTTGGAATGAAGGTGTGACTTGGAGATTCAAGTTATCGGTTGCAAATTAAAAACTTTTTTTTTTTTAAGTTGTCGGGTGAAGATTGGGATTGTGACTTCAAATTATCGAACAAAGTAATAAATATTAATGACTAAATTGTTAACAATACTTGGATTCAAGTGTGGCCCTCTATTGTTATGGAGGACTTCAACAAAATGGAGACAGAGGGAACATTTCAAAGTGTATGGGAACATTCTGAAGGGGCATCAAGGCCAAAAACCAGGGGCAACAGAGGCTATACCCTCTATGCATGTACATCTAGTCCTGGGTATTGACAACAAGAATATTTCTCTCTTATTTTATAAACTTGACAGCACTTTCTCTGGAGAATTTATCCAGGACACTCACTACTTACAGCCAACACTTTTCCCCCACAACAGTAAATATGCACAATGTGGATAAAGAGAAATTCAGTGAATAAAACAAACAGTTAATCATATCAAATTCACTTTACGCTCACTGCCCATTGGGCATTAAAACCTTTCACAGTCACAGTCAATCCATTGCATTAATTTCCTAGACTGTATATGAGGTGGTGTCTCTAATGATAATATGAATGTATTGGTTCTTTTATAGATGGAAGACTATCTCTTGTATCAAGGATTAAAGGGAGGGTATGCCTTTGGTAATTACTCCAAAAATTAATGGCCATAAAAACTTACTTGGTAAAGAGCACTGGAGAGCTGTTGATATTATAAAACATTGTTAGAAATGACACCCTTTGAAGTGATGTAATTTTAGAGAAAGAGGTAATTTTTCACACCAAAGTTTGAATCTGAGAAAGGCTTCAGGAAAGAAGCCTTTCTCAGGCATCGGAAAGCACACAATTCTATGTGCAATAAGGGTGTTTTTTCTTTTGATATTTTCTTGCAACTTTGATGACCAACTGAGCCCACAGGTTTGTTGTTTTATGGATATGTTGGGATGCAGCAAGTGAGGATACTGGTCTTTGACAATTGCCAACAGTATATATCCTGCCTTTAAGAAGCAAGGTTTGGTGGCTAGTCAAGAGGGGGGGGGGGGGGGGGGTGTAGTGGGGTCAGTACTTAGGATGAGAGACCTTTTATTATGATGCTATGATTTGCCTTGAAGCAGGATTTACACTAGTCTCCAGGCATCAGGGATTCTAGGGCCCTTTATAAACATCCATGTCATTGTCCTTTGGATGGGATATAACAGGTAAGGCTGTAAATCCTGCAGTGCAGCACACAAAGTGTAAATGAGAAGCGTTAGTATATTGAATGCACTTTTCAGCTCCTTCATCTTGGGGTCAATTTCATCCATAAAGCTTGTAAGCAGGACCCAATTTCATGGCTCTGCTTACCGTAAGCAAAGAATCAGCGCTTACGGAAGCAGGGAATTCCGTGCTTACTTCAAGCATATTTCACAGGTTAGCATGGAATTTTTGCTTGTGCGCTTGCGTAGTCCACGGCTTGCGTAGTCCACGGCTTGCGTAGTCCACATTACTAGACATTCTACGCTTACACAGCTAGCGCAGAAATTCGGCGCTTGCTCGGTAAGCAGAGAATGGTGATCGCAAGCACAGAATTAGGCGGTAAGCAGAGCCATGAAATTGGGCCCAGATGTTCTTCTGCTTCCGGAGATGCGCTTACTGCAGTTTCTATTTTGAAACTACTGCTACCATAGGAGGTCGCTGGACTTTTTCGTCTGACACAGTTTTTGCGCGCAAAGCAAGCTGGTGTGGTCATGCCGTGCGTAGTGGTGGTATTTCAGCTGCAGTGATCGCAGGTTTTCCAATGCATACAAGGAGAGGACCAGGACGCCCTCGAGCCAGTTGGGTGAACGACTTGATTCAGTGGAGTGGTCTCTCAGTTACTGATCTAAAGGACGCTGGGCAGCACAGAATAGAAATTCAAAAACTTTCGACACAGCCAATTCGCAGAAGTGGGCGCCTACGGGCCAGACAACGGCTCTTGGCGTTGTGATGATGATGCTACCATAAGCAACTTAAAAGGCACACTAGGTTCTCATAAGCAGGTTCCACGTTCATGGTGCTGCTCACCGCAGAATTCTGCACTTACGTCCTAAAGAATGTTTGTGCCTTGAGCGGGACTCAGACCTCATAGCTTTGCAATGCCCACTTGCACTCCCACATTCCTCTTATTTTCAACGAATGACATTTTCCCTTTTCATATCAAAAAGACAACAAATCGAAAATTACAAAACGTCCACAATAATTTTGCTCCAAAAAAATAACACACCGACAGAAAAAAGGCAAGAGAGGGAACTATTGCTTAAAAACAAATTTGGACCCCCTGCAGTAGGACCCAGTCATAAAAAAGACAACAAATAATTAGAAAAATACCAAACGTCCACACTAAATTTGCCCCAAAAAATAATACAGAAAGAAAAAGGCAAGAGAGGTTAATACTGCTGTTAAAAAATAAAAAATAAACTGAAGAATGCCCCGGTCCTAACAATCTTATGTTACAGTTCGTGCTGCCTGCTGTTTGACTGAGTATCCGCCTCCTTACCTTACCTTGGATCCGCCTTGACAATAAACAAAATAATAGGCATATGTTATTTCACATGTAACCCCAAATTTACAAAAATTTCACCAGAATCATCCCCACTTCTTCTCAACACGGATTTACGCCACTGCCGGTGTCAATTTTTAATCTTTTGCACACATTTTATTAAGCCTTAAATTAAAATCTTTCCAATAACATGCACAAACCCCTATTATTAAATCATACAGTAAAACAAGTACATATAAAAGGTATTCGCTTGGTGTCACATTTCGATAAGTTAAATTTCATAAATTTGTGCTCCAATTCTCTCAGAATGAAAATTCCCAGAAAGAAAAATAATTTAAAGCAACCTTGCCCAAGTTTGACGGCAGCCAAATATGTCTAGGAAAGTCTTATGTGGCAAATTCCACATTGCTGTTTATTAATGAATGGCCAGACATGTTGAACGTTACTTTTCATTAACACCTAATAAAGACTTGTCAATGTAAAATACACATGGAAATGACAACCTTTGCAGTCTATTCACCATGATTGATTCAGGATAATTAGTAAAAGAAACTCTCTCCACCTGCCTACGATTTCAGCTGCCCTCATATATTTCCTCTTATCTCATTTACGTTTTAATTCTAGACAGAAATTTATGTGCGGCTGATGTCAGCCGCCAGAATTTTGTCTCCACTGGAATTAAATACACAATCATACGTTATTTCTGTTTCCCACAATAACTCAATGTGTGTTACATAAACTGTAATATTACGCCTATGTGGAGGGGGGGGGGGGGGTGAATAAAAAGAGAAGACCCCCCTCAAATATAATTAAATCAATTTCCTTTTCTCAAAATACCTGGACGGTAAAAATGAAAAATTCCTTTAGACTTTTTCTGCTTGGCAACACCACTGAAGATGCAATGGGTTGATCAAATTGACACGCCCGGCGTAAAAACGTCCTTGGAATTTGAAAATTAATACGAAAGCAAAGAGTTAGCCAAGTGTAGATTTTTTGAGAACAGCAACCTTGGGAATGATGGGTTAGGAATTTGAAGTGTAAATGAATAAACAAATCAAGAGGGGCTAAAATAAATATGAGTTCAATGTATATTTTGATAACCATTCATGAATTTTGAAACACTGACGTTGGCTTTTTCTGAACCAGAAACTTCAGCAGTAAATGAAAGAATCCACAGGGGTTTAAAATAAACGCTCAAGTCCTCTTTACAAAACAGCAGGGTTTTTTCCATCTCTTTCCTGTTCCCTTCCATTCTAATCTCTGGATAGAAATTAATTTCACTTTGCATCGCACCACCAGTTCTTTTCAGAGCTTAAACCCACCCCAAAGAGTACAACGAGCTGCCCACACACACCTCTTGTACTTCCCCCCATGCCAATTTTCAAATCACAGATTATATTTTCCTAAATTTTCCAGAGATAAAGCAACCGATACGAACATATCTTATCCCTTAATCCGCCCCGCTTTATTTTGTTTACACTTTCAACAATCCCCGGTAATGTTCTCAGCTCCCCTCTCGCCATCCCAATTTTCCCCTTGATCGGCGATCACCGAGGAAGTACTACATGGGCTATAGTTCATATGAAGGCTTCGATATGGGCTGAAAGTAAGTCATGCGCAAGTATTAAATCTAGCAATCAATGGCCGTATTGAGCGGAGGGATACTAAGGGAGTATGAAAGTGCAGTCACTAAATTCTCTTCCTTTGCTCCTTTCAAGAAGAAACACAGAGGATGGAGGCGGGCGTCCTTGTGGTCCTTGCCTTAGGATTGTGAGCTTTGATTCGGGGATGCTACAACCATATTAAAGGTATAATTTGGTTTTTACCCTTACACCGATGTGTATTAAGCACTGTATACTCAGTACTTTCCCAATTTCTGTGAAAACAAATCCACAGGCAAATCACTCGGGTGGGATTCGAACCCACAACCTTTGCATTGCTAGAGCAGATGTCTTACCTCTAGACCACCCAGCTAGCCTGATGGCTAGAGGCAGTTCGAATCATAAGCAGCGGGTGCCTATATATTAACGGTATATTACATCGTTGTCTTTGGGAAGAATATATTTTCATTTCTCTCCTGCTTTCCAATAAGCCAATTGATAGCTAGATTTGAGTAATACTAATGTCCGGTACAATGACTTACTTTGTCACAAGTTTGTGCTTAAATTTGTTGAGTTCCTCAGACTTAAATATTGCGACATTCCTCAGACCATGGAGGTATATAGGAATGCTCAGACTAATTCCCCAAGCCTGCAAAATGCCATCCTGAGCTTTAAATCTTACAATAAAAAGTTAATACAAATAGAATTGCTGTGGATACTAATGTACCATATAAAAAAAAAAACATCAACGTATAGATATTCCTTATTTGTGTAGGAGTAAAGGCCTGAGGAACATCAATACCCACTGCTGTACCCCACGTACATGAAGTGGAAAATTTCTTATATAGCCATTTTTTGCAAAATTCCACAAAGTTTAACAGTTCGATTTTTGTATACATATTTTATGTTGCAATCTACCTTGCATTTTTTGGTGACAGTGAATGCTTGAGGGCGGTAGATGGGGACGGGGGCGGGGTTTGGGGAAGGTTGAAACAGTGTCAACATGAAAGGTTAGAATAACAAGAACCATTTCTGTTAAAGTGAAATTCTTGCTTACAGTAACAGGCCTGCATCAACACACAGAGACCACATCCTCAGTTGCCCCCATGTCTTGGCCCTTGGTGTCACTTTAAAAGTTTCCCAAAGAATTAAAAAATTTCTGATGGAAGTGCCTTTTGCTAAAAAAAAAAAATTAAAAATTGCCATATCCTCTCAAACTATTACAGGGCTGCAGTGTATGACTAATTTATTTGAAATTGCAAACATTGCAAAAGGTGAAAGACCTTTAATATAAAAAAAAATTGCTGAATATCTGTTTATGACAAGCAAGCTTTGCTTCTGAAATAGCCATCCTGAAAGTAGAAAATTAACATGGTTCCTTAAACCAGAGGGGGCTTTTTCCGTTATTTCTTTCATTATTCAATGTCCCTCATGGAGACAACAGTTCATTGACAACTGATGGGGGCTACCCTGGTAAAACGAGATGACATAAATAAATAAATATATAATCTTAGTGTCAAATGGGACACAGCTTGACCAGCGCTGAAGAGCTGCCCACTTGCATGCTGGACTGGGTCATTTGGACCAAGATCACTGGGCAGGCTGGAGAAGCTGTATGGCCTGGACTTGATTGATTGAGTGCCAACAACCTCAAAGGAGAAAAATCAGTTGAACAAAAACTCTGTGGCTGCAGAGTTGAACAAATTGTACATATTCTTTGAAAAGAATCTGTGAGGTTTGAAACTTAGGCTTGACAACCCCGACCATTTATAAATTTATGCTTTGGCATGAGTCCTTAGGTTGACAAGCAGTAGGGAAAAAAAAAAATTTTCATTGCTCAAGAAACACTAGTTTTTATTTCTCCACACAGGGTACCAACTTCATGTAGTTCGTACAATTTGTTGCAAATAAAAATATACCACAACCAGCCCGTGAAAACCATTAGACTTATTTCCTTTTATTGCTTTAAATTCAAGTTTTTAAAAAGAGAGCGAACAACTGGACTATTACTAGACAGTGATCCATCCCGTATAAAAATCTCTTTCTAAGATGAAAAGGTTTCATTTCAGACTATCATTCACGGTTGTGTGACACCTTTACCATGAGTGATAATGTTCATAAATATTGTGGATTTGCAGCTCTTACGACTAACTTACTTAAAACGCTTGGATAAAATTCCTGACTATCAGGTCAAAATTGCACACAGAGGTGTAAAGGGCTTCTTAAAAGATTTGTAATTCGGGCATGGACGACATGGCAGCATCTCCCCCTCCATCGTCATCCCGTAATGTGGAAATGTTTTTATTGCGGGAGCTGCATGCGTGACAATGATTAGCTGGCCTGTGGTACACCTGGGGCATGCTGAAGGATTGTATCGCAGTATTTGGCATCCTGGATGTTTGTAGAGCACAGGTGTGAGAGGACTGAAGCAATAAATGGAGGAAGATCTGGAAACTCACCGAGCAGACTCGGCTGGACTAACAATCAGGGGGAATACATTTTCTTCTTGTTAGTGACGCGGTGACGGGATGATTTGAACTGGAATGGGATGGATACAATCTAGCTGGTTAACTGGGCCCCAACCTTCTCAATTTATTTATTGAAAATTTGTTATGCTGGGAATTAAATTCTAATCAGTGAATAGGCCTACTCTTTCAAAATCCAATATACATTTTTGGGGTCTCATGACATTATTGGATAATTTCATATACACTAAGAATTATTTGGACATACATTAGTTTTGGTTGTTGCTATAGAAGCACATATAATGACCAGAAGGCGGACAACTTTTTTTCTGAAAGTATACCAACAGGAAAAAAGAAGAAGTTAAATTGCCAGGTGGAAAAGCACTTCATCCCTAGTATTTTCATTGGATGTTTGCATCATTACAATCGGATGACTGATGTCCTCTATTAAAGATAGATAAAAACACAGTCCCTTGGGGAGTCATTTTCTGCTGACTTGAAGGAAACTGGGGAGACATTTGCCATTAGGGAGACATATCAATGTCTACCTAATGTTTCAACTCCCATTTGTGCACATGTTTAATGTTGCAAAACTCATATCTGCATAGTATGGTTTTGGGGATGAGGGTTCCTATACTTGACCACAAGTTAAAGGGAAAGTATGCCAGTCCTTTGGTTTTTGGAACCGTTCAATTGTTTAAATCCTATATAAATGTATAGATATATACAATAAAGCTAACCTGTGACAATCTCATTTCAAATTGTCAAAGCGTTTTTGAGATATCGCGGAAAATCCGGAGCGGTTATGTCCACGCAGACAGAATAATCCGTAATTGGAAAACACAGTCTGAGAAACATATCTGACAGTAACGTTTCTCAGATTCAAATTTTGGGGGATATGAACTGATGTCCTTTTCTATAACCACATTTAATATACTTCGAAGTGAAATGATTCTCAAAATGCTTTGTACAATTGAAAGCTGCTGTACTTCTAAACCAATACGTTTTTATTGCCATTTATTTTAAGAGTGATTACCAAACGTATGTATCCCCTTCCCTTCAATGACAATATAAAGCACTCTTTTTAGTATGTCTACATTTACCAGTAAACATTTTCATAACACCTCACAAAATTACCCAAATTCACCATAAATTTGTTACACACAAATGGTGAATTTTAGTATTTGGGTTGAATTCTAAATCAACCAGTTCTATGGATGATACAATATTGTTCCTTGGAAGGAGTGCAGAAAGTGAATCTATCCAACATTTAAAGGCAGGGTATACTTTTGGTAAATGTCAAGGACCAGTATCCTCACTTGGTGTATCCCAACATCTTGCATAAAATAACAAGCCTGTGAAAACTTGAGCTCAATTGGTCATCTAAGTTGCAAGAAAATAATGAAAGAAAACCCCACCCTTGTTGCATAGAATTGTGTGCTTTCAGATGCCTTCATGCCTGAAGCCTTTCTCATTTTCAAATGTGTTGAGTGACTTCAAAGGGGCTTGTTTCTAAAAATGTTTTATAATATTAACAGCTCTCCAGTGCTCTTTGCCAAGTAAGTTTTTATGGGCATTAACTTATGGAGTAATTACCAAAAGTACACCCTGCCTTCAAGAAAGACAAAAAAAAGGTTAATGGTTGAATTAACAAAGAAAAGTGTTCACCATTTCTGTGATAATATATCAAGGTTTTGTACTTGTTTTATTTTTATTTGATTATTTTATTTATTTTATCACACATCCAAAATGCACTCAAACTTTTTAGACCACTGCATGCCTCTCTAATCAGATAATCAACCCTTGAAACCATAAATTCCACATCCCTTTCGGGGGCTGGACAAAAAGCGTCAAAGTACAAATCATTAGTGTGACCTGGATACTGTACACCGCATTTTACAGATATTAACCGAGTTAAACTCTCAGCAGAGTCTCTCGAATCTCATTCTACATTGATGATCCCAAGAGGATATTTTTCTGCCTCAGGAAGTGAGGTCGTCTCGTTTAGACACAATATTTTATTGGATTCGATCTCCGTTTCCCACAAACACAAAAAGCGGGACTTTGAATGCGCTTCAGCATCCAGAAATATTTTCGGACTTCCACGGCTCATGTCGAGCGTTCAAGTTGAATTCTGTATAGATTCTGTCGCACACAATCTTGTCACGGCTGTGTACCCAGAGAGTAATTTTTACTTGGGCTTTTGCTTCTTCTCTTACAGGTAGTATCACCATGGGGATATAAAATGTCACTAAGTGGTCACCCTATTTTGGTTATCAAATATCACATGGTTTCTATAAAAGCCTTGGTTACCGTACCCTACTTGAATAAGACCGCGATCCTGGTGATGTAAATGACATAATTTAACAACAAACAGAGCTACAAATCCACATGGCCCGGACTCTTATTACTCTATGTGCCAGCAGCGACGAAACTAGAGTAAAATTTTAGGGGGCTTACAAGGAGGTGCACAACAATTTTGTTCTCGTGGGGGGGGGGGGGGTGGCAGTAGAGTAAAACCAATTAAAACTGTAGTTTCCATTTGCTTTTTTCTATAAAGCCCCTTTTCTGCACTCTTGTTTTGCTGTTCTCTACTTTTTATTAGACAATCTGACATGCCATGTAAAAACAATGGTCTGTGAGTAAATAGAAAAAATAGTTTTAAAAATCAGTAGAAATACCAAATAAAAGCTCATAAAATGTAACATTTGATTCTGATATTTTTTAATCTCAGAAGGGGAGGGGCACCCTGGGAAAACGGACATCAATTGCGGAGGGCACATGCCCTACCTCCCCTCAGGAAAAAGTTTTACCCTTTTCTTTTGTCGGACTTTAAGCCACAAATTATGAAGCCCATCTGTTTTAGTTGTTAGAAAATATTCAAGGTTTTATTCTGAGAAAGAAATATTAACATTTTTAAAAACCATAAAGTAATAAACCACAAGGAAACTGACTGTGTAGTTATAAATCAACTTTTGAAATGAACAAAGAAAAACAAGTAGAGCACTGGCACTTAAACCCAGAGGTCCCTGGTTCAAATCCCGCTCCAGTCAAAAGGCACTGTTCCCCTAAATTGGTTTAAAAGATACTCAAGTCAAATCTATGACAGTTGGAACTGGTAATACCCAAAGATACATAAACTATCAACATTATGAATGCATGTTGACAACTTTGGTCCATATCGATTATTTGAACTGGACTTCTTCCCCTCAAGGTTTCTTAAACAACTCGAGCAGAACGCTGAATTCTCTTTACAGGTTTCTTGAACTCAACAAGCGATATTTGCAGATTACCTCAATGCCAAAAAGAAAATAGTCAAAGTATTGATTTTAATCGGAGTGTTGAAAAAAAACAGGTTTTCCAGCGTTAAACTATTTACAAATTTTGGAAGGGTGTTTTACTTTTGATTTTCTTTATGCAAGACGTGCTTCAGACAAACATTTTTGTGGAGTGTTATTATTATATATTTCTGGTGATGACACCAAGGATGCCTCATGAGTGAACTTAATCACTATAGCTCGCAAGCATGAGGAAACCTTTAACCAAGTGTGCTTGCTATGTGAACCAGAAACACCGGGGTTAACTCCTACTCTTCCATGATAAGTGTTTCTGGGTTCTTTTATGTGCACTACCAATCCCAGTACATGGGAACTACAGCTTAGTGTTCCATCCAAAGGACAAAGCAAATTACGGTATTTAAAGTATATCTTGCTCAAAGACACAAGTGCCACAACTGGGACTCAAACCCACACTCTGCTGACCAGAAACATCAGAGCTTGAGTCTGGTGTTCTTAACCGCTCAGCCAAACTCTAATGCGGCACTGAGGCCGGAGACCCGTAAAGCGAAAGCGCCCACTACCAATGAATCGCTGTACAGCGTGCAGCATGTACAGTGTACGGTAGCCAACTGGGCAGCAAAATGCACTAAGGACGTCTTGAAACAAGACTACCAAAATGCTTGAAAACACGCAACACTTGACAGCTTACTTTAACGGCTGTTGCTCTGACGATAGCTAGCCATGTCAAAAACAAAAATCTCTTCAGTCATTGGTACCAGGAAGGGTTTTGCCATAGGCATCAGCCCCAGCCACAATCCTTCTACTCCTAAAACCTAGCTCCATCGTACATTTACCTGTCATGATTGAAGTACATTGACCACATACGACCCACGTAGTGGATTATGATGTCAATGAACATCAACATGTACATGTGAGTGCGTTGCCTCGGGTCCTTGTCTCTACAGTTTCCGTCTTCTCGATTTAATCAGTTGTTTTATGAACGTGCTTCACTTAAAGTTTCTACCTTCATCAATATGTGGGTCAATCCATAATAATTATAGATCAACATTTTGAAAACAATATAAACAGGCGGAAAACATTTGTAATTGTCAAAGACCAGTATCTGCACTTAATATGACCCATTGTATACATCAAATAACAGTTTAAGCTAAATTGGTCAATAAAGCCGGGAAAAAAATATATTGACAAAATAGGGAGACCACAAACATTAAGGGCTGGTAGATACCTCAGTTGGCAGAGCGCTGGCACGTTAGTCCGAAAGTTGCAAGTTCAAGTCTCGCTCTTGTCAATTTTTCTTTGTTCAACCCAAAATAATTGGGGGGGGGGAGTGAAAACCCTCCTTATTTATGTTTTCACCGTTTTCAAACAGGTTTTGGGCTCGCAAGATCAAAACTCATTGTTTTACTTATTTCAAAAAACTACAGCATTTCAAGCAAAACTGTTTAAAGGGAAGTGTTCCACCATGGTCATTTCTATACCATGTAAATAATGTGCAACTCTGTGAGAGCTTTATGATTTTACTCTTACCAATGCTGTGCACACTTTTAATATCTAGCAGTTACCAATATTGATAAAGGTATTAATATGACCGTCCTACATTCAAGAGCAAAAGTTCTATTTCAAATTTTAAAATATCCAGAAAATGAAACACCATGTTACTCGTTCAAATATATTTTTTGAGGAGAAAAATCTAGTGTATGATATTGAATAGGTTTTTATACTGCATATGATTTTGCAATTTTGTGTATAATAAAAGCTTTTAAAATGTCTTATTACATTACAACTATTCTCAATACCACGGCAGACCGTGCATCCTTCCAATTTCTCGAGTAAAAATAGATTGAATGCTAAACGACCAAACATTAACCGGGGTAGTAAATTGTAGGCTATTGTAAAATCCATCTTTTTGTTTTAAATTGGCATACACAGCTAACTTTCAATGATTCATTTTTTTTCTTCAATATGGAATTTCTTAAGGAGCCTTGAGCTGATGCCAGAGATTTACATCTCAACAACATTTTAGGGGGGGGGGGGGGGTGGAATTCAATATTTCTCAGGGAAAAAGATATCAGTGCTGGCCTCAAATATTTGTGTAAGTCTGAGATCTGAGATATTTAAGCCTTGGTTCACCTGTGAAATTTTTTTTTTGGAGAAATAGATAAAGAAAACATGTCTTAAAGTAAAGACTAAGACTGGGTCAAAGTGTAAAGGTCACTTTGGTTTGTTTTCAGTAGTTTGTAATGTCCTCGTTTGCATTCCAAAAAGAAAGAAGAGACAACTAAAGTAAACACTACAAAATGATTTAGTCTGGCATTACAGAAATGTTGATAAGCACTGTAATTATAAAGTGCTTCCCAAGTCTTGCAAAAGTTTGAAATCAACCTTTTAGGCATCTTGGGTGGATCATATTGGAATATTGGATCAATTAATCTCAGACAATATTTAAAAAAAAATAAAAAAAACTACATTTCTCAGGGAAAAAGATCATAATGGAGGCCTTAAAGGCACAGTACACGTTTCGTAATGACTCTGAAAATTGATGGCAATAAAAACTTACTTGGTAAGAAGTACAGCAGCTTTGGGTAGTATAATGAATTTTGAGAAACTTTTAACTTCGAAGTAGGCCCTACTACGGTTATGGTAAAATATATCACTTTTTATTCCACAAAATTTGAATCTGAGAAGCATTTCTGTCGGAAACGCTTCTCAGACTGTGTATTCCTATGGGGAATATTCTTCCTGCGTGGAAATATTCGCTCCGGTTTTTCGGTGATATTTCAAAAACGCGACCACCTTTTGAAGTGAAATTTTCACAGGTTAGTTTTATTGTATGTACCTACATTTATATAGAATTAACACAATCAGTAGGCTCCAATTACCAAACGTGTGCAGCACCTTTAAATATCTGTCTACAATTATAAGGGGGGAAAAAACACCACATAGCCCAAAACAAAACT
This sequence comes from Leptasterias polaris, assembly GCA_037783415.1. Classification (NCBI taxonomy): domain Eukaryota; kingdom Metazoa; phylum Echinodermata; class Asteroidea; order Forcipulatida; family Asteriidae; genus Leptasterias; species Leptasterias polaris. The sequence continues at coordinate 4,546,485 of JAZGTN010000077.1, forward strand.
GAAACAAAAATGTTTTAGATTAAACAAAACGGTAAGGCTGGCTGAATAATGTTATACAACAGTTAGCCAAACGAAGCGGCGGTCTATAGACAGAAAAGGTGCCTTACATTATTCACGATTAGGACCCAAGCTCGTTTGCTTAAGTGATGTTGCTGTGCACATGACCGCACCATCCCCCCCCCCCCATACAGCCAGGGAAAAACACTAAAATATGAATGAACTCACTTGAGGGAGAAGCTGCTTCCTCAAGAGTTGAACGTGATCTGTCAGTTGATGGCAAAAATGATAATGGGAAGTGATTAAGCGTTTCTCTAAAATAACGAAAAACCTTTGATGACGCTTTTAAGTGTTGGAGATAAAGTGCAGCTTCGGTATTGTTGCCGAAAATTCTGCTTCAGGTGCGGGTTGCTTTTCTTGATTAAGGATAAGACACGGAATGTAATAATCTACTTGCAAGGGATTCTGGGTAAAATCCAAGTCCAAGCTACACCGGCAACCATCATTGCCACTGATTTTGAATAAATGCGGTACACAGCTATAAAACCTGGCACAGTTACAAGTAAACTACAGCATGGCCTCCATCATGGCAGCTTGATTTATTTGTATGGTTTCCCAAGATGCATTGCGGTATACTTTTAAGATGGCCCAATTGTGCATATATTGGCTAGTGGTATATGGTAGGCAACACTGTTGGTACAGTAATGAGTCAAGATACAGCATGGTACAACATTGATAATGTTTGCAAAATTTCTGCTGCTGGTGTGCTTACTTTTTTGAATCAAAATAAGGTACAAAACTTAAAATGTTTCCAAAACTGTTGATGCTTATTTCCCTTTAATCAAGATCAGGTAAGAAATTGGTTTAGACTGTTGACTGCAGCTACCATAATTCTCTTCAAATGTTGGCAAAATTGCCGCTATGATGGTATTCTTACTCCCTTTGAATCAAGATAAGGTACAACACTGCACGGTTATGTTGGTAAACACTATACGTGAAAATTGTACCCCCAAATGTCCTTAACCGCTATGGTGTACTGAACCTTTAAGTTGAATAATCACGTTACGGAGAACCTGTTTATACAGCCAGACTAATGAATTTTTCATTTGTTTTGCCTGAATGACCTTTCCCATGAAAGAATAATGACATCGTACAAGTAACAATAATTATGATAATGATAACGATGGTGTTAAGCGTGTGAAACATCATGAACAGTTAGGAAGGGTAGTGAACAAATATTTCGGTACATGTTGGTGTTTTGAAAATCAAATTGTTAATGGCAGAGTTAGCATTAGTATTATTACTTTCTAAAAGTACAAGTAGCGGGAAATTGTACATTAACAATTATAAGAGAGCACATATTTTCTGCCAAATATTCAGACAAAGCTGTGATCCTGAATTTTGTAGCACATGTTGGTTTCAAATATTAAAGTGCAATTTTGTGTAATCTTAAAATTGACAACAATAATCCCTACAAAATACAAAGTGAAACTTTTTTATCTTTAAATTGACAACAGTATTCCCCCTAAGATTTTGACATTTTGACAAATTTGTTTCATTTCAGGACAAGACCTTTTTGTCTGAGTAGGACTATCTGCGGGCTAGTATGGGCATGTTGATGCAGAACGGTTTGAAGCAGCTGTATTCTCCAAAGAATAGGGGAATATTAAAAACACTGCATCTACACAAAATAGATTTGCAAACGATTTCAATGTCCACTGATAAGAACATGTTCTCTTCTTGATTGTGCTCTATCTCAGAATAAATCATCATCGGCCTCATCCCTATAAAATCTAACATGGAATCGTTTCAATCAGTCCCTGGCAGAAGGACAAAGACACAGTCCTCCTCCCCCCTGCTTTTGATCAGATCTGTTTTCACCTAGCCATGATGAGCATGGACTACTGATGCGGGGTTGATAGGCAACATGCTTTAGGAATGGAGGCTTAACTCGTTCCTCAAATTGCAACTTGACAACTGGGGAACTGGGGCATCTGTCGCTGTATCATACTCAAAAAGACAGTGATTCCCAGATGACCTACCATGCACGTAATATATATGTTAAAAAAACACAGAACACAACACAGGGTTCTCCACGGGATTTTTCAAAATTGTGCGGCATTCTGAATCCAAATTTGTTTATGTTTGGCCGAAGCACACAGAGTTGAAACAAGGTCTTCAGAATGTTTTCTATTTGGTGTTTATCTTGGTTTTAAAAACCCTTCTGTGCAATCTGGAGCATTCTCTGAAGTTTTCTCTTATGTTTTTTTAAATAAAATTATTTAAAAAATAAAAATAATATTAATTTATTTTATATTTATATACATATTTTTGTTTTGCGTACTGGCAAAAATGTGCGCATATCAACACGCAATTTGCCCCATATCAGCCCGATATGCTAGCTTGTGCATTGGGAGAACCCTGTAACAAATTGTATAAAAAAATTATGGTTTTGTAAAAGTTTTGTTCCTCTACTTGAACAATAGCCATGCACCAATCAAAATCGCTATTCACATAATTCATGAACATGAAGTGCCTTGATGGATATTTCCTGGTAACCCTGTGAATATTATATTACAAAATAACGAATAAATAAACTAGATATAAAGCTTACACTCAGCTTGCCATTTAATATTGCCAATTTGTTTTATTTGTTATTTTATTACCAAATTTTATTACCCATTGGAAAAAGACAGACATTATTTCTGTGAACATCCATGCAATGTAAATGGGATAGGCTCTACTAGTATCTATGGTTGCAATCTAGTCATTATTGAGGGAAAATAAATGGCCTTTTGGTCTACTGGTTAGAAACATTAATTTTGTCCACTATTTTTTATTTGATTAACAAATTTTACTACACTTTAAAAAATTACACGGGTTATTTCTGTTACCATGCAATGTAAATGAGAAAGGCCCCCATCAGTATCTATGGCTGCCATCTAGTCAAGGAAAAATGTTCATTTTCGCTTATTGCTGAGGGAAAATAAATGGCCTCTTTGGTCTACTGGTTGGAAATGTTAATGTATTCCACTAGCTTCTTCTCGTTACTGCGGCAATAATCCAGACTTGTAATTAATTAGTGGTAAATAATGAATTATTCATCCCACCTATAAGTATACATGTATTCGGGCTCTCTGAGAAAGGGTTTGAAACAGCATCAACACATTTTGTTGGGGGCATCTTTCTTTTCTGAAGTTTTGTCATTTTAACCCTATAACCACGGCGACCCACTCTTCAAAATCCAACTGCAAGTTTTGTTTGATTCTGTGAAACTCTGCATTAGTGAACTGATTAAATGCTTTATAATTGGAAGCAGGCAACCCCACCACTATCAGAGTCTAACAGTTGAGTTGTTGAGTGATTACGTGGATAGTAAGGAAGGATTCTGATACATCACTCAAGGGAATTTTTTAATCCCTCTCTTTTAAACCACATTTCTGAGAAGGAAATCCATTTTCAACACTTTACAGCTGCAGTGCTTCTTACCATAGAGATTCTCTATCTCCTTACCAAGTTAACATTTTATAGTCATTTTTGGGGGGAGAATTTACCAAAGGTGTACCCTCTATTAATATGGTTAAGTTTGATAGTTCCTGTTTTTTCTTTCCTTGTTTCCCCTGCATGATTCTGAGAGAATCAAAATGTTTGTATCAAATAGTTAAAGATGTCCATCATAGGAGAACAAACATGAATAAAACAAGGCCAACTTTGGCATCAGCAACAGAGTACAGACAATTTTGCCTATAGCTGCCATAACATCAGCCAAAATGCCATTTTATAATGAGGTATGTAGAGCAGAACGTTGTGACAGTACACAAATTCTCAGCAATATCTGCCCACAGGGCTCCCTTCTATTTCCTTGACAAGGTTAATCAACCCAAAATCTGGTTTCTCCAGAAATGATCCTTTACAAGCTTTAAGAAGATAATCCAGAGATTATCCCAGGACGTATTGGGGAAGAGGGAGTCAGTAACAATCATCTTTGGAAACTACAATACCACCTGCGGCAAGATTTGTAGAGGAACAAAATGAGACAGATTACAAGCTATACACTGAATGTAGATGCGGTTATAATGACGGCAACAAGACAACCTATCGTGCTACTACACGCATGAGCCACGTAGGCAAATATAATCCAAAACTAACTATAGACTGTGCAAGTCTCGCGCGTATCGGAGCGAGAAAACACGTCAAGTGAAGAACATATTTTTTTCTGAAATCAAATCATTGTTTTTAAATTAGATCTATGAAAAAATCTGACCAACAAAAATAATCTTTACAATTTGCATAAAATGAGTTTTAGCTTTCATAATAAACACATTAATCATTTGTTAGTTTTTGTTGAAACAAACTAAAAACTCTGGGACAAGGATGCTTATTTGATCTTAACTTTTTAGGAAACCCTTTTGTAAATCCACGCCCGAGTACGTGCAACCACTAAAAGCAGGTTTAAACGCAGACGCGCGATGATCGCACGGGCGTAGAGTTAACGCAGGACGCAGTTTAAAGAGGACGCTGACGCCTCGACAACCGTACACTGCAATGTAAAGGCTTAGCGTCTGACAATTATTACAGCGTCTGGTGATAATCATCGCGCGACCAAAACAAATTTGGTGTTCGGAGGTGGGCACAAATTCTTAATTTTTTGCAAGTAACCGGAAGCAGCGGTCAAGTTTAATTCTTGGGTTTTCTTCGTTGTTTTGTTGAATTGATTTAACTTTCATATTTTTGATCACTTAGTATTACATTCCCAACAACATATTTAATTTTCACGGTCATAAAGTACGTTAAACTAAAATAATAGACGAAACAAAATATTGCCAACGTAAAACTCCATACGGTTGGGACCACAATGGTCCCGGAAGTTCGCTTGTACGCGCGAGACTTGCACAGTCTATTACAGTGATCATCGTCATTTTTGTTTTATTTTATAAGAGAAAAGTCTCAATACATCATCGGCTGAGTGCTATAAGGTCACTAATTGCAAGTTTCATATCCATAATGATCAAAAGTGTAAAATGCTTATAAATCTGATAGAAACAAAAATAAAAATCACAGAAAAGGCATTTTTCATTTTGCAAATTTGTTACATTTTGGAGAACTTTTGAGCAGTAAACTTTATCGACCACAAGCTCGAAAGTATATGCGAAAGCAAGTTATGATATCCATACAAATTTTATACTAATGACCTTATGGGTTATGAGCTGATGGACATGTTAGTTTTTAGCAGAGAGTGCACAGCCAAAGTTTAACACGTGTGTGACTTTCTAAAAGCATCAACACATTTGAGTGCATGGTATTTGCATCACCAAGTATTGGATTACCTGAAATCTATATTTCTGTGGCTCTGCGCTGTAACTTAGCTCGAAAAATTTCAACTTGTCAATCATTTAGGAACCAGATTACATGAAATTGAACATTTCATCCCAAGTACGCGATTTGATACTTTGTTCTTGTAAAGAGCAAGACATGTTTCATTCAAAAATGGCAGTTTGTACTGGATCGTCTCAAAGGGCACCAAGGCAGTGACCAGGGGCCGTTGCCACTGTGAAGCATCGGGTTTGATTATTACCAGGAACAATTAAACTACATTCCCATCCACAGATATTTTCATTTGAGATTTATCGTAGTAGATCATCAGAAATGTATTTAACCCTCCCTTCGAAGGAATCTATACAAAATAAAAAATTGACAAACAATTGATCTCGGACTAGTTACAAAACCCTTGGCTGCGGTGAAAAAGCTGATGATCGATCGGCTATGAATCAAAAGACTTAGGAGTATGAATAAGTATGTATTGCAACATACTTAAGATCCTCTATTTTTGTTATGTGGCCCATAACCTCTCACCCCTTTGCTCCTGAGCTTCCCTCACTCATCATCCCTGGCTCCCCACTTCACCTGCCTCCAACTAGACCATGCAGGCTTTCACCAAATTGAAAGTATAGGAATGTGGGTCAGACAAGTTCCCATTTTTGTCTGCTTAATCGTGGAATTCTACCTCAAGATGATACTGACCCCTTTCTGGAGGAAATTTTTCTTTATTTATTTGCTTCCATTTTGTAGTTCATCTTCAATTTCATTCCATCACAAATAAATCAGATACAGTACCCTGGATTCATGGCCTCATATATCTGTCATGTAACCAGCATTGCGCTACAAACATTTCAAACAGCCGTACATAAATTGTTTGTTTATTTCCCCGGAAAGTCAACCACATTTTTGAAATGACAAACATGAGTCATTCAGGGCAGGCATATGGGATAAGACTGCAATTGTTATCTGAAGGTCTTGGAGATACAAAGAAATTTTAATTAAATTATTTTTTCTGAAGAATTCCTCAGTGAGATTCAAATCAAAAAATGAGGACACAATGGGGGGGGGGGGGCGCGCGTACACCATGCCCCTGAGTTGAACATAGAGGGACCAGTTTTCTTCAGTCAAGTGGTTGCTGGACGCAATTTTCAGTCCAAATGCAACACAACCCAACTAGTCTGGCACCCTGTATTCACCTTTGCATCAAAGCACCAAATCCGATGTCAATGTAATAAATGCCCACTTCTAGGGACGTGGTTTCCATCCCTGATTTTAGTTTTTTGAGATTTTTGGCGATATAAACCTCGTATACATTTTGAACAAACTTGCATTTATAGGTTAGTAAGTGCATGTTTTATTGTTTTACACTGGAAACAAATATTCTAATTCATAATTACCTTTAAAGAAAAAATTTCCAAATACGGATCTTTCTCCAGGTTCCAATGTGCACCAGCAAAGCTTTGATATTTCTACTCAAACGTAATACATTGTTGACAAAACCAAATACATGTGATTTGTTCATCTTACCAAGCTATCCTTTACCAAATCCACACTTGAGGAGCTTTCCTCAATCTTTCCCACCCCTCTTGACCCCCTCACAGGCACTTTTGTTTACCAGAAAGAGTGCACTCTTCGAAAGACGTTTCAACAGTAGATTTTCCACAGTCCTTAACTTGTACACAGGCTATGGCATTAGCATTGGATGAACAACAGAAGCCTTTAAATACGAACATTTTAGACAAATTAATTACAGCTTTTTGCTAGTCTATTGTGAAGTTTAAATCACATCAAATGGGAAAAAGGTAAATTTGTGATATTTTATTTTGAATCAGTAATTCCCTGTTTACTTTTTCTTGTAAACAGGTAATTTAAAAATTGACTTGGTGATGGACAAAAATTTCAGGCACATGTTTTTTCATGGAACTTTGCCATCTGTACAGATAACTTGCAATATATGAAGAAGTTCAAGGCAGGCCTTTTTTTTATATTGAACTTAGTACCAGCGCAGAAAGTAACTTACAATGTATTTGTACCAAAAACAAAAGCTAATTTGAAAAAATGTAGTTTCTATAAAATCAATGTTTGAATTGGAAACAGCTCCAATTTAACATAAAATGTTACAACCAGTTACACACAAAAACCCCACTTATAAACACACAAAATATACTATACATATGAATCAAACAATATGAAAAAGAAACTTAAGCATCCATTGAAGATTAACTTAAGATACTCTTATTTTTTTTACGAGACTATGAAATAAAAAAGTTGAACAGAGTTTCAAAAACTTGAGAACAGGGCCCAATTTCATGGCTGGAATTACACGGAGGCCACACAGGCAATGGCCTCCTTTACCCTGGTGCCCCTTCATAAGTTTCCCATAGACTTTAAGATTTCCAATGTGGAAGTGCCCTCTGCAAAATGAAAATGGCCTTGCCCTCTCAAAGATTCTAATGTGGAAGTGCCCTTTGCAAAATGAAAATGGCCTTGCCCTCTCAAAGATTCTAATGTGGAAGTGCCCTTTGCAAAATGAAAATGGCCTTGCCCTCTCAAAGATGAAATTCCAGTCCTTAGTACCAATATGTCTGTGCCTCAGCATGCCCTAACTCCCAAAGTGTTTTTACTAGAATCCATCCCTAACCCAACACATTCCAACAGCTTATACTACCATGCGATGGGAACTGTACCCAATCTTAGGGGGACGATACACAACCTAACAAACTCCAACAGGCCTTTTTTGTTTGATTTTGTTGGAGTGTGTACACTTGGCATGTGCAAAATTTGATCAGTGAAATCACACAGTACCCAACGTAACATAATCCAACAACTATCTCATTAGACCATGGAGGAAAGAGCAATGCCAGACATGTACATTTCACACATCCACCATATCCACTCAATCAAATTCCAACACCATTACTTAGCAGCAAGGATACACAATCCCACAGAATCAAACACCCAATCCTAACTTCACTGTACTTAACCTAACAAAATTAAACGCTTTGCCATGTTTGAATTTGTAGGGTTAGGGATTGTTAGGGTAAACCATAACTGACTGACTTGCACATTGTGTCGAGTCATAAATCAAAAATTGGATTCTCAAACTACATGGACACTATGTGCATACATGTCTCCAATCACACTGCACATTATGTTACAAGGACACCCTTACTGTATATCAGCAATACTGATAATAACTCTTTACACATTTTGTCATTTGGAAAGGGATATCAGGATATTTTGTTTTTTTATGTTGATGGAGAGCTGGACAATTGCTTTGAAAGTGAGCACATTTCTACATCATTGTTTTTCAATATTATTTGGCTCATTAGCAGATTAGTGCCGGCCCTTTCCCATGCTATAATTTAAAAAATCTGATTCAAGTGTTTTTCTGAAATGCATGATCCTTAAGTTGTTCCATAAAAAAAGAAACTGTTTTTCATGCGTACAAGCGCAGCGAAGGAGCATGAATTTCCACACAATTGATTTTCAACTTTGTTCATCATTCATAATGTGAGAAAAGGAGCTCAACACATATTCTGGGCCCAATTTCATGGCTCTGTTTAGCGTAAACAAAGAATCGGCGCTTACGGAAGCAGGGAATTCCGCGCTAACGTCAATAGTATTTCACGGGTTAGCAGGGAATTTGTGCTTGTGCGCTTGCGTGGTCCACGCTTCTAGGAATTCTACGCTTACACAGCTAGCGCAGAAATTAGGCGCTTGCTTGATAAGCAGAGAATGGTGATCATAAGCGCAGAATTCGGCGGTAAGCAGAGCCATAAAATTGAGCCCAGATTCTTCATTCTTGTAAGGGGAGGGCAGTTTTTCCGTTGTGGTTAAGGGAACCTCTATGGGGGGAAATTTAAATTTAAATTTCTACAGGGGCACTGAGGCAATGACCAGGGGGCACTGACCTCTATTGCCTCCGTGTAGTCAATAACTAAATAAAGGAATTAGTAATATATTTTTAATTTTTCCATATCGGCACACGATTCACGCATATCGGTCTGATATGCTTGCTTGTGAGTGGGGAGAACACTGTATACATCTGTACAGTACAAAAGAGGAAGTCAGATTAAAAACAAATTTTTAAATAAAATTAATTCCTCATCATATAGACATGGCTCATAAAGTTTTGAAAACCATGCAAAGTTATCTGAAGTGTTAGGCCTACTATGAATCTTGTACAACCAGGTTCTTCCAAGTCCCAACCATAGAGTTCTTCTCTATGACACATGACAGACCAAATGAAACAAGGAAACACTTTGAGAAATTACTCAAGTCTTATTGAAGATACATTGACCAGGCTGGTGTGTTAATCTCCCCTCCCCCCCCCACCCCCAATCAGATTTAAGGGACAACCCTTCATCTTGATGCTTATACACAGATCAGTCGGTTTCAAGAATCCAATTCAAAGCAATGACCAAAACAGATTTAGTCACTCCTCTAGCCGTTGGATCTGTAAGTCACTAGCCAAACACAGACCTACCCCTCTCCAGGAGCTAATTCCCAGGTTTATTGTTAGCAGGACGATTTGTTTTCTTGAGGTGGCCCTCCTTACCGGGTGAATAGAGATGAGATTGGGGAGTGAAGTGTTCCGTACAGGGTGGCGCATACAATTGGGAGATTGTGAGACTTCTTTAGTCCGGGGCCCATGTTATTGATTGGTACAGCCCTGTGTGAGTGTGTGTGTGTGTTCAGCATGGCGCAGTTGCTGGGCAGAGATTTACAAGGGTCTTAAAAGGTGGCCCTCAGGGGTTGGAGAAAACCCCCCCATGGTACACAACTAAACTATTAACGTCTTACGTCACTACACCCATGTCATTGGGAATGTAGTAGAACGAGATGATTGCCATTGATTAAATGGCATACAAAACACTCAAGGACGTAATAAGGAAGAGCAATTTGTGAAGTCTTGTGCTCTTAATGTACGGTAATTAAGTTTTGTTAAGGGGGAAGAAATGGAAAGGGCCTTTTCATCTCGGAGAAACATTAACTGAATGCTTTCATGAATTAGAACATCCATGACGGCATGTAAACAAAACTCTGGATACTACAAAGTAAATAAAAGAGGTAAAACAACCTTGCAACAATCTCCTTTTGTTTTCTTCTTCACATTTTCAAAATCCATGTATCAAGTTAGTTAGAATACAATGTTTGTGATGGGGTTTGATAATATTTTTCAATCTGGAATCTACATGTACTTGGCAAATTAATTTGAGTTGGCATTAACAGTGATTTACGATGATGAAGTTTACTTTCTGTTTGAATAAAAGTCTGCTCATCCCTTAATTTTATCACCTTTTTTGCGTGAACTGATTTCCTAGCAATGTGTACACAAAGCAATGTCAGACAGTCTTCACTTAGCCAATTCAACTGGGGATTTCTTGCAGACACTAAAAAAGGAGAAGGGGGTATCCAATTTTCTTAAGTGCAGTTTGTGCTCTCTCAATTGCGAATGTCGCAAACATTGTAATGTCCGCTCTTTTTATTCGATAAAGTGTACAACCCATAGAGAACAATTTGTCTGGAGCTGTTGAGGGATATATTGTATTCTGAAAAAAATGTATTTTAAGGACATTAATCTCATGAATAAATTCTCACTAAGGAGCCTTAATAATTTGTGTTCAGTTGCAATCTGTGGCAATCATGTGACGAATATATATATTGTAACAACAGATTCACTGCATTCCAAGTTTAGACATGGGTTTTGCTCAAATCTAAAACAAGGCTTGAAAAATACACTGGACTGCAGGCCCGAGGCCAGTGATTTTAGCATCGGGGCAATTCCGGCAGTCTTGTGTTTGTAAACTCAATATTGTTATTATTATTTATTTTTAATGGTCTACAAGTTTTGAATTTTATTAAGTTCTACTGAGAATCAAAGTTTACTTGCCTATTCGCCCTTTGCACAGTCAGCCATTTGTAGAGCCTCGAATTGGGGACAGCAGTGAATAGAAGCATTATATAACTCTGTATTGTCACGGTAATGTAATGACACCTTCATCCAAACAGATACATAAAAATGCAATACAAATGAAGCATGAAGTTGAGGCTCTACACCCCCCCCCCCCCACATGGCTGATCCGTGCAAGGAGAGAATAAGACAACAGAGAGAAAGCTTCTCTAGTGTCTGTTCAAATAAAAACTGTTTATGTGTTAAAACTGTTTTTATTTTGATTCTGGGTTTTTTCTCATTTTGATTGTGGTCTTGTAAATAAAATTTTAGTCCAGTAAAAATTCCAAGTTATGTATATATACAAGCCCTATGGTTTTGTGGATTTTCCCCCCAAATTTGAGTCCTTACTTAATTGTCTTACAGAGAAAGTTCAGTATTTTATGACAAGTAATTTCATACAGAAAATCAGTATCACAATCTGATAAACACAATTTTCGGGTTTACATCAAGTTCCAAGTTTTCATAACGTGTGGCTGATTTGTTGCTTTTTTTTTCACATGGCAGCACAAATCCTGACAGGAATAGAATAATCCAACACAATGCCTCCAGAAGCTTTTTCAACATGAATATAGCTTAAAGGGAAATCTGGCCATTCTTGTGCCAAACTGCCAACCATTAGTGGTGTCTCCTTCGTCTGCGATTCCCATGGGTATAACATGGATGAAATGCATTCTCGAGTACAGATAAGACTGACTTTAAAAGCACCTGTTATTGGACTATATAATTCAATATGCTTCAGGATACATGATGCCCATGCTGTTCAAGCTCTGGTGCATCAACAATATCATTGGGCTTTTAATTGTTTTGTTTTAAGAAAAGAAACTTGCACTGATGATGAGACTTTTATATGTGGGTGAATTTCACACAAATATATTTTTGTTTTTAACTCATGTACAATAAAAATGACTGCACTGTGCAAAATGCCTAGAGAGCCTAAACAAATATTTGCATAAAAACAAAGAAGCCTTCCTCTTACTCAAGGTTGTCAGTTTCCTCAGTTTCTATTTTAATAATAATTCAATATGAAATTTGAGGCATGGTGAGGTTGGTTTGCGGTAACACTATGTGTATATCTACCGGTACTTGCTAGGAAGATTTTGTTCTTTGAGAACTTGTCTTGCTATTTATTCTACTGCCGCGGAGTAGATTATTCGGAATTCGGGAGACTTCGGGAGACTTCTAATTTAATATTATTTCCACATTGTCAATAAACATGCTGCAGTTTTCCTTTTTTTAAATCAATATGTGAACAAATAATACACCAATTCCTCTCAACTAAGAGATGTATTTTGTGCCGGTATTGCCTTTTTAAAAGTACCTGGACATGTAGGCCTACGTGTGAAAATGTAATTGATTATGGTAATTCCTTTTAGCCCATTGAAGTAGTCATTCACAGCAGGATAATAAAATTAAAAAACACAATTAGTCAAATTAGTGTGCAAGTAAAGTGTCAACTAGTATAAAAGGATTCCTGTGAATTTACGTGACACTGTACATTTGTATAAATAAAGAATGAATGTCATTACTCATGTAGTGGCAATGTTTATCAAGATCTGGGCATTTTTATCAGGAGCGATATTTGGCCTGACAGATATGGAACACTGTCATCAATCATTGTGTGTGATTGTGTGCGATGAATGATAAATGAACATTTTTTTTTACCAATGGTGCATCAAATATGAAATTATCTGAGCATATTATTATCTTGCACTGTACTTTTTACTATTGCTCAATCAACAATGGTAAACTAAGGTAGCATTTGTGTTAAATGCACTTTCTCCTTGTTTTGTTAAGGTAAAATTAAGGCACTGTTCATTGTTTACTGTTTGTTTATAGATAAATAAGCAAACAGCACAAGAATTGATTGAAATTAACAACAAAAATTTCATTCTGTTCTGATTTAAAAGAAATAATTATATGTTCAAGCTTGAATCTTTTTTAAATAATTTTTTTAAGTAGAATTTTATATTAGGACAAGATTTACTCAGATGACAATGACAAAATTTTCATATTCTGCAGAGCACTTCATAAAAACGATTTCATAAATGTGTCTGGCTAATTCTAGTATGTCATCTCAAATTACCTCGCAGCCCGTAGCCATTCAGGCCCACATCATGCCTCCCTACACTCATGCACAAATCTTCCCACGATATTTTTGACCAAACAAAGGAAAAGGCTTTCATTTTTTATTTTTTAATTCCCGGGGGCATCCATCACTTAAACTGATAAATTATCATTCCACCATCTGATACCAGACTGTGTAATCTGCAGGCCTTTCATTTCTTGAGTCAATATTGAATTCCAGCCCCATGCAGCAACATATGTTTGTGTTCGTTAAACTGTGCAGCCACTGATGCCCTACTCCGGGGCTTAATTTCAACAGGTTGAGTGAATGCAAATGAGATGTCATTAGCGATGTAATTTACTTTATTGTTTATTTTAGCTAATATCAATTTGAGGGTTTCCATATTGAGCTGTCCCCGACAGACAACTTGAGTTCTTTTTCTTGTTTTTATCGTAATGATATTATTATTATTATTATTATTATTATTATTACGGTTTATTATAAAACTGCTCATTGCAGCCTACTGGCTGAATTACAAAACAGTATACATTAAAATCAAAAGGAATACAAAAAGTTTATTTTAAGTAAACAGTTTAAAAATGAAGAATGGATTAAACAAAGAGGTATTTAGGAAATATCAAGAAACACACAAAGCACGTAAAAAATATGACAAGTTGATTTGCATCATGAGATGTATTTTTACTTCAAAGTATAAAATTTCACAAGAAATATTAACCCGAGAAAATATTGTTTGTCACAGGGTAAAATTTGAAAAAAAATTGTTTCTTTCTGCAAAAATGAATCTTTCATGATATGTCACTTGTAATTGCTTAGATTTGCACGATAACATAAGCGTTTGAAACCTGATGTGCCAATTTGTCCTGGATAAAGTATATTTCATGTCGTTCTGGCATTCAAGTGTAAAGACTACACTAAGCTTGAACTATATTTTTTGAATGAATATGCATGAAACCAGATATTGCAGCGACCAGATCCAAACGTGAGATTTGTGGGATTAACATTTTCTTTGAGTAAAATTAGAAGATTGGTATGGATCAGAAGTGCTTAAAAAGTGTGTCTATTTCTCGGTTTCACCGGTTTCACACAGAGGCTTGATTTTTCACCCATTCAAAATGCCAAAAGCTCAGAGCTTCCGGGGGCTTCTCCCCCTGGACCCCCACCAGGGCCTCACCCCTGGACCCCACCATCGATGTTAAAGAAATTTTTCCAGTAAATTTAGAAGATTTATATGGATCTGATTTCCAATAAAAGTGTGTCTATTTCTCTGTTTTAGGCTCATGGAGGCTTGGTTTTTCACCCCTCAAAACGCCAAAAGCTCAGAGCTTCCGGGGGGCTTCGTCCCCTGGACCCCCACCGGGGCTTCACCCCTGGACCCCCACCATCGATGTTACAGACAATTTTCCAGTAAATTTAGAAGATTTATATGGATCTGATTTCCTATAAAAGTGTGTCTATTTCTCTGTTTTAGGCACATGGAGGCTTGATTTTTCACCCCACATAACGCCAAAGGCCGGCCCCTGGACCCCACCCATTTTTTTTTTACCCTCTAATACAAAATCCTTGTTGCGCCATTGTGCCCCCCAGTTTAAAAAATCCTGGATCCACCCCTGAACATTATGTAATGTTAGACTTAACTTTGATGGTGTTAATATGCTGACAACATTTTTTAAATCTAACTTTTTATAGAGTAGTCACTGACAAGGTCGTGTCCGAATTAGCGGCTACAGACTACGGCTAGATTTCCACATTAAGTGTTGAAGTACAGTAAGTTCTCAGCAACACTCTAAGCAACAATCGTAGCCATAGTTGTAGCCGCCAATTCCGATACGGCCAAAGTTTTTAGAGTGTAGGCCTAAAACTCTGCTGTAACTGATGATGGAAAGTTGCAGGACCACACAACATGTTCAATGTGCAGGGAGAAGGCACTTTGTGCTTGGCGATCCCTTACTAAGAGGTAAACATTGCAATGTGATGGGCAATAACAGCTCCTGTTTTCTGAACAAATTCTCACACCCCAACAGGTGTCAGAAACATCATATTTAATTTACCATGTTGTTACAGTAACAACATGGACTGGCTCCCATTGGGAATCATTTACGTGGAGGGTTTCTGAACTTTACATTTCCTCAACATTTGAGTCTGAAGTTGCCACGGCTAATACATTTGTGTAAAAAAGCCTTTTAAAGGCACTGGACACGTTTGGTAATTGTCAAAGACCAGTATAACATATGCATAAAATAACATACCTGTAAAAATTTGGGCTCAATTGGTTATCGAAGTTGCAAGAAAATAATGAATGAAAAAACACCCTTGTTGCACAAATCTGTGTGCTTTCAGATGCCTAAAAAAGACTTCTGGCCAGAAGTCTTTTAATATTTTAGTGAGAAATAACTTCTTTCTCAAAAACTACGTTACTTCAGAGGGAGTCGTTTCTCACAATGTTTTATACTATCAACAGCTCTCCGTTGCTCGTTACCAAGTAAGTTTTTATGCTAATATATATTTTGAGTAATTACCAAACGTGTCCAGTGCCTTTAATATCAATTTGGCATTGCTTAATTATGCATCAAGGCAAATGGTCAATGGTTGTAACCCTAAAACACTCTGATGTCACTAGACAATTATAAGTGGCCGGTAGCAAATTAAATATACTTGATAATCTGAGCTTATCATAATCCAAATATAGAAAAAATTAAATTAAGACTAATTTTGTAAGACCTATTCACATACTTCAATGAGATGACACACTTGTAAGACAGATAATTGTGAATGGAAATTTTCATGACAATGTTTTGTAGTCGGAGTAAGTTAACTGTCAAAACAATATAATCATTGGTCAAGTTATATTCTTTTAAGCTACCGAAGGTTCTGGCATTTAAAATGTAACAAGGGTTTTCACTTATGGTTTATGGTTTATTTATTAAAAATGTCATAGCAGCAAGCCGCTGAATCGCGACATAATTTACAATCGTTAAAAACATTACAATAAAAAGAGAAACCATTATGAAATGCAAAAAAGAAAGACATTATTTCCTTTGAAACAAAAACATTGCACAATTAAAAACTTCCGGTTGCAAAATCTTTCGTTTCTTGTATGCTTTAATTTTTTTTTTTTTTAAAGATCACTTTGATAACTAATCAGCAACACTTCATCAGTTTCTGGTAGATTTTACAATGTGTTTTTTAAAGTTCATTGTGTGCATTTGTCGAACAAAATTTAATCAAAACCCGGGAAAGGATTGATTCTGCATTAAGATATATAAAGCCTTGACACATGCAATATAGTACAATGTACTTCTGAGGTTAATACATTTGTACTTTTAACAAGGTTGGCCTTCAATTTCAAAAGTAAAAACAAAATCCGCACAACTTGCTGCCCTTGCTGGGGATTTTTTTTTACATTTTTGCTGTTCAACTGATCTGTGGAATTTACAAGAAAACACTGAGTTTAGCCGAGGATATGAGCAAATTTCCTTCCTGTTGGAAACCATCGTGATAATACCTGTACCTGAAGATGTGCATTTGTCATTGATCCCATTCATAACAAAACAGGACAGTCACTGAGCAGAATGCATTAACCTCTACAATGTGTACAGTGAGAGAAAACAAAAAAATCACGAAAAAATCACCCCCCCAAAAAAAATATATGTATATATATATTTATTTTTTTTACAAAATAAATAAAAAATTAAAGAAAAAAATTTTTAAAAGGTAAATCAAAAAATATATTAAAAAAATAAAATAACAAAAGAAGATTCTGCACTCTCCTGATTTAAATGTATGATTGAAAGGAGAACCCATACGGCCATACCTATTTCAATCACAGATTTGAATCCAGATTCCCTAGGTTCTTTCTAAGCATTGCAGTTGACCCACTTATATGAATGTGTAATACCGTATTTTCTTGCGGATAAGGCGCTCGGCGGACAAGACGCAGGACCCTAAAATGACCCCAAAAAATTTCAAACGTCAGCAGAAAAGGCGCACCGCCGCACAAGACGCATGTTTAACAGCACACAGAAGAACACCAGGCGCCACCCGGTGTCGGTACATTGACACAAAGACGTCATTTTGTTGCCTTTTGGAGCGTTCACACTATTCGAAGCATGAATGAAACCGTAACCACATGGGCGTGTAGAGCCATGCAGAAAAGACCAACGTAAATTGATACCGACCTTCGTCCATCCATTCAGCCAACGCTGTGCATTGTTAATAATATGAAGTCCGGCCCAATCAGCGGCCAGAAACAATGGTCCACGCACTGTCTGAAGATATTGCAACACGAACCCAGGCCCTCCTAGCATGAACATCCGACGTCCCACAATGAGGATCCTTGCTGATAAAGACAGGTTACCAGTCTAAGTCCCTCCGAGCCAGTAGATGTTGCGCCCTCTACCGGTGACTAATACCAAAACTAGCGTCGCCTTTATATATACCTTACGCAAATAATCCCCACACCCGGGAAGACGTAACAAAATGTTTCATTATATATATTTGTTTAAGTTTTTGTAATGTGTTTCTTTTTGTATATAAAATTCTTTTCCATTATTTCAAACCTTTAATTTGTTAATCTCGTTCATAAGATTTTGTTTTAAAGTTCTTTTTATTTATTTCAAACTTATAATCTCGTTCATAAGATATTTGTTTAAAACATCTATCCTCTTCTTAAATAATGTTAGTTTTGTTGTCAAGGGTCATTACCTTGTTTTCAAGGATAATTTTTTTTATTTGACTAAAAAGAGGCAATTAAAAAATGAATATTTGAACGTTTAATGAAACAAACGAAAGTGCAATTCGTATAGGTTGGCCAACAAACATTGGTACTTAATTATCCCATCCTTAAATGGTACGTCAAGCCATAATAGTACGTCAAGCACACTTCGGAGATATTCTGTACAATAAAAACCCTCAAAGTTCACCACACAATAGAGGTTGGGTGAATGCCGTTTGTACAACAGCATTGACAGTAAATCTGATTGCAGCATTTTCGGAACGAATACGCGGCCACACAGAAAAACGTTTGTACGACGCCGACGTCTGTTGGACCGAAAGTACCAACACATTGCGGCATTGTTGGAATGAAAGCACGGTCATGGGGGATGAACAAGTTGCGGCATTGTTGGAATGAAAGGACAGTCTGGGGGATTGCGGCATGATTGTTGAAACGAAAATACGGTCTCAGTGTCTGGATAGTTGAGCCTTGTTTGACGGCATTATTGAGTAAGGATTCTTCACACAAAGACCGTTGATTTGAACTGGACAAAATAAAGGTATTATTTTACGCAGTGATCATCAAAAAAAAATCAATCGTCAGCAGACAAGGCGCATCGAAAGATAAGACGCACCGATATTTTTGGGGTCTAAAAAGTCAGATAAGACGCGTCTTGTCCGCAAGAAAATACGGTACACATCACCATTCACCAGCGTATCACCCATAATGAATATTCTCCTCGCACTTCTTTGGGTCCGGTAAAACCGAAATTGCCTGTCTGAAATGTCGACTAACTCGACCAACAGATAATTTTATATTTTAAGTGTTTTGTGTGATGGCTTATGGTCATCAGAACTTGACTTTGCAACACAAAAGTAATTTCTTTTCAAACAGAAACCATGTTGTTTTTCTTATTAAAATGAACTCATATAAAGTACACACCTCACCTGCATACAATACATTGTTCATCATGCTTCAACTGCGAGCATGCTGTAGTACACGGTTCATTTCATCTCATGTAAATTCCATTTTGTGCATTTCCAAATCTTGCAACACAGGAGGGATACATCTCAACACGATTATTTTTTTCTTACTTCACTTCATTGAACAGAAAATTCAGCCCGAAGTCAAATTCAACAAATGACATAAATTACTAACTGCTGAACGTTGCCTAACAGTATGCGCCTCGCAAATGAAGCTATCATTGCATTTAATATTAAATTTCCTGCGATATTCTTTGAAAGCGAATCTCCAGGAGGCTCCTTAGTGCATAATTGTGGAAACATTGTGATCCTGTTTGAATCTAATTCAAGAAACGGGCATCTGTAGTTTTTCCCGAGGTATATTGCAATAAAATTATCTGTAAAGCGAAGACGTTAGTGTACAGATTAAAGGGTGTTGAAGTTTCTGAATAATTACATCAATGAGAAAAAGAAGGAAACAAAATCATGCATTACAGAACAACAGCAGTTGACCCTAGATTTATAATATTTAGGACGCATTTGTATTGGTCACAACACACCACATGACCTTTGTGAAAGTTCCAGTTGTCACCAAAAGAAAGTTTGGGAAGTCAGCTTGGAAGATGTGTAAGCCTTGACTGCAGTCGTTGATTTTTTATTTGCACTCATTTACAAATGATTAGTAATTTACAACTCAAATTGCTTGGCATTGGACATACTTAATACAGGGAATTGCCAGGGTAAAACAAAATGAATTGCTTGAAGCTAATTTGCCATTGAAGATAATCAATAAGCATTTTGAGAAAATCACAATCTTCAAGGGTCCCTGAGTTTCTTTTGCGCCTACACTGTACACAAACTGAAGGCCTAAAATGTAAAGAGATCTAGCGTCTTTCTGTGACAATCTCCTTTGTCTGCTCTTGAGGAAACTTGATACGAGCCAAATATGTAATTGGATAAGATCATTCACTCTTCTGCCGCATAAAGGAACGCATGCTTGCAATCAAGTAAAGGAATGTAACAAATGTCTGATGCATGATTGGGAATCAATCGAAGACACTTTGTGTACTCTTAAACCCTACTATTTCAATTACAACAACAAAATTTTTCCTTTTGATTCTTTCCAATGCAAGTGTATTTCTTGTCTTCTTGAACTATGAATGTGATTGGGGGAAAACAATTCAAGAAGAACACTGGCTGTGTACATGTACAGTGTAATCTGTGCACAACTGTGCATATTGTCTCGGAAATAATGAAGTGTTTTTTTCTGGTTAGTAGCCTAGTAGGTACTTTTGACCACTTGCTAGGGTTTGGTTTGGGTTTTTTGCACTCAATTAAAAAATCAGTTTTATATATGCAATGTTGACTTAAAGTGTATCGGGCAATGTTTCCTGTGCTTTGAAAAATCTAATGACCATTATTAGAATGAAATTGATCCTACTTAAAGTACATGTAGTCATTTATCAGGAAACTTGGTTTTTTCTTAAAGTTTCTATGTACAGTAGTTTGTTTGATGTCACTGGGGGTCAATTATAACAACAGAGTAGACTGCATTGTGAGACTCTCAGTGCATAGAGCCAGTGTCAGGAGCTCGACAATGGAAATCCTCTACATCCAGATGATAAACTTTAAGATTGTACAGCTTCAAAAATAATTAGTTCTAATATAGCGCTTTTCACACCCAGTGTCCCAAAATGCTAATTATTATTTTGTTTACCGGTATGCTGAGCTATGTATGGAATTATAAGACCCATTTTATAATACATGTAGCACCTTGTAACAGGTTACAAGGTTCTGTGACGCAAACTCAATGCAGCCTACCCTATGCCAGGAACATTTGGGTGAACATCTTCTCTTAATGATAAGTGTACTGGGTTCTGTTACGTGCATTACACAACACACAGGACCAACGGCTTTACATTCCGTCTGGAGAACGAATCCAATTTAATCTGTTCCTTTGAAGAGACAAAATAACATTTTGCTTTCGACTTGAAACAGTTAACTTACATGTTGTTAATTTAAAATAACAAGCCAACACACAACACTACCAATTATAAGGGTTTGCCACCACCCATGAAAGGTTCATGCAATTTGTAAAAACAAGAATCTCAAAAATATATGAACCCTCTTTCAATCAGCACCATATAACGTGGCAAAAGCTAACATATGTAATTTTTATGCAAATTTTCCCCACATCAATAAAAAATGTCCTAAGGCCCTTCAAAATAATATTTCAAGGCATCATATTAATAAAACAGTAGGCCCTAATTATGGCTGTAGTGTAATACTTTTTTTTCTTTCTTTCTTTCTTTGTAGGAGTCCAGGGTATATGATTAAAAAATAAGTCAATGCAGTGTGGAGCCAATGATGTGCCGCAGCTAATTAATGGGGGTTCAGGGATGATTAGAATGCAAACTACACCAGGTCATCATCATTCAGCTAATGGATGCATACAGAATAAGGACATCAATTGGTTAATACTGTACGACGAAAATTACGACTAGTGTCTGATGCCTGACCATGCTGATTTATAACCATTATGTTTGTTCAATGAGACATGGGTTTAATTATGATAATAAACCAGTCTACAATCAACCATGCAATTCACAACACAAGCTGGTACAATTTTTTTCAAAATTTACACTCACTCTGTTCCTTTCAGGAGACCAAATAACATTCAATTTTTCAAAACTTAAAACGATGATCTTACATTTTGCTCATTTAAAATAACACCACCAGTTATTAGGGTTTGCCTTTATATTACCCAGGAAGATTTCATACACTTTGTAAAAACAATAATTTCAAAAATTATGAACTTTCTTCCAGTCAGCACATGGATTATAAAAGTAGCGAAAGCTAATACCCAACGAATGATTGAATTTTTTCGTTGCATGAAAATACAGCCAAAATGCTGTATAAAAATATCTTAAAAGTGCATCCAGCGTGCGTTAATCATTTCCTTCAAGTCGGTGCCTGGGGGATTATCCATTATTAACACATGAAATGTGAATTCCCAAGTAATTAAAGAGGGTTGCCACTGTGTATTTTTTGTTCGGGGGGGGGGGGGGGGAGGGGGTACTTTTAATCCACCTGCTTTCCGATTTAATCATGGATTAATTAACCGCTGTGCCTTTCTTTTTAATTTGATGTTAATTGATGGAGCTATAGATTGAAATGGAAATAAGACTTAAGATTGTGAGAATTGAACTGAGGTTGGATTTGATATTGAAAATGGGAAGTCTGTTCATACAAAATTTACATTTTTCACATGATTGTTATTGTTTTTTGATAATGGAACCAAGGATGCATGAAAGCGAATTTAATCACTGTGACTTAGGAGCCAGAGGAAACCGGTAGACAAGAGTGCTTCCTCCGTGTTTAGTTGCAATGAATCAAAAACACTGGGGTAGGGCCTATAAATGTTCTTTCTGTGCACCTAGTTATCACCTGGTCCTTGCTCTAGGTCCTTGCTCCTTGATCTATGATATTACTAAGTGACCATGGTTCTTTCTGTGCACCAAGCTATCACAGAACCTACACCCTAATTATGTCCTACTCCTAGAACATTATATGAGGTTCGTTCCGCTATCGTCTCCACAAGCAGAACGAATCTCGTACTTGTGTCCCATCCAAAGGGCAACGGCAAAGCAATTTGTAGGGTACCTTGCTAAAAAGCATCGTGAACAGCCACTGCCAGGCCTGGATTCAAACCCACAACCTCACTCTCATTTCCCAAAATCAATATTTCAACAATTTACATTTCTACTAGATATTAATTTTGCTGAAACATTTATATTAATTAAAATGCAAAGGTTTTGACCAAAACAGGAGGAATACCTGCACATTGTTTTTTCCCTATTCATAAAAATAATGATCCTATTAAAATAAATGACGAATGATATTGATTTTATTAATCACGAGGCAAACCTTGTGTACTAAGTAGACTAGTATTAAAGGTAACTGTAAAAAAAAAGGTTTAATAACCATCATAAATAAAAATTATACAAAATGTTAGAAATTTTAAAAAGTGAATAATATTGTTATAAAACTTTAAAAGGAATTGAGTGACAAACCTTTTCATTGTTTGAACTCGGTGAACTTATTGAATCCGTTTTGTTGTTGTTCTCCCCCTCGTTCAGTGACCTACTTTCCCGCTTTGCAGCTGAGCAAACTGGCGATGTCGATTGTCCTCCAATATAATTGAGGCTACTGTGGGGTGTCTTGACACCATCTAGTCCACCTTGATGATGTACGGTCGGCACGGACAGAGATTGTAAGCGGACAGCCGCCACCTGATGTCCGCCCGGGAAGTCAACTCCACCACCGCCGCCGGATGACGTGAGTCCAGACACCACGAGTGGTGAGTTTGTTGCCCGCTGCTGTTGCAGTACTCTCGGCACGTCAAGAAGCCGTACAACACTGGCCTCCGATGTCATCTTCATTGGAACGGGCAAACCGGACAGACTGTTCATCAAAATGTCAGATTAATTTGTCCAAATTGTAGATTTAATCCTCGATCTAAGGTGACTGAACTGTCCCGTTGTCAAAGTACAGCTCGGGGAAAGAAAACAACAGCAGACGACAAAACGGCGCAGCGAGTTGAAGATTGAATTCTGTCACGGCGGGCCAATGAAGTCCCATTCAGACACAGTGACAGTGTAAGTGAGGACTCAAAAGTCGAAATGTAAAAAGCACGAAATCCTTATTGAAAAAAAACACAGCCTCGCATCCTCTTCCACGTTAGAGCATTATATTACAGCCAAAGAAACTGTGATCTAAGCACGAGCCTGAATATAGTTCTTACGTCGGTGTAAAAATATTGCCGCAAGACCTTCCAAAACATTGTTTTCTAATGATGTAAATAAGCGAACAACAAACATTACCTGTGTGTGTTCTGTGTTATGAAATCCACGTTTGTTGTGTGTACGTGTTGTATGTACTGTGTGATGAGGAGATGATGCTCATCTCTCCGCCCATCCATGATGACGTTACCCACTCGTTCACGTAGCAATATACACATGTACGAGCGCACGGGTACCAGGGATCTCGACTTTCGTTTTCATCTTCATGTTTATCTACTGCCCTCTCAAGTCTATATGATTTTAACTGAAACTTTTCTCCAATGAAAAGTGCTGCATCTTTGCGTGGTGGGGGATCCTAAGCTAACTACAAGTTCGGTCCCCTTTTTAATAAATCACCCCTTTCTTTTAAATTTATGGCTTCTTTAGTCCCACCTAATGTCGTGTTTAAATGAGGTGACTTAATTGAAGATCTAAGCCAATCGTTTTGTCTTTGAGGGGGGGGGGGGGGGGGGGGGGGGGGGAAGCTAGTATGCCAAATAATGTAATTAATTTTGCATGGGGAAGGATTCTGTCCCATAAAAACTAAATGTTAATACAACATGCCATTGTAGATTCCGATGATTTGAACACATTGCATATTTATCAGAAATAACATTAGCTGTTCACAAATGTCTGACCACACAGACACAAAGATAGATGTGCAATTATATCTGTTTTATTCGTTGCTGACGTTAACTTTATACAAGAAAAATAAACGCACGGAGCAACAATTACACTTTAAAGAAAACATCATAAACAAAACAATATAATTCTGAATAAGAACCGTATGATAATATCCACCCCTTTAAAGTTACAATGTCATCTTGCTTTTACTGAACCCTTCTGCGCAGCAAACTTTTTCTAAATGTTGTCTGACATTTTTGGTTTTGTTACATGGATAGCACACCAATGGTTTTGGACGAGTACATTCAACCTAATTATCCGAGAAAACAAATAAATAAATATTTCACCACAAGAGTGGCTCCTGCTGAGTACAAAGAAAACAAAATCCATGATTTAAAAAAAAAAAAATTTTTAATTTAAAAAAAAAATAATTTGTACACTTATATGTTTTCAATATTTAATTTTGGCAATCCCTGTTCCACAAATGGAATCCTTCTGTACGAGGTAACAAGCTCAAACTGCATTCTCACTAAGGTCAAAAGAAGACCTTGAACGACACAATGTACACTCGGTCACTTTCCCATTGTTTGACCTCAGCGATGGCAACCTATGCAAGGAGTCAATTTGTAAACTCCACCTTTCAAATTTGCTAAAGTACCAATTCCAAATGGACTCTTATAAACTTAACATCCGGGCCAATTTCGTCGAGCTGCTTTAAGCGGTGAGTAAATTTTTTCTGCCTACCTTTAGCAGCAAAATTTGCTTAAGCGCTAATGTATTTCACAAGATAGCAAGAAAATATGGCGACCAACTTGCGTGTTCACCGTGGATTTGCATTGTTTACGTCATTCATTTGCTTACAGTAAACGCTGGGAATGTTAGCAAGCCTTTTTCCTGTGCTTACAGTTAGCAGCTCTCTGAAATGGAAATCGCTCAGTAAGCACAAAAAGGCACAGCTTTATGTAGATGGACATCCCTCCCCCCCAAAAAAAAAAAGAAGAAACAAAACACCCAAAATTAATCTCCCATTGAAGTGTTAGCATTGCACTATCTTTAATACTTAAGTGATTTAGTAAAGTTCTTAAAAATATCATTCTGAGTTGTTCTTAGTAGCACATTTCTCAGCACACTTTACTGGAAGCTGATAATAAAATCCATAATGCCATTGGCTATGGAACATGCATTACCTCCGAGATAAAAACAAAAAAATCTGATAAAAATAAATCTATAACGAAACACTCAAATCAACAGAGTGATAGAAGGTTCAACAATTTACAAAAAAAGTTAGAGATAATTATGCCAATACTTCTTGTTAAAGTTATCATTAATTTTTACAAGTTATACTTTACAAAATAATCTTAAAATGTTTAATCATGTTACTTGGACAAGCACCTGGCTATAAAATGAAAATTAAGCCATTAACAAAACAAGTCAATATTAGAAATTTGACAAGATCCTCTACAAAATAAGTCTGTGTAGGATTTGAAAGTTTGCATGGTGGGATAACGATCTAATGAGGTAAGCGGAGACACCACATAAATCTCTCTCTGAGTAGTGGTGTTTCTGAAAGGCACTGGGCCCAATTTCATAGAGCTGCTTAACGGTAAGCAAATTTTCGTGCTAACTGTAGCAGAAAGAATTGCTTAAGCATAAGCGTATTTCACAGGTAAGCAAGAAAATAAGGCGGCCACCTTGCGCGTTCACAATGGATTTGCATTGTTACGTCATTCATTTTCGTGCAGTAAGCACCGGAAGGTTAGCATGCCTTTATGTGTGCTTACGGTTTGCTGCGCTATGAAATAGAAATTCGTACGTAAGCACAGAATCGGCCGTTAAGCAGCTCTATGAAATTGGGCGCTGGTTCTTGTCAGAATTACACCAGCTCATGAAGAGAGTTTTATGGGCAAGATTTCTCTGCAAACCTCACTAGAAGTCTACTTTTTTAGGCAAGTATCTGGCCTGGAATTACCTGGAGGCCATAGTCTCTGTTGCCCTGGTCTTGGCCTTGGTGCCCCTTTGAAAGCTTTCAATGATTTTCCATCGGGAGTGCCACTGACAAAATGAAAACAGCCTTACCCTCTAAAAGATGAAATTCAAGGCCTAATGTACACGATCACAACTTGTTGATCACTTGCCCTCATGGAACATCTTATCCCACTTCACACCTGAAAATATAACCACAGGAAATTCTTCCCGAATTGTAACCTCATATTGATCCCTTGTTCATCTCACACTTGCAAAAATTTTCCTGAGGAAAAACCAAACACTCCATACACTAAAGCAAGGTGAACATTTGTGGACGTGTTTTTGTTGCAGTTAATACTGCAGTGCATACTTCCTGCAAATGCGAACGCGATGCAAATTTTGACTTCACAAATTTGCAACGAACAATTCGGAAGAGTTGAGCTGTGCTGAACTCTTCCGAAACATTCGCAGCAGAAACAGAGTTGTGCCATCAAATTCGCCTTGCACGAAGCATTTGCAGGAAGTATGAACCTGGCTTAACCCTTGGGTCATCTCGCTTATCCGCATCCGCATTCCCAAGGAGAGGTAGCAATTTCCCAGGAGTTTGTCAGGCTCAGTAATTCAAGTGTGAAAGGTCAACCAAACTCTCCCAGGAAATTCATTTAGTGTGAAAGGGGCTTTTGCTACACTTAAACTAGCAGTATTAAGTGCAACAAAAACACGTCCACAAATGTTTACCTACCTCCTTTGTTTAACTTCAGCACTTCCAGATTCAAAATACTTAAAAACTTCTTCTTCAATTCTTTACTGGTTGTTAACCTTACTAATTTTAAATTGTACTGCGATTAATCGTTCAACAATGTTTGCACTGTACACTTTATAAATTAATTGGTTTGGTCCGTGTAAAACCTTTTTGAAAATCGTTTAAAAATCAAGTGCTTATCAAAAAAATAGCATACATTGTTGTAATTGCAGTATGTTTCTCTGGAAATGTTCAGATAAGTAACTTTACTATGCATTCATATGTTAGTTTACTTTTGATTAACAAATTAATATTTACTTTATAACTTAATATTCTTAAATTAGTTTTCAATCATGACAAACCATTCTAGCACAATCTGTAAGAAACAAATAAACATATGAGAAAGAACTATTCCAAATTCAAACTTAACATGCGTCAGTTTAACAATAAGTTATCCCAATTATCATAATGGTACAAGAACAGCCTTCTGAAATATTGTACGGATTCACTCATTTACTTGAATGTAAATGCTCCCAGTTTTAAAATCATGTTATACTTAAAAATATGCTACTAGTGGTTTGATTTGGATCAAACTAAATCACAACTCACCAGATAAAACTAAAATAAAAAAGAGATAAATAACGTGGCCTATATGACATGATACTCAGGCCCTAGGAACCAGTGTTTCATGGGCACTAGGCACTAGTGTTCCATAGGCCCTAGGCGCCAGTTTTGTGTAGGCACTAGGCACTTGTATTCCATAGGCCCTAAGCACTAGTGTTCCATAAGCCATAAGCACTAGTGTTCCATAGGCCCTAAGCACCAGTGTTCCAATCCATAGGCCCAATGAGGCACCAGTATTCTGTAGGTCCTAGATACCAGTGTTATGTAAGCCCTAGACACCAGGGCCCAATATCATGGCTCTGCTTACCGTAAGCAAAGAATCGACGCCTACGGAAGCGGGGAATTCTGCGCTTACGTCAAGCGTATTCCACGGGTGAGCAGGGAATCTGTGCTTGTGCGCTTGCGTAGTCCACGCTACTAGGCATTCTACACTTACACAGCTAGCACAGAAATTCTGCACTTGCTCGGTAAGCAGAGAATGGTGATCGCAAGCGCAGAATTCGGCGGTAAGCAGAGCCATGAAATTGGGCCCTGTATTCCATAGACCCTTGGGATTCCATAGGTTCCAGTGTCAATTTCATAGTGTGTTTAAATTCTGGATACAATGTATTACAATGTATTACATGTATTAAGGTTTGCGATAGGTTTCCATAGGTTTCGTACCAGTCTAAAGCTTTCCCAAAGTCCAGAGAGACCCTGTTAAAATTGAAAACAAATTTGTGTTTAGGCGTTACATAGGAAGTGTGGACCTGAGAACGAAAGAGGTCCACACAATGTAGGGACTTGAAACACTATGTGGACTTACACACGTCCACACAGTGTTTTTTTACAGTGTTGAAGAATTGGATTTTGGTTAAATGCACAGAACAAAGAAATGTCCACAGAGTGTATGCAACACAGATGTGTGTGTGGGTAGGTAGGCATACCCAGAGCTGTGGGGACTTTTATACAATGGAACAAAGGTCCCCACAACGTTTTTCTTTGTTAAACTGGGTCCCCACAACAAGATTCTTTAGAAAAGGGAATAATAGAACAACAATAGGAAGTCCCCACAATGGTGTGTGCACCGGGATGAGTAGGTATATACACATTCAAACCGGGGACCTATAACAAAAGAGGACAATAGGTCCACGGTTGTACAAAACCAATGGAGGTTTTGCAAAAAAGTTAGAGTATAAACAAAAGAGGGACAATAGGAGGTCCACGATTGCAGGTGTTTACACACTTGTGCGTGTGTGTACTTTCCCTGTGGTATTTGTGTAGGCCCTACTGTGTCTGTTGGTACAACTAACCTGATGTCATCGTCACAACTATCTTGGTTGCAATGTTTTGGGAGTCATTTAAGGTGATGCAGCGTTTACACGTGTACCATATTTTTTACGTGCAATTTAAATCCCAAATTGGTGAGGGCTGCAGACAGTAGCCATGTGTGATTGCAGCAAGGTGTAGCTAATCCAGCCCTAATCCGATGAGCTGTTCCTTTAACCCATCTTTCAATTATGATGTTACCAGACTAGAGCGCCCTCTCGTGGAGGTCACAACAAGGTGCTCATTGGCCATCCCTGTGTACCCTTCATGTACATAGCTACATGTTTCCATGTTTCATCATTCTTTTACATCGAAGATACTGTCAGGATGACGCCATTGCTGAAATCTATACTATACTTTATAGTAAAAGTATCTACAGTGTGAAATATAAATTGGTTTAATACTCGAAAACCTTCCGCGGTTTAATACTTAGAAACTTCAGGCATTGCAGTCAGGACGTTAGTTACAACGGCTTAATTGTGAAGCACTTGGTGTCAATCCATTGCAAAACTTGACACCATTCACAATTGTTTTGATTTTTGATATTCCTCAACATTTCTTGTCAAGTTAGCGTAACTATTTCATGTATGTTACTCATATATACAACAATATAAATCTCATGCATTTTAGACAGCGCTTCTTCAAATGACACACTCTTTCATAAAAGGCTATTGTTGCAAAAGTTTTAATAATTACATATGTCCTAATGTTTATAATACTGTTGTTAAGTCCAGTGTTAGTTTAACCAAAAATGGAATGCTGTTAAAAAAAGGTTGAAAGGCAGATGTTGGTTTTTTTAAGCCAACACACACAAAAAGTAAGATGTAATTGCAAGTTAATACACTGGGTTTACAAGATGGATTACGAAAAAAACAGCTGATTATTCCTGAACATGAGTTGTCTCTAACCTACTGCATGTTGTCATTTACAAGTTGTGCTTTTAAAAAATTGGCCATTAAAATGTCCATGGTTGAGTTGTGAAAAATAAACGTTATATAAATTTGTGGATAAAAAGTAATCAATAATGATACAATATATATTTTGTTTATACATATATAAAGATTTTATATAAACTCTCCAATTTGATCAGTCTTGGAAGGCACTTGGTGGAAGAGTTGATCATCACTTCATATGAGTCTGAACTTCTGTTAGCATGTAGGTCCAGGCACAAGCTGGTTGATGGGCTTCTTACTTGAGTTGTGCATAGCTTCTCTTACTTCGCATTTTCTTTTTTCAACATCTCTTTTGATATTTTCTTAATATCTGTTTGAAAAGAAACAAAGCAAACACAAAATTAGGGTAAATACTTATGCACAGTTTTTGTAAAGATGCAGTTAAGGCTGTTGAAGGGTGAAAGGTCATACAACCCAATTTTTTATGAGGCCACGGACGGCCACTTCAAGATGAGGGCTACACCTAACTGATTTGGGCTCTAGACCCAAATCAACTGTCACCAGGGACACGTTGCCACCTACTCCTAGGGCTGAAACAGGGTTACCCCCTTCACAGTTCGTAAGGATGTAGGCATTGATTTCATCCACTAGGAGCCTGGCTGGTAGAGCAGAATGCACTACCTTCCCAACTTTTTACAAAGCAATTTTGGTTTAGTGCCTTGCTCAAGGGCACAAGTGTCATGACTGGTATCGAACCCACACTCTGCTGCTGACACCACTAGAGCTTGGGTCCTCTGAATTGCACCGCTCAACCACAACCCCCCCAACAAGAATATTTTTCTACTTCATATTTTCCCCACACTTAAAACCTGGAATTGGCAGCCCTATAGTTTATGTAGGGTTCGGGGAGTTATGAGAGGAACAGTTTCAGAACACCACTCAAGGGAAACATGTGAAATATTCAACAACAACAAATGAGAAAACCCCATAACGTGACATACAAAGGTATCCACAAAACACACAAGAGATAGAAAAAATTAAAAAGAAAAGGCCAAGAAGCAAGTTATATTATAAGTCATTCTGGGTGAAATGTTACTGACATTGAAGTTCATACCTTAGGAAATATCTTTCAAATTAGACCACAGAAAAACAGAAAGATTTGAAAACAAAACTTTAAAAATGAGTTAACCACTTTGGGTCAGTAGTAAAAAAATTGTCTGTGCCTCTGCGACTTTTTTCCAGAATAATAATTTCCTTCAAATCTATTGTTGCCAAAATGAAACCATGACAAAGGAAAGACAACAAAGTTCTCGTGATATGCACCAAGATTCTATTGTTCTTTTGTGAGAAAACATGAATATGTGTTCACGGTGAAACGCAAAACCTTGGTCGCAAGCCACGGTAAATAATTTGCCATGGTATGCTGAAATACAATGAAGGCAGCCTGTCCATTATTGTATGCCACATTTGTATAACAAAAGGACAAAGGTCTTGATCTGGGAATTACACAATAACCCCCAGAAAAAGAAAGATTCCAAGCATGAATTCCAGTACCTTCTGTCCCTCTTTATACTAATGAAACAAAATGTAGCTGCATGCCTGTGCACGCTTCATAATGGGATATCCGGGTGGATATTTATGTCAGCCACCTGACTGCAAAAAATTGAAGTCACTCTGAAGTTGTTGCGAGCGACCAAAACCGCCCGCCTTCAGCCAGTTTAGACAAATTTGGCAGATATACATGTCATCCGACAAAAAGTGGTTAAGTAAAAAAATATTCCCTTTAATAAAATATATCACAAAGCAGAGATTAAAAAAAGCATATAGTGACAAAATGGATCACTTATGTTATGCAACTCTTTTAGAAAAAGACCTTTTAACTTAAAAATAAAAATAAATTTGGATGGTAATTAAAAGACAATATTTTAGTATTAAAACAATTTAATCAAAAATATACTTCAAATGCTGAAAACAACTTACACCCGGTTCAGACAGGCGCTCTAGAGTTGCGTCGAACCAAATTATTGAATTAAGTACATAAAAAGTTCGACGTCTGAAACATTTAGGAGCGACTGGACGCGCTAGAAGTCTAAAGATAGACTGTTGCAGTCGTTCGGAATGACTCTGGAGCGCCTTGGTTTCAGACGTCGATCTTGTCATAAGCCGACCCTAATGTAAATCTTTTGTTAAGTTCGCCTGTCTGAAACTAAAATTTAATTGGGTCGACCTACAATCGCTCCTAATCTATTTGGTTCGGCGCGACTCATAGAGCTCCTGTCTGAACCGGGTGTTAGCAGGCCTGGAATGACATCAATGCCAGGTAGGCCACAGCCTCTGTTGCCCTAGTCTTGGCCTTGGTGCTCCTTAAAAAGTTTAAGATTTTAAGAAGTGCCCTTTACAAAATGAAACTGAGCCTCGCTCTCAAAGATGAAATTCCAGGCCCGACTTCTTCAGTTATGATTGGATATGATTTTTTTATTTTTACTGATTTGGTTTTGTTAGCAAAACAAGTTCATCAAGTAAACAAAAAGAAAATTATAAACTTAACTTGAAATTGTAAATTTATCGTTATATTTTCTTGCTTTCACAGGTTGATAGAGCGATTTTATGGGTACAGACTTGGGGGTGGCCCAAAGTTTTTTTTATTTATTTCTTCTTTACTCTGGGTGAACCTTTCAGTTTGGAATACTGTTTTTCAAAGGTGCACAGCAATTTACAATAAGTTAGTTCATAGAAAACAATTTCACAGGCATATGTTGACTACAGCAATGGGGGGAGGGGAGGAGGGGAGGTGGTTAGACTGTTAACAACTTGAAAAGGGATAAAATAATGATGACATTGTACAGTAGAATCACAGGAGGAAACAAAATGTACAGCAATACTTCCAATCACAAAAAGAAAAATGGTGACAAGTACTAGTTTGCCGGGTTTGAGGGGGTGGGGGGGGGTTTCTTAAGTTTTAAAAAGTCTGACCTTAAAAATGTTAAAAAGTTTGGATGACCCTCTTAACAAAAAAGGAAATACTCATGCAATTTGCCCTTTTGACCATAAATTTATATAACACAAAAAACAAATTTGAATTAGAAATATGACTTCGAAAAGAAGAATGACTGGTTATAGACTGTGCAAGTCTCGCGCGTATTTCAACATCGGGACTCGTTAAAATGCGCACGTTTGTTTTCTTAACGTGTTAAAGCAATGCACGTGGGACCAAAGTGGTCCCAATGTTCAAACACGTGCAAGACTTGCACAGTCTACTGGAAGGAATGGTTGGGAGTGTTATCAATATCCTTACTTACTCCACTTTGGAAAAGTGTAAAGCTACTCTACTTAGAAGAGCTAGACAAGGGGAGGAGAAAATTTGAGCAACATTATGAGCGTAACTTCTCAGTGGAATGATAAGCAAGGTTGTTGACACTACTAACTTCTGAGTAAATGCTTAAAGGCACTGAACACGTTTGGTAATTACTCAAAATATATATTAGCATAAAAACTTACTTGGTAACCAGCAACGGAGACCTGTTGATAGTATAAAACATTGTGAGAAACGACTCCCTCTGAAGTAATGTAGTTTTTGAGAAAGAGGTAATTTCTCACTAAAATAATAAAAGACTTCATGCATGAAGCCTTTTATTAGCATCTGAAAGCACACAAGACTGTGCAACAAGGGTGTTTTTTCTTTCTTTATTTTTTTGCAACTTCGATGACCGATTTAGCCCAAATTTTCACAGGTTTGTGATTTTATGCATATGTTGGGATACACCGAGTGACAATACTGGTCTTTGATACTTCCCAAACGTGTTCAGTGCCTTTAAAAGCAAGTGATGTCTTGATCCAACTGGAAACAATTTTTTACTTTGAGATTTTCACTTTTAAACAATATGGGGGGTATTTGCAGTGCGTCCTCTACAGTTTGCCCTTGAGATTGCATTCATAGTAAAAGGTTGACAAGTTTTCAGTCACCTCACAGCGTCCATCACGTAACCCTGATTGCCTAAGTTGGTTTGTGGTTTGCAAAGAACAAGGTCATATTTTCCTCTGTGTTAACGGCATAAGGTGGTGTTTCTTGTGAGGCTGGTGAATGGTTTTCACATTCATGTCAGCCATTGAAAGGTCCCAAACAGCCTAGGGTGTGCTGAATTGTGATTGTGATTGATTTTAGGAAACTGCTTTTTACTACTGACTCTCCGGCATCAACTGTAGAGGGCGCACTTTACTGTATTGACAGATCTTCAGAGAGAGTGTTCCGTATAAGACATTATGACATTTGATATGTCTAACAATAAAAACAAGCCTCAATAGTTTCATGATTGATAATAAACGATACTCCCACCTCATCCGAAAAAAAATAAAAAAGGGAAAAATAGCCCTTGAGAAAGACTCTGCTGGGGTTGAAATGTCAGGAAAATATACAACAACAAAAACTGAAAGACCTGTTGTTTACCTTGCGAGCTCATTCATTGAGTAGTCCTTTGGGATGAGAGGGGCTGAGCGGTCGTTTGTGACGGTTCGGCGTAACTGTACACTCGAAAACACAGTGCTGAAAAAAGAACAGCAATGAAAAAGATTAGAAACTAGACATGTGTTGTTATGTAACAAACACTGGGGGTTTCGGTTGGTGGAACAAAAAGAGAAAATAACATTTCATATCCAAAATGCTAAGTTTGGTCGAAAACCCTAAAAAAAACTCTTTGAACTTGCTGTTTGGACATTAAGGAAAGATCATAGTGGGGTCATTATTTTGACTTAAGTGTCAAATGTGTAGTAACGTACAAGATGGTAACAAGATTATAATTTTATGACATGTGGTTCAGGAGATATGAAATTTTAATTTCAGAACTTCTTGGAAGTAAAGGTCAAAGAGGATTCACATTTTTAAACGACATTTCTAATGAGCACAATAAAGATAGGTGACTAGAGAATGGTTGAAAGAAAATTAACTGTTTGGTGAAGTTCCTTGGTTTGTTTAATTGTCATGTAACTTAGTTCTTCTTTAAAACTCTAAGAAATTGGACCAATAATTTGTTTTACCGACACTGTTTCAAATTTCTCTCCGGCAAAAAACAATAATAAACTAGAGATAGTGATTGTGAACAATCACAGAGCTGTTCCTGTAATTTTCTCTAACGGTTCAGGAGATATGATTATCTCAAGTTATGAGCTCTTTTTTGGACCGGAAGTTAAGGAAAAAAATAAACCTGGTCTTCATTTTGATACGGAATTGAAAGAAGCTTTTAAACCAGAAATAAAGGTCAACATGGGGTCATGGTAACCCTTGTCTAACATTGAATGCTTAAGGGGTTTATAAATGAAAAGAAATTGAAAATCGGGTGTGTAGTTCTTGAGATATGTCCCACTTCTGGTTAACCCGGAAGTAAAGGTCAACATGGGGTCACGGTTACCCAAGGCTATTCTCCAATGCCCATTAGGAGTCTATAACTGAACAAAGTTTGAAAATCGGTTGTGTAGTTATTGAGATATGATCCCACTTCCGGTTGACCCGGAAGAAAAGGTCAACATGGGGTCACGGATACCCAAGGCTATTCTCCAATGCCCATTAGGAGTCTATAACTGAAAAAAGTTTGAAAATCGATTGTGTAGTTCTTGAAATATGTCTCACTTCCGGTTGACCCGGAAGTAAAGGTCAACATGGGGTCACGGTTACCCAAGGCTATTCTCCAATGCCCATTAGGAGTCTATAACTGAGCAAAGTTTGAAAATCGGTTGTGTAGTTATTGAGATATGATCCCACTTCCGGTTGACCCGGAAGTAAAGGTCAACATGGGGTCACGGTTACCCAAGGCTATTCTACAATGCCCATTAGGAGTCTATAACTGAACAAAGTTTGAAAATCGGTTGTGTAGTTATTGAGATATGATCCCACTTCCGGTTGACCCGGAAGTAAAGGTCAACATGGGGTCACGGTTACCCAAGGTTATTCTCCAATGCCCATTAGGAGTCTATAACTGAACAAAGTTTGAAAATTGATTGTGTAGTTCTCGAAATACGGTGTCACTTCCGGTTGACCCGGAAGTAAAGGTCAACATGGGGTCACGGTTACCCAAGGCTAATCTCCCATGCCCAAGGAGTCTATAACTGAAAAAAGTTTGAAAATCGGTTGGGTAGTTCTTGAAATATGGTCTCACTTCCGGTTGACCCGGAAGTAAAGGTCAACAAGGCTAATTTCCAATGCCCAAGGAGTCAATAACTGAAAAAAGTTTGAAAATCGGCTGTGTACTTCTTGAGATATGGTGCTGCAAAGATTAACTAATTAAAGCTTTGAATTACCGTAATTTGACACCTGATGACGTCACAGTAACAAAAATGTGTTTTTCATACTAATAAATTTGATAAGGTACACGATGGTATGTAACTTATCCCAATCCAATGCCTTTTAACGAAAACCCTATTAGAACGTACGTATATCCTCTCTCGATTCCAATATCACGGCAGTCTTTGACGCCTAGCCGTGATTGCGCAATCACGGCACAATTTGCTTCGTAGCCATGGTTTGTGTTTGAACCACCAAAACGTTACTAAAACGTTTTTTTTTATACGAAAAGAAAAAACACCTACAAATGACGTCATGATGACGTGACGAAAAATGTTAGACCGGAATCGACATCTACAATACAAGACGATGCCATAACTGAAAAAAGTTTGAAGATCGGATGTTTACTTCTTGAGATATGGTGTAAATCAGATTGGCTAATTAAATATTCATACAGCTGTGACGTGAATAATTAATTAAGATTTTTAATCTAATTACATCTAAAATTCAAGTCAGGGCATAAGCTTTAATATGATATAGGATTTGTCTGCTTTTGATAATTCTAAGAATAACATATGGTCTTCGAAAGAGACACAGGTTAAGTCAATACGATTTTAGGGAAAGAAAGAATAATAATAATAATAATAAAAATAATAAAAATCTGGACGATTTCAAAAGCTGTTCCGACTGAAAGTTCGGAACAGCTAACAATCACACAAAATGCAAAGTTGCTGCAGGCTATTGTGCAAACTGTCATTGTTGGAAGAAACAACCTAATCGCGAGATAAAAAGTTATAAAAACACATTTTCTTGACAGTCGTTTCAGACTGGTCAAAGGTTTTGTTTTGTAAATCAGATAATAAAATTAGCTGTTGCAAACTGCTTCAAAGCCATAAGGATCTATGGTATAAATGCAAACAAATAGTTAGTGGCCTGTTGCTTCGACCCTAGCAGAGTCTTTCTCAAAGGCTAAATGACAAACCATTTCGACCCTAGGAGTCTTAATCGAAGGCTAAATGACAACCCTTAGTCGTCATTTAGCCTTCGAGAAAGACTCTGCTAAGGTAGAAACGTCAGAAACTCTTTCTTATTTTGTAAATCAGGCAGACTTTCTTGGGGGATGGGGCAGGGAGGTAGTTATACCTATCTTCTTCCTCAAGGCTGGCGTTATCTCTTGATGGCTGAGACGGCATGGAGGCGGAGCTAGAGATACTGCTGGTTGGTGACCTTTGACCATTACCAATGGTGCCCTCTGTCCCATGGTGACCTTCAGCCTGTAGGTAACCAGAACTCAAAGGTTAATACCATGTAACCTTTCTTTACAAAAAAAAGTGACTTTGTTTGTACACTGCAGGGCATTTCATGGCAAGTGAGATACAGCACTGGGCCAAATTTCATGGCTCTGCTTACCGCCGAATTCTGCGCTTGCGATCACCATTCTCCGTTTACCGAGCAAGCGCCGAATTTCTGCGCTAGCTGTGTAAACGTAGAATGCCTAGTAACGTGGACTACGCAAGCGCACAAGCAAAAATTCCCTGCTAACCCGTGAAATACGCTTGACGTAAGCGCGGAATTCCCTGCTTCCGTAAGCGCCGATTCTTTGCTTACGGTAAGCAGACGAGCCATGAAACTGGGCCCTGGTCTGATGAGACATTTTTACATTGAAAAACAATCAGAATGTTTTCATCAATTCAAGAGTTCTAAAAATAATAGCTGTACAAGTTTTGTGAAAAAGTTAATAAAGATTGTACAGTACAATCTCAATAAAAATGTAACATTTCATGTTTTCTTCCATTGAGATGTGTACAAAAATTACGCCTGCAGGAAGTCCAGGCTCTGTTGCTCTTTTGTAAACATGTGATGTCACAGGTCACATGGTCTATAGGTTATGAAACTGACAAGAATATAATGAAAACCAAAAGTGGGATCCCAATTTCCTGAGAAAGTTTATGAATGTAATTTTGAGTTAAAACAATGGCCAAGTTTGCACAAGGATCAATTGTCAACTAGCGGCTAATAAAGCTGGTACTCATGCTCAAAAACAAGTGTTGGGTACCACGCAAACTTGGCCAAAATTGTGCAGCAAGTTCTGATAATAATAATTTGGGAGGCTAATCATCCTTACTTGCAGCTGAGAGGCTGAATTGCGAAGGATGCGGCTACAAAGTGTTTGAGCTGCAGGCATGCAAGGGCGCTGTTGGCAGCCAGCCACATAAACCCATATATTATGACCACACGGAGCACAGCCAGAGATCAAAAGTGTTTGATTTTTCCAGAGGGAGGAAAACCGGAATGCCCAGAGAAAAACCTTCCTGACATAAGAGGGAGCCAACACAAAACTCTACTCACAAATGGCCTTAGCCGGGTATCGAACCAGGGCCACATTGGCAAAAGGCAAGCGCTTTACGCACTAGCCCACCATGCCAACCATTGTGGATTTATATTTGCTCCAGTATAATGTGAACATGAAACTTAAACACAAAACTTGAGGATAGAAACAGCTGTCCTTCCCTATGATAATGATCAACAGGTGTATTTTTATACACAAAGCTGCTATCAATACAATGGAGTGTATTAAGTTTTAATTGCTTTGGGGTTGAACAAAGACAATTTGACCAGAACGGGATTGGAACTAACGAACCCTGGTTTAAGGTACCGGCGCTCTACCAACTGAGCTATTTAGCCCTATGTTGGCGGTCTCCCTATTTTGTCAATATCTTAAAAGACCCACACACTATTATCATAATAAATATGCATGTATTGTGTTTCCATTCATCACAAAGCTTGTTCGAATCCCAATCTAACCTGATGTGCATGGTTAGTATGCGTCCCTTGCAATAGAGAGTGTGGTAAAGACATTGTAGATACTGCAGGCACCACACCGGGGCTGTTACTGCCGCCATAGTCTGGTGACGGGTACTGGTTCCTGCCATCCAGTATGTTGTCCAAGCTGGCTGCCATGCCTTTGTTGAAGGCTGGGTTGCTGGAGAGTGGGGGAAGAGGTGGCGGGGTACCAGTTGACAATGGATTCTGAGTCGGACAAGCTGATGGGCTAATTGGGAGTAAAAAATCACATCAATAAGAATCTTTTTCACATAAAAACAACAATCAAATAAAAAACTTCAATCATTAAAATTTGAAGAATTTAAAATTATTTTGTATTATTTTGTTTTTCTTGTGAGGTTCAACCATGCACCTTTCTTTAAAAAAAATGCTGATTTTGAATCACAATGTTTTAAAGACTTTCCTAAGTACAAACCTTCCACTTCCGTTCGGTTGATTGTCATTGGTCTGTACAGGGTGGGTGTAGGCTATTGGGAACCAGCCGCTTTTCTTGGAATATAAATTGTGTCCGTAGTACCAGCCGTTGTTCTTTGGTCCCACCAGTCCGATGACATCACCCTGTTTGTTAGATCAACAAGAACAATTATTAATTAGTATCTTTATTCCTGGTGACAAACCTCAAACAAACTGAACAACAACAAATTATGCGGATGGCTGAAAACTCAATAGACACAATCGGCGACTGCAGTCACGTGACCCATAGTGGGTATACAATGTAAACAAACCAAGTAAGCAACGCACAGTGTGAATGGAAACGCATGGCTGCTTCTGAGCACTTCTGCCGTAAGGTGGGAAGCAGCCATGCTTTTCCATGCTCACTGTGCATTGCTTCCTGAGGATGTGCAGAATTCTGTAAGAACAGAAATCCCTGGTAAGCAAACCCATGACATATGGCCATGAATGAAGAAAAGAAGAGAAGGTGGTACCTCGCTGAAGCCGAGTTGGCTTTCAGTGCTGGCAATGTGAGTGTACATGGCTTGTACTTTAGTCAGTTTCTGGACGTCCATGTTGGTATTCTCCCCACCTTCGGATACTCTGCGTAAGTAGGAATTCCTTGGCAGCGATGAATTAACACCTCCTTCAATAAACAACAACAAAAAACAACAGATAAAAATAAGGAGGTTTAAGGTAGGGTCATTGATTGGTAAATACTCAAAAAAACAATGGACTTAAAAATCTTCTTGGTGGGAAGCACTGCAGCTGTTGATAGTATAAACTATTTGAAGGGTTTCCCTTCGAAGTCATATGGTTTGGATAATTTTCCACCCCAAAACATTTGAATGTGAGAAACACTTTAAGCATGAATCGTTTCTCAGATAACTAAGGTTTGGTGTCCCTTCGCGACCAGAGAAGCGGTTGGTACCCGCTGTCACCTCGCTAAATGTGCATGGACTAAAAGTTCTTGTGAAAATATCGTGACAGTTTTTAGCTGCTTTCTCAACAAGTACTGCATTCAGCTGAAACTTTCACACTTGACTTTTATAGTATTTTTTTGTTTGCCGATAAATAAGCATTATTTATCAAAACATGGGTAGATTGGTTTATTTTCAGGGAATTTTCAGTAGAATCGGGGAGAGTTGGCAGCTCTGCCAGACCCATCCCCAAACCATCCCCTGGAGGAGACCATCTTACCCTGTGGAATATGCTGGATCATGGATTTGGTGTGGCGCATCCCAGACCTCTTGGGGTTAGGCAAGGTGGCACTGCTGAAATTGGCAGAGGAGTGGGCGTCGGTCATGTCAGCTGAAGAGGGTCGCTCAGGTGCCTCCTTTTAAAAAAAAAGTTTAAAAAAAGTACTTTTATGCGATATTTACTAACAAATTTACTTACCTTTATTTCATCGACTAACAAATAGTCAATGAAATGGGCACAATGATTTGGGGTTGTACAAAGACAATTTGACTAGAGCGGGATTTGAAACAACGACCTCCGGATTAACATGCCGACGCTTTTCCAACTGAGCTATCTATGTTGGTGGTCTCCCTATCTTGTCAATATCTTTGTTCAGGGGTGCCATGAAGGCAAGTTAGAACGTTTGCAATAATAGGGGCAATTCCATGGTTGCTTTGTTGCACAGGTTCATTGGTTGCTCAAATGTAATTATTGTCGGGAATTTTTCTTGCCTTAGTGTGCTGAATTCTATTTCTAATCAATGACAAAATGTCAAAACATAAAATACAAAAAAAGGTAATACCTCTCCTGTCGCTTCCTAGGTATCGTAAACTTGGGTGTTATCCCTGGCTATACAGCAGTTATGGGTTGAATGGCTTCTGACTGGCACCCCAAACAAAGATATTAACGAGACC
The DNA here is from genome assembly GCA_037783415.1 of Leptasterias polaris. Classification (NCBI taxonomy): domain Eukaryota; kingdom Metazoa; phylum Echinodermata; class Asteroidea; order Forcipulatida; family Asteriidae; genus Leptasterias; species Leptasterias polaris. The sequence goes on from JAZGTN010000077.1 coordinate 4,587,937, forward strand.
GCCAATGGAAGGGCTAGATAGCTCAGTCAGTATCGCGCCAGCATGTTAATTCAGTAACCACAGGTTCAAACCCTGTTCTAGTATATTTATATTGATTGGTCACATCACAAATTGGTACAGCTGGATGTGCTGCAACTTGGCAGCACAAGCTGTATACTCCCCAGGGAGCCGAGATGGTTTTAGGGATGAAAAAAATGACCCAGTGACTGGGGTAGAAATGTTAATACCAATACCAGCAGCATAAAAATGTCCATAATTATGAAGAAGAAAAAAGCTTCATAGAGATACTAATCTAAGAAGCAACATGCAACAAACCAATTATCACATTCCATATTTTTTCAATAAATATTTTGAGTCTGTTTAAATCATTATTATTTATGCTACTTCATCTTAAAATTGAAAGTGAAATATGACCCCAAAATTATGGTTTTGCTGAATCATTTCCTGTTATTCTTGGATGACGGAAATTCTTTGTTCAAATCGGTGAAAAAACCCAATGCTACAATGTAGTTCTACACACACACACAAAATTCAAGGCAGTGTGATAAGAATTTATCTTGAAACAACAGAATTAGCTCTTGCAAACCGTTCACCAACCAAAATGACCTACGGTACAAATGCGAACAAATTTATAATGGCCCAAGATTTTATCTTTTCTTTTGTAGTGATTTCACAGTACAAACATCAAATGTGAGCATATTTTTTAGTAAATATTTCACAGGGCAACTGCATCCTAAAGTGCTGTGGTAATAACCTTTTACAGGCTATTAGGGTCATGGTTTTATGACGAGTCTATTTCCCCCTGTAGTAGACTGTAGCCAAATAATGAAGAGATAACAACAGCTGGGACCTCATACGAGACAGTCTCTAGGCAAAATATAATGTTGACCTGATGATTGGCAGGGTGTCAGCTGCAAAGCGTATTATTGTTATTTGTGTTTTACCCGTACACCGATGTCTGTAAAGCACTTTACTCAGTGCTTTCCCCCTTGAAACAAATTTTGTTTCTCTATTATTTTAATCAAAAACCTGCATTTGACAGATTTAACAGACAGTCTAGAAGAGGCCGCTGGTTTCTCTCCTCCCCCTCCTTAATTAAAAACAGAATTTTACTTTTCACATTTTTTAAACAATGATTATTCTGAATGGCCCCTTAGCAAACCTAGTTTGTACTTAGCAAACGTAGCTTGTACTTAGCAAACCTAGCTTGTACTTAGCAAACCTAGCTTGTACATGTACTTAGCAAATTTCTGTACCAAAATAGCTCTATGACATAATGAGAGATTTACAAGCGGCTTACGTGAGACTGCCCTGGCGTTGGAACCTTTCCTTTCACTTTGTGGCCCTCGCTCTGTGCAAGCAGGATGTTGCGCTCGTAAAGACGTTTGGAGCTTCTTAATTCCATCTGAAGGGGATTTCCCAGAGGGCCAGAGTACACCTGTCAGCCAGACGTCATATCAAGTTGTTTATTTGGATAGAAGGAAACGTACATTATTAAAACGTTTACCTGACATTTGAGATATTGACACATATAGTTCATACAAGGGAACATATACCCGTGGTTTTTTAATCCTATATAAATGTAGATATATACAATAAAACTAACCTGAGAAAATTTCATTTCAAAAGGTGGTAGAGTTTTAGAGATATCGCCGAAAATCCGGCGCGGTTATGCCCACGCAGGAAGAGTAATCCGAAATTTGAATATACAATCTGAGAAACACATCTGACAGTAACGATTCTCAGATTCAATTTTTGGGGCATAAAAACTGAAATCTTTTCCGATAACCACATTACTCCGGAGTTAAAATTATTCTCAAAATGCTTTATTCTATTGAAAGCTGCTGTAGGCTTCTAACCAAGTAAGTTTTTGTTGCCATTGATTTTAAGAGTGATTTCAAAACGTATACCTTCCCTTTATAACACATGATATATTGATTATCAGTATCAGGAATATTTGCCAGCCAACAACTTTAAATTGATATATTGATTATCAGTATCAGGAATATTTGCCAGCCAACAACTTTAAATTGATATATTGATTATCAGTATCAGGAATATTTGCCAGCCAACAACTTTAAATTGATAATCATTGTATAGATAATGAGAGGTATTTCTTTTAATCCCTTCTCTAGCCGTTAAATTTTAAAGTTAATTTAACACTAATTTTTACCAGTGTTCATTTCCTACCGGAATCCTGAACTATACATAGAAACAATTTAATGCTTTTCTCCTGAAGACAATACCCCGATCCATTAAGCCACGCCCATTTCTCATTGACCAATCACAACCGCGAAATCTGATCACCATTTGAGCCGTTTGGTGATCTTTGCACTAATGGTGATCGAGTTTCGCGGCTGTGATTGGTCAACTCGTAAGGAGGCGGGGCTTAATGGATCGGTCTATTGGAGCATACTGATCAAAACATCAAGTTGTTACACCACCGGTTCTTTTCAGAACCACCCCAGCTCAGAAGAGAGATTTCATGTACATGGTGTTACTACAAACCTTACTAGATTGTATCTCCACCATGCAAAGTTTCAAATCCTACTCATGTACATGGTGTTACTGCAAACCTTACTAGATTGTATCTCCACCATGCAAAGTTTCAAATCCTACTCATGTACATGGTGTTACTGCAAACCTTACTAGATTGTATCTCCACCATGCAAAGTTTCAAATCCTACTCATGTACATGGTGTTACTACAAACCTTACTAGATTGTATCTCCACCATGCAGAGTTTCAAATCCTACTCATGTACATGGTGTTACTGCAAACCTTACTAGATTGTATCTCCACCATGCAAAGTTTCAAATCCTACTCATGTACATGGTGTTACTGCAAACCTTACTAGATTGTATCTCCACCATGCAAAGTTTCAAATCCTACTCATGTACATGGTGTTACCGCAAACCTTACTAGATTGTATCTCCACCATGCAAAGTTTCAAATCCTACTCATGTACATGGTGTTACTGCAAACCTTACTAGATTGTATCTCCACCATGCAAAGTTTCAAATCCTACTCATGTACATGGTGTTACTACAAACCTTACTAGATTGTATCTCCACCATGCAAAGTTTCAAATCCTACTCATGTACATGGTGTTACAGCAAACCTTACTAGATTAAATTCACAAGTCAAGTGTGCAAGTCTTGTGAGTATTCAAACATTTTGGTCCCACGTACATTACTTTAACGCATGAAGGAAACAATCTCACACACTTAACCAAGTCCCAATGTTCGAGTACTCGCAAGATTTGCACAGTCTTCTGCATTTTACCCAGTCAGTCTCCCTTGTGGTTTATTACTTGATAACCAAAATTTCATGAGATTTACCCGCCTTCTTCTTTCACCTACTGATGCTATAAAACATTGTGTGAAATTTTGTAAAAGGTAATAGAGATTGCAAGAAAATCCCTTCAAAATAGTCCTTTAATTGCAAGTCTCCAAATTATGCAGTGCATTCCTTGATCAAATTCACCCAGACCATTTGTAGTGCCAAGAAAACTGTACTTCCTTTTTGGCAAAACTTGCCTTTTTGGGATCCTCGTTTCTAAAGTTAAGTAGATTCTAACGTTGAACTCTTTGTTGGATCAGGATGGAAGCAAGTCATTCTGTTTTTTTAATGCTTTCGGTTTGGAGCTATGTCAACATAATTGGGGTTTGAATCCAAGCCAAGCCATTAGGCTAGAAAGAATTTGAACAGATTCCCACTTTCTTTGATATCCAGAGGTATAGTTATAAGACTCAAGACTGGAAAATGGGAGGAGCACAAAACTGATTTTGACCTTAAGAAAAAAATTTAAAAAATTTAAGTGAGGTTGCTTATAATATTTTACATAAGTTGAGGATCATGTGTTTGCGATATTATGAGAATCATCACTCTTGGTTTTGTAATCATCGTAAAAAAACAAAACATGCCTAACTTACAGTGCAGAGTGTGTCTTCGCATTCCTCAGACAGCTTCTCTGGTTTGGCACAGGACTCTGTCCATTTTGGCATCCGATGACGAAGAACACTCTGAGCCTGTTGGGAAACGGTCAACAAATATAACCACCAATCGTATTTCAGTACTTCCCTCGGTAATTCTACCAACCTTTATATTGTGCTGCCCTTGCTCTTACCTTTACCAGGTCCCAATTTCATAGAGCTGCTTAAAAGCAGCAAACATTGCTTAGAAATCTTCTGCTAAGCGAAAAAGAAGCAGGACACCAGCCATAAATGGTACATGTGGAATGCAATTTTGACTGGTAACCTTATTCTGGTAAGCATGTTGTTAGTATGCTTAGCTACTTTTTGTGCTTCAGCAGCTCTGTAAAATTATATAACTCGAGTGGGATTCGTACCCAAGACCTTTGTTATTCTAGAGCAGATGTCTCACCACTAGACCACTGAGTTTACCCGGTAGCTAAAGACACTTTGAATCCTGTATTTTAACAATGGTACCACAACAATTTTAATAGATGTTAAATTTGCATCGGGAAATAAAGAATATTGCTCGTGTTTTACCCACACATAGAGAATCTATGTTGCAGACATGTGATTGCAACAAAAAGATAAATTTGCCAAACCCACTGCACTGTTTCACAATTTTCTACAGCACAATTTCTAAAGAAAAAAATTAAAAAATTAAAAAATTAAAAAATAAGCAGATCTGCTGAAAAAGTTGCATGCCTGGATATGGTGCCCTCTTACTCTAAGTTTCAGCTTAAAACAGTTGGGTTATAGCAAGCATTTTCAAAAGTATGTAAAGACAGTTCATAAAATATAATGCACACGAAATTGTCTCAAATGGATACAACATACAATTGAGGATCAGGTTGGCTCAGCGGTTTCTTTCCCTGCCTTTCACCTCTCTGTGGACCCCGGTTCGAATCCCACCTCAGACCAGAGCCTTGCATGTGAATTGGGTTTTCAGTCCCTACCTGATTGCATGGGTATTTTTTCCCATTGGTGTTTTCCTCCCACATCTAAAACTGAACATATCTTCTCATTTCCTATTTATTTTATCCCGTTATTGGTGCTAATTGTGCTGTTGGATGTGTAATAAATAAATGAATTTGTTTTCACATTATATTCTTCATGTTATCCTTTCCTGATTAGTGAATTGTGTGTCAACGTCTGCACATTGGAATCTCATTCGTACGGTTGGAGGAAGTAACATAATGAAATCTAATCAAGATAGACACAAACAGGATGCTCTAATGTGATTGGGGAAAGAGTAAATTCATTTCAAACTTTCAGTTGTATTCATGCAAATTGTGATTGGGGCAGTATCCTGCAATTAAACAAAACTTCTGAACGCATTGACATCTTATGTTAATAAGCAGACCTACTTGAACATGCTATTTAGTTGATAAGTTGTCAGGTGTTAACAAATTGGATAATTTTACAATCTAAAACGGCTGACCCTGGGCAGAGAGTAGCTGTTTGTGACGTCATTGCAAGTGGTAAATAAAATATTTTCAAAAACAAATCCAATCTTTTTGAAACACTCATTCCTTCTTTCAAGATATCTGTGAGGAATTAGTTTACTATCAAATAAAAATTGTGCAGATTTCCCCGCTCTTTCAATAGTGAGACTGTTGTTTTAAACCCAGTGCCACGTAGATTTTTTTTAAAACGTATATTGAAATTATGTCAATTTTGTTTTTGACACTAAAAGGTCACAAAACGTTAATTGATTTTGGCGCAGGGGTTCACATATTTGTGGTGTATAATTTTTACAATCAAATTAAAGTTGCAAAGAGTTTGCCCTCCTTTCAAAAGTGAGATTGTCATTAAAATCTAATGCCTTGTAGAAAAGCTTTTTTTCCCCCCCCTAAACTGAGTTAAATGTATAGTGTAACGCAGTCACGACTGTGTGCAATTATGTAAATTACGCCACTACAAGGTCAAACAATGTTTATTGAATATTTGGGGAGAAAATGGAAGCAGAACCTTGCGTTGGATTCTCAGGGGAAATAAGCATTGTTTTCTTCAATTTGCGGTAGTGACAAATAGTATGAGTTCAGGTCTCTCCCCCCCCTCATTAAACATGATGGATATCATTCATACACACATCTGCCAAGATATTCAACGCTGATAAAGAGATTATGAATAACCTGCCTGCGATTTTCATTAAAACATATATTAATAACATAATTTTGTTTTTACCCTTACACAGATGTGTATTAAGTATTGTATATTCAGTACTTTCTACAGGTACGCCACAGTGTTTTTCAGTGTTGAAGAACAGGATTTTCCTTAAGTGTATAGAACAAAGGAGGGTCCACGATTGCCGGTATTTACACACGTGTGCGTGTGCGTATGTGTGTGTTTGGGGGGGGGGGGGGTAATGTGTCACTGAAAGGAAAGTGCAACCAATGAATGAGGTATTCTTCTCCGATCTGTACAAATAACTTTGTGGATCTGATTGGATCATCATTTCCATTCTGGTTTCCCCATTACATTTAGAACAAAAATCTGTTGATTTACTCGCTCTAAATGCCATTCAAATTCTTCATTCATCCTGAAACATCATCCACAGAGGCAAAGTACATATCTAAGTCAACGTCACTCTTCACAATCTGCTAAAACTCTGAGAGCGTAATTTTAAAAGTGAAACTCCCACAAAAACAAGAATAATTGCATGGTTCACGGGGCGGTCAGTTGCAGCAACTAAAAAAATCAAGTCAGTCTAACAGAACCAATGGAAGCAATCTGACCACAAGAGGGCCATCAAGAGCATCCCCTCCTCCAAGACTCCTCCCCCATAATCCCATAATCCCCCTTAAAATCAAGTAAAAATAATAGTAAGCACAAAATAAATGCACCCCCCCCCCACAAATTTAAAGGTACTTTACAAGATTGGTAAGGATACAAAAACATCATTATTTAATATTAGTCTGAAAGATTACTGATATAGAAAAGGTTCAATTTTTTTCTGTGAAATATTTCCCTCTGAAGTGAAGTCACATTCGAGAAAACTGTATCTGAAAAACCTAAACAAACGCAACAGCTGATTTCGGTTGTTACAACCAAAATTAAGAACAACCAGGCCGAGGACAACGTGTTTAAATGCTGAAAATAATGCACGGTTTTTTCGCTTTTTCCTCCTGACTCACATAATGGATTAAGCCAAAATGTTCCCAGGTTTGTTACTTCATGTATTGTAAACACTCTTCAGTCTCCTGACAATGACTAGAGCAAGCTAGTCGAAACGTTGAGACCTATTAAGAACTCACTCCATTGCAGTGTAGTTATTAACGACAAGTCCCCCCGATCCACATAGCGAAAGTAGTAGTCCCTGCCGATTTCCTACCTCCCGCCCAGGTAGTAGTTAATAAGCAGGACGGTTCTTTTCAGAACTGAAAAGTCTCCCGAATTCTGAATATTCTACTCCGCGGCAGTAGAATAAAAAGCAAGACAAGTTCTCAAAGAACAAAATCTACCTAGCAAGTAGATATACACATGGTGTTACCGCAAACCAATTATATATTGATACCTCACCATGCAATGCCTCAAATCCCATATTCATGTGTATGATTGATCAAACAAAAACATGAACACTGTCTACCAATCCTGTATGATACCTTTAATAAATAAAATTTTAAAAATCCCCCCCCCCCCCAAAAAAAAAGAAAACAAAAAAGGACCATGACACAAGCACATCTAAAACAAATCAAAAGAGAACACTCCCTGGGCACTTAGTAAAATGTCATACGTACTTTGCTGAAGAACGCCGAGTCATTCTTAATGAGGGAACAGTATCTCTCCTGGACATAACAATATCGCTTTCTCTCCTTGGACCACACCTAGAAACGAGAATCATTGAAAACCGCAAGGTTAATTACAACGAGGGAGGCTAGTCACTAGAGTCTACATTGTCCTATCCTTGGAATTATTTGATTAGACCCAAGAGAGAAAACGGATGAGAAAGATTCACATTTGTGACCCATAACATCATAATAATAACAATGAACACTTACATAGCGCCAGTATCTGCCAATGCTGCACTCATGGTGCATGAATTATTTTATAAAAAGTGTTGTTTGTTAATTATCTATGCCCTGTCTTGCCTTAATCTTCCTTGCTTTTGGGGGATTTTGGGAGACATACGCCTTTTGGCGACATTTCATTTTTTTACTTTTATGCTCTCCTGGGCATCCCACTGTTGTTTAACGTAAGTTTTTAAAATGCATTTTAATGTTTGTATAACTGTGAAGTTTTTGCCCAAATATTATTATTTTTATTATTATTATTTTATTATTATTTTACCCTGGTCAGAGCTCGAGTTTAACACCTGGGCCCAATTTCATAGGGCTGCTTAAGCACAACAAAAAGTTCCTTACCAGAATAAGGTTACCAGCCAAACTACCATGTCACATGTACTTTTTGTGACTGGTATCCTGCTCATTTCTGCTCAGCAGACAGTTGTTAAGCAATATTTTCTGCTTAAGCAGCTCTATGAAATTGGGCCCAGACTGCAGGCCAGAGGTCAGTGGTTTTAGTGTCAGTGGAATCAGAACTGGGTTTTTTTCTTCTCATTTTGATTCTGGTCTTGTAAACGAATTTCTGGTCCAGTAAACATTTTCAGCTACAAGCCCAGCAGTCTTGTGGTTTTTTTTCTCCAAAAATCAAGCCGTGCTAGTCATTGGGACATATATTTCATCTCAGCACTCTTGGGAGTGAACAGCCTGTGCTGCCAAGTAAGTTGCCCATCAAGTTACATGTAACTCAATCTTAAGATTCATCTCTGCCCTTACAAGTGTAAGCTTGTTATTTTGTTGCGCCCCACACTTCTCCCAGTCTCACAAGCTCCCCATCTAATTAATCCAATGCCGACCCAGACACCAGTGTCTAGCCCAAAGAGAAGAGTTTTTATTTGTGTTTTATTTGTATGCTTTATCGGCCAATCTACATGTGACACCTTTTGTTTAAGTGTTACACAAGTACCAATCTTACCCTTATAGTTTACGTGTCTTGCTCAAAGACACAAGTGTCACGACCAGGTTTCGAACCCACAACCCAGTGACTTAGCCACAAGAAGTTGAAGCACTTGGCCACTCGGTTCTGTTCGAGAGTTGCATATTTAATACTTACATCTCTGAGACCCTCATTACGGAAGTCATACAGCTGTTTAGTCAGGTGCTGTAACTCCTCTGAGCTCTTCTGTTCTTTCTCTACATACTTCTCGCTGTGGTTCTTGGACGCCTTCTTCTGGATCTTCTTCAACTCCGTCCGACACTTCTCAACTGCCTTTAAATTTCAAAAAAGAAGAAGTAAAAATCTTGATTTATTCATGAAGAATTAGTTGCAGAATTTCCAGCAAGTCTAGTTAGTTTTCTGGTTAACCTCTTGACTTAAGGCAAGCAAAGTTATCGAAGGTGAAACATCTTCTAGAGCTCTGTCTGCAACTTCTAAACAACCTTCAGATGAAAAAACAACAATTTCAAATCACACTTTATTAATGAAAAATTATTGGCGGGAATTTCCAACAATTCCATTTAGTTTTCTGGTTGGCCTCTTGACCTGAGGGAAGCAAAGTTATTGAAGGTGAAGCGACATCTTGTATAGACACTGTTTCCCCCAAAAATCTCCAGTAGACTTGAAATGATGAACAATACCAGATCGCGATACTTTTTGTAGCCAGAGAAAGAAAAAAAAGGCAAAACTAAAAAGTTGCTATGAAGTAATGTCCTACCAGAAAGTGTTATAAAATTTAAACTCTGCATCTTTTCAATTATAAAGTTGTAGTAGTATTATTGTTGTTATCATTAAAAAAATATATTTATTTGGGGTGGGGGGGGGGGGGGCAGGGAATGGGCTATTTAAAACTGGGGGATCAGGTTGGCTCACTGGATTCCTTTTCCTGCTATTCACCTCTGTGGACCCCAGTTCGAATCCCACCTCAATACTGGAGCCTTGCATGTGGATTGGGTTTTCATTGTTCCTTGTATGAACTTTATTATGAGTAAGCTTTCAGATTGACACATACCGAAGATTCTGTTTAATAGGCTACAGTCCTTGAAGGATTTCTCGGTTTCATTACCAGAGAGATATCAACAAAATTGGCACAATCACTTTGTATTTCCCCTTGCAGTGAATGGAAACTTCAGTTCATCTCTGTAGATAATATTATTTGCTGTTCTGCTGAAGAAGTGGGAAGGATTTAGTTTTGATACTACGGGAACCTTTCATGCATGTAACATTCTAATTTTAGCCTTCGAGAAAGACTCTGCTAGGGTCGAAACGTCAGGCCACTAACTTATTTTTTGCATTCTAATTTTGGAATAGATAGTGACTGTGGGAAGAGCTAATTGGTTTATTCTCATTTGGGTTTGTCAGTTATTTGATTTCAATAGTTTTGATCTTAAGACTGCCCAAGTAAGTATCTTTTTTTAATTGGAAGAGGAGGTGGCTCTGATTGGTTTATTCTCATTTGGGTTTGGATCTCATGAGTGCCCATATGTGCCATTCTGAGCATGAATGTACACTTTCTGTCCATTCTAACATTTTACTATGGATCTCAGTACCTCCTTCAAGAATAACATTATCGATCAGTGCCCAGTTTCATTGAGCTGTTTAAGCACAAAAAGTAGTTAAGCAGAATAAAGTGATGATTACAAGAATAAGGTTACCAGCCAAATTACTACCTCACATGTACAATCTGTGACTGGTATCCTGCCTTTTTTCGATTAGCAGAAAATGTACGAGTACTGTTTTAAGCATGAAATTAGGCCCAGGTGAACATGTTCAGTCCAACTAATCATGTGATGAGATGAGCTAACTGAAGCTTGTCTGCTTTCATCAAGTTACAATCAGCAAGAAAGGATATTACATTTAAGCATGCGGGAAACACCCACTTCCCTTCAGACTTCCCATTCAAGAACAACTACTGTGAATTTACGTTTACTTCATAGACAAAACTGCTTCTAAATATACAGGAATCCAACTAGGCCCAGTTTCATAAAGCTGTTTACCAGTACATGTATGCAAATGTTTGTGCTTACTGTTGCAAAAAAAAAACCCATATTTTAACGCTACATACAAAGTGTGGACCTGAGAACAAAAGAGGTCCACATAATGTAGGGCCCAATTTCATAAAGCTTTTACCAATAAGCAAAGTTTTGTGCTTACTGTTGCAAAAATTGTGTTTTAACGCTACATAAGAAGTGTGCACCGGAGAACAAAAGAGGTCCACATAATGTAGGGACTTGAAACACTATGTGGACTTACAGATGTCGTCCAAACAGTGTTTTTTTAACAGCGTTGAAGAACGGGAATTTCCTTAAGTGTACAGAACAAAGGAATGTCCACAGAGTGACTGCAACACAGATGTCGTCCAAACAGTGTTTTTTTAACAGCGTTGAAGAACGGGAATTTCCTTAAGTGTACAGAACAAAGGAATGTCCACAGAGTGACTGCAACACAGATGTCGTCCAAACAGTGTTTTTTTTAACAGCGTTGAAGAACGGGAATTTCCTTAAGTGTACAGAACAAAGGAATGTCCACAGAGTGACTGCAACACAGATGTCGTCCAAACAGTGTTTTTTTTAACAGCGTTGAAGAACGGGAATTTCCTTAAGTGTACAGAACAAAGGAATGTCCACAGAGTGACTGCAGCACAGATGTCGTCCAAACAGTGTTTTTTTTAACAGCGTTGAAGAACGGGAATTTCCTTAAGTGTACAGAACAAAGGAATGTCCACAGAGTGACTGCAACACAGATGTCGTCCAAACAGTGTTTTTTTTAACAGCGTTGAAGAACGGGAATTTCCTTAAGTGTACAGAACAAAGGAATGTTCACAGAGTGACTGCAACACAGAGTTTTGTGCGTAAGCAAATGTGTATTTCAAAAACGATTGAGAATATTTAACGCTACGTTGGCGCGTTGACAATGGATTTGCATTGTTGCATCACTGGAATACTGACAGGAACCGCCGGCAAGTTTAGCGTACCTTTTGCTTTGCTTATGGTTACCAGGGTTTATGGAATAGATATTCTGGTAATGGCTGCTCCATGAGCAGAAAAACGTCTGCTAACAGTCTTCATGAAATTGGGCCTCTAGCTACCCGGCAAGCTCAGTGGTGTCTAGTGGTAAGACATCTGCTCCAGAATGGCAAAGGCTGTGGGTTCGGACCCCATCTGAGTAATATGCCTGTGGGTTTTTGTCCACAGGACTCTGGAAAAGTACTGCGTGCTTAGCACGCAGTACTTTTGGTGTACGGGTAAAAAACATATTAGTTTCTTTATCCCTGATCAAATTTAACATCTGTTAAACAAATATTTATTTTGTTGACATCAATCAGAGTTGTTGGCCTTTACTATCAATGATTTCTCCGAATGACATATGATTATTGGTGTGTCCCTTGCGGCTTGTCCTGTCCACCCGTCCATCAAATTTGAAACGGGAAACTACTTTTTGAAAGACAGCAATTATGAAATTATGAAAACACAATTGATACTACTATCAAATTTAAATTGATGGACTTTTCAGAAGAAACTAGATTAATTTTAGACAAGCTGGAAGTCGTAAATTTGATAGAAATCAGATCATATCACATTATTTATTACATTGCTTCGAGAAATGAATTTCATAACTTGCATCATTAGAAACTAAAGACAAATAATCTGAAAATTGAGCTGTTTCTGTTACACCTCAAATTGCCAATTTGGTTGAGTTACTCTTTTCCATGGTCATCATTCAACCACAGATAAAAACAATCCAGAAAACCTGGCACATAGAAAGATAATATTAGTCCTGAAAATGTAGCAAAATGAAAGAAAATATTTGTCTTGGAAATGAGGCAAAAAGAAAGAAAATATTTGTGTTGAAAACATGGCAAACAGAAAGAAAATATTTGTCTTGGATCCCCAAGATACCAGTAGCTTCAAAAAACATGTAAACATCCATGGTTGATGACCAGGAGTAACCCATATCATTTCCTTGGGTCCAGAGATTTAATCACAATATCTATTGTCCACAAAATGGGAGGGAGGCAGGGGGAATAATCCATTTAAGACACTTCAGGTGAGGTCAGTCAAAACAGGAAAAGAATTTTATTTTTGAAGAGCGTCAGCTGAGGGGGCTCGGCTGTCAACTCTGGTTGATGATGAATTCGGGCTGTGCGGATATCGTTACTTAGCTCCTGGTAGTTTAATTAGGTACAATAGGCTCGTTTAAAGAGACCCAGTCAGTTTCCCTTGTGGCTTATTACTTGATATTTGAAATAAGGTGATCCCTCTGCAACCGCTTCCCAGGTTTATATTGTAATTAAGGTGATCCCTCTGCTGCTACTTCCCCGGTTGTATCGTGTACTTGGGTGTGATCCCTGGCCATAAGGCAGTCACAGGATCAATGGCTTCTGATTGGCATCTCTGAACAAAGATATTGACAAAATAGGGAGACAGCCAGCATTAGGGCTAGATGGTTTAAGTCCTGCTCTAGAAATTTTTTCTTTTTTCAACCAAAAATCTATTTTTAGTAGTTTTCTAAGAAATTAGGGAAATGGGGCTTTAGAATATTGTCAGGAGCTGCAAGAGGTTTATGAAATTTGTCATTATTTATCAAACCATTTCCTTTCCTTCTCAAAAGTGTATAAAATGAAGAATGATTTATGTCAGTATTGCAAAGCCTGGAGAGCATGGTGGCAAAAAAAACAAAAAAACTCTCAATTTTTAACAGATTCCCTTTTCAATTACTTTTATGTTTAACAAAGACAAACTGACTCTCTTTTCATGGTAGAACTGTCCTCACAGATGTGTGAATATTCAGCGAGCTGAACTGAAAGCAAAATGGAGCCCTGGAATACATCCTGTCCCACATTCAATTACAAGACTGATGAACCTAAATCCGGGTTTGGGGTTGAGTCAGCTGATACGTGTTCAAGTCGTCGTATTGGCAGTAGTGTGGTGAAGTATCGTGATGTTGGCAGCCTTAGAATAACACAACTCTACTGCCAACTTGGACCCGTTCAACATCAAAGAAAAAATATAGACTGTGGGAACTTTGAATGCGAATAAGGAAATACTTTCTCCCCTGTGTTTTTATTGATTTTGTAGTGTAATATTTTTGCTATTTTGACTGTGTATGTACTTTTTTACCATTGCCTGAGAAATAAATAATATAAATATATGTGTGACCAGGTATTGCTATCATGCTTTCTTTCCTCACAACATCCAATGTTGATAGCATCTGAACAACCCAAGCTTGACTGGATTGGAATTTTCATCACCACAAGGATTTCAGCCTACTTCAAGTTGAAAGTGGCCCAAAGACACAGAAAATTCCCATGAATGTTTTGAACATTATTTTTGCTACCAGTAACTTTTGAATAATGAGTCAACGATTTTTATCAGCATGTTGTTTTCTTTAGAATTAGTAATTGTATACTTTGGTCAGAACCAACCTCAGAAATCCAAAGCACCAGAGCAGGAAAAATCCCCCCCCCCCCACCACCACATGATGATGTCAAAGTTCGCGGGAAACCAGGGACGATCATGGTTGTATTAATCATCAAAGCCCACTGCATGGATGTGACTAATCCGCCATGAGAATGAGTCTGAGTGGTTAAGAGCATCCAGAGGGGTGTGTCCTCATTGTGCGCTGTCATTGGTCGATGTGATTAAGAGTTTATTTAAAGAGCGGTTGACACAATTACAAAGTGTTTCTCACCTGAATGTCAAGAAAAGTTCAAGTAAAAATACCGACAGTTTGAAACTCTATACGGAGGAAATACAATTTAACGAGGATTAAGTGGTGGGCAACCATCAAATACCCGACAAAAACAAAATGTTAAAACTCAGTGGTAACAGCCTGGGAAAGATTTTCAGTGAAAGAGACAATTTCAAAATATAAAAAAGTTTAGTGAGATTATCCGGAGCAGTAATGTCCACGCAGGAAGAATAATTCGCAATTGGAATACACAATCTGAAAAACCTATCTGACAGTAACGATTCTCAGATTCAAATTTTGGGGAGTAAAAACTGATATCTTTTTCAATAAACTCATAAACACTCCGAAGTGAAATGTCTCTCTAAATGCTTTATACTACCGAAAGCTGCTGTACTTCTAACCAAGTAAGTTTTTATTGCCATTAACATTAAGAGTGAATACCAAACACATATATCTTCCCTTTAAATTGGTTTTTATTTATTCCAGAGACCCCATCAGTGATTCCACTGTTCTTCTCCCTGAGCTCTCGGAGACACACAGAATTCCACTCACAACCAGACTAACACCAGACCAAACATCCCTTTAAAAAAAAACACCTAAAAAACCCAGAAAAAACGGTTATTATAGAAATGTAGAGACCAATCTTATTTGTACCTCCGATTTGACTTTGTTCTCATTTTGGTACGTCTTCTGAGCTTGTAGTAGTGCCTTGTAATCCTCTTCAATTTTAGCCTCGATGGGGTTAAGAAGTTCCTTCCTGAAAGCATGTAACTAAAAATAAAATTAAAGAAAAATAAGACGTTAAGTGAAGACATACTGGGAAAATTTAAGTAAAACAATAAAAATCAGAGAAAACGGAAACAAAATTAACCTACCCATAGAAATGTATTGAACCAGGGCATGATCCCTGGCTATATACAGCAGTATGGTTATATGACTTCTGACTGGCGCCATCCACCCCAAACAAAGATGATTGACAAAATAAGGAGGTCGCAAACATTAGGGCAAAATAGATCAGCAGGTGCAGCACTTGCGCGTACATAAATCCAGAGGTGGCTGGTTCAAACCCTGCTAAAGTCAATTTGTCTTTGTTTACCCTAATTTGATTTGTAAGACCCAGTCATTTTTACTTTTAGATTTATTTCTTGATAAAAAAAAAGTCAACAAAAACATGCTCTTTAAATTACATCTTTGAACTGGTCTTTTGTGCACAGGCAGAAATGGTCTTTAAGTGATCAAATCTAGAATGCAGAAGATCAAATATTTAAATCCCATCTGAGGTTCACATGGAGTGTTTTAACCTGCAGAAAGCACTGAATAGGGGAAAACAAACTTATTTATTTTTGTATACATGGTACAAGAAGTACAATTTTGAGTAAAATGTGTCTCTTATGTGACAGTTCATTGGTTAAAATTACTTCAAAAATCCTTGATGATTGGTTGATATTTCAGGCTGACCTGGACATAGTTACGGAATAACCGGCCAATCAGAACAGGGTACGTCATGTTACTGCCAGGTATGTACAGGTACATGTATGACCATAGAGAAAGGACGACTGATAAAAACGTGATACACACAAACTAATCTAGAATGCAGAAGATCAAATATTTAAATCCCATCTGAGTTTTAACCTGCAGAAAGCACTGAATAGGGGAAAAAAAACTTATTTATTTTTGTATACATGGTACAAGAAGTACATGTCTTAAACAATTTTGAGTAAAATGTGTCTTATGTGACAGTTCATTGGTTAAATTTACTGTAAAAATCCTTGATTGGTTGATATTTCAGACTGACCTGGACATAGTTACGGAATAACCGGCCAATCAGAACAGGGTAGGTCATGTTACTGCCAGGTATGTACAGGTACATGTATGACCATAGAGAAAGGACAACTGATAAAAACGTGATACACACAAACTAATCTAGAATGCAGAAGATCAAATATTTAAATCCCATCTGAGTTTTAACCTGCAAAAAGCACTGAATAGGGGGAAAAAAACTTATTTATTTTTGTATACATGGTACAAGAAGTACATGTCTTAAACAATTTTGAGTAAAATGTGTCTTATGTGACAGTTCATTGGTTAAATTTACTGTAAAAATCCTTGATGATTGGTTGATATTTCAGGCTGACCTGGACATAGTACGGAATAACCGGCCAATCAGAACAGGGTAGGTCATGTTACTGCCAGGTATGTACAGGTATGAATGATAAAAACGTGATAAACACAAAGGGGCCAGGAAGTCAAACTGGCGTGCATCAAGTGGAAGTTTATGTTTTCGTCCAGGGAACTAGATTTACCGCAATGATCTTATTTGAACTGTGGGTTAAGTTTATTGTTCTTGGTTACATCACATTTTGCAACTGCAGGTCTCAAATGAACTGACGCATCTACAAACAGTAGTGGTTGCAGGTGCCTACCGCTTTAGCCTTGGTTTTTCACAGTGCACTTAAGAGCTTTATTTCAAAAACTTGTTTTAAATTTTCCCCATTAAAGTGCCCTTTATCAGCGGTGTAGACAAGACCTTTTGTCAGTTGGGAGGTACATGGGAGGGCATAACTTTTCAGTGGGAGGGAGGGGCAGAAGACCTGGTTTTGGGTAAGGGGGGGGGGGGGTGTCATGCATGAGTTACAAGCTTTTCAGTTTTTGTTTAAACATGTATCGTATATAAAGGCATACAACACACAGACTTAATCAGGTTTAGTTTCTAGTTTAGATATTTTTTTTTTTTTGTGTGGGTGGCCCCCCACTCAATTATTTTATATTTTTGGAGGGGGGCAATATCGGAATTTGTTGTTGGGAGGGTCCCTATTATCTTGTGCCCCAAATGGTCGATTGAGCTTAAACTTTCACATGTTTGTTCCTTGATGTTGGGTCACATCAAGTGTGGATACTGGTCTTTGACAATTACCAATGCCTTCAGTGTGAAGTACGAAGCAATTATGGATAGTGTCTCGTTCATGGACAAACATGCCATGACTGGGACCCGGACCCACTCTCTGACTACACCAGGGCCCAATTTCATAGAGCTGCTTAAGCAAGAAATATTGCTTAAACAGGATACCAGTCATAAATGGTACATGTGACATGGTATTTTGGCTGGTAACCTTATTCTGGGAAGCGTAATTATTTTGTGCTTAGCTACTTTTTGTGCTTAAGCAGCTCTATGAAATTGGGCCCAGAACTTGCGTTGCAATGACACTCCATTATTATCAAGACATTTGTGTTCACCTGTTTTTCCCTCAAACTAAATTTGGGTTCTAGATATTTCGTGCAATTGTAAGATAGTAATGTTTGGATGGCCCTTGACCCCGTTTCCTGTTGAGAGTGAATTTGCACAAGTGTTTCCGACCAATATTTCCTAAAACTGATCAGAGGGGAAAAAAGTAGCTGCTGCTAGTGTACACGTACACACAGGATGCCTTTCTAGAATAACATGTTCTTTGTCGACACTTACAGTGCAGTTGCAATTTGCCTGTAACTTGTTCAGTGGCTGGCCAGCAGGACCAGTTAGCTTGCCATTTCACTAGTCCCCCAGCTTTGTCACTAGTCCCCTTTTTCATATTAAAAATAGGAAAGCTTTTCAACACTGACCTAGCCAACAGGGCCCAATTTCATGGCTCTGCTTACCATTTTTAAGCAAAGAATCGACCCTTACGGAAGCAGGGAATTCCGCGCTTACGCCAAGCCCATTTCAAATGTTACTAAGCATTCTTAGCTTACACAGCTACTGCAGAAATTCGGCACTTGCCCTCCAAGCAAAGAATGGTGATCACAAGCATAGAATTCGGTGGTAAGCAGAGCCATTTTGACTGGTCCTCGGGTGTTTTATCTAGAGCATTTGGCCAGCGGACCAGCGGTCCGCACCTCTATTAAAGGAGAATACTAATTTGTTCCACCTTAATTTGTTCAAAAGTTGAATACATGCAGATGTGGTGTATTTTGGGTTGTTCATTGGGCCTGGTTATGCCGGTATGGCCAAAATTATGGCCTATGTGTATTCCCGGCCTGACATGCGTAGACAATTAAATATAGGTATCGTGTACTGTAAACATAAAGGAGATTTGGTTCTCCTGGGAACTTTTGCCTTTTGTCTTCTCTTTACTTACTGTGATTTCTCGTTCAGCTTCTATTTGTTTGTAGGTTTCAGCAATTTGTAGCAGTGACTGACCTGCAAGAAGCATAATCGAACAAAATGTAGACATACATGAACATGTAGACATACCCTGGGGCATACAGAACAACAGAATAGACAAAACACAATTAAAATTCATCATGCACAATGTGGACTGATCAGAAAAACCGATAATCATTCTGAATAGCAAACCCACGACCCTAACCTCGTCTGAAGAAAATGACTCTGGAAAGTAAAGTTTCATTTCTCTACTTTACTCATGTTTAACTGTATTTCAGTCATAAGATTTGCTTTTTAAAACGCACTTTATTTCATTGCGACTATGTACAAAAATCAGGGCCTGACTTCATAGAGCTGCTTACAACCGATTTTATGCTTACTGTTCGACTTCTATTGCATAGCGCTGCTAACCGTAATCACATAGAAAGCCATGCTAATCTTCCAATGCAAATTCATGGCATCTGCCTGGACAAATTTTTCTGCTAAGGCAAGTCAAAAAATTTGCTTGACATTAAGCAGCTCTATAAAATCAGCCCCTGCTAGAACACACAGCTCTGTGTTGCAGTCACTCTGTGGACATTCGTTTGTTCTGAATACGAAAGGAAAATCCTATTCTTCAACACTGTAAAAAACACTCTGTGGACGTGTGTAAGTCCACATATATTGCTTCAAGTCCCTACATTAAGTGGACCTCTTTTGTTCTTAGGTCCACACTTCGTATGTAGCGTTAAAACACACACCACTAGTAGTGGTAGTGACTACTGCACAAGAAGTAGGTCTGTAATTGAAATATTTTTTCAATCAGAAATAATTGATACAACAAACATCTCAGTGATCACTTTTAACAGCGGTCTGCTGGCCAAATTGCCAGTTCAAACACCTGAGAGAACCAGTTAAATTCCATCCAAATGGTCCGACAGATAATTTGTTTTTTAAACAAAGCTAAAGCATAAAGTAAACCACTTGATGGGGCAGATCAGTCTTACACAAGTTCAAATTCCAACCACTGTGTAAATGATTGAAGACGGACCAGAGAAAAAGCTCGCGGGTAAGCGACACAGCAAGCTAAAGTTCTCTTTCTGGCTATTGAAAGAAAAAGTTCCTTTCTCAAAGGAAAAAAGTTTAGGGTAAACCCTTCACTTTGTTATCTCATTTTGTGATCAGTGATCGCAGAATTGAAGTCAACATTGGACTGGAAAGAAAATTTAATTTTAGGCACCGTTTCAATCAGAAGGTTTTCAGTGTGTTTGGATTAGATTCTTAGGAGACATTTACAACGCCTAGATCAAACATTCTCACTTTCTCTGTAAACAGCCAAACAAAACATCGCATGAAACCATTCCATTCCTTTGTTTGCTCACTTTTATCAAGGTGTACAAGTGGGGATTCAAATTAAACTGCCCTGTGAGCTATTAACTAGACGTAGAAGTACAGGCGCGGATCCAGGGGGGCCCCAGGGGGCACGTGCCCCCCCCCCCCCCCCCCCCCCCGGGTAAAATTTGAAAAAAAAATATATATATATATTTTTGTTACTATCTGCCTGCTTAAAAATTAGCCACAAGTGTGTGTGGTGTCTTTTCCCCAAGCGGCAGGATGGATTTCTTTTTCATCCTATGCCTATCAATTTGTTTCTTTCTGCCAAAATAAATCTTTCATGATATGTCACTTGTAATTGCTTAGATTTGCACGATAACATAAGCGTTTGAAACCTGATGTGCCAATTTGTCCTGGATAAAGTATATTTCATGTCGTTCTGGCATTCAAGTAAAGACTATACACTAAGCTTGAACTATATTTTTTGAATGAATATGCATGAAACCAGATATTGCAGCGACCAGATCCAAACGCGAGATTTGTGGGATTAACAGTTTCTTTGAGTAAAATTAGAAGATTGGTATGGATCAGAAGAGCTTAAAAAGTGTGTCTATTTCTCGGTTTCAGGCACACAGAGGCTTGATTTTTTACCCCTCAAAATGCCAAAAGCTCAGAGCTTCCGGGGGCTTCGCCCCCTGGACCCCCACCGGGGCCTCACCCCTGGACCCCACCATCAATGTTACAGAAATTTTTCCAGTAAACTAAGAAGATTTATATAGATCTGATTTCCAAAAAGAGTGTGTCTATTTCTCTGTTTTAGGCACATGGAGGCTTGGTTTTTCACCCCTCAAAATGCCAAAAGCTCAGAGTCAGAGCTTCTCCCCCGGACCCCCACCAGGGCTTCGCCCCTGAACCCCCACCATCGATGTTACAGAAATGTTTCCAGTAAATTTAGAAGATTTATATGGATCTGATTTCCAATAAGAGTGTGTCTATTTCTCTGTTTTAGGCTCATGGAGGCTTGATTTTTTACCCCTCAAAACGCAAAAAGCTCAGAGCTAAATGCATCAAAATGTAACACAGTCGAAATGAAACTCTGCTAAATGCATCAAAATGCAACACAGCGGTTCTATTACACATTGGTTTACACAACCTTGGCAATGGGAATACCCTCTGCTAAATGTACCAATATGAATTTAAGTTTGCTGGGGACTGTGGATGGACATGCTAAAGCCATGTAGAACCCTAGGCTCAATTTCATAGAGCTGCTTAAGCACAAAAAATAGCTAAACACAATAAAATGTTGCTTACCAGAAAAAGGTTACCAGCCAAACTACCCCGTCACATGTACAATTTGTGACTGTATCCTGCTCATTTCTGCTTAGAATAAAATTTTAAGCAGCTCTATGAAATTGGGCCCTGGTGGGGAATGCACAGCACAGTGCGACAGAGTATGGGATTTTGAGGAATCCAGCCAGCATAAATGGACATCAATCATCCGATGTGGTGGTCAAGAAGTCAATTGAATTGGTACATTTATGGTAAAGGACAAGACAGATGGTATTTCAACCCTAAATCGAAATGTCAGAAACATCAAAACCACAACAGAAACCATTTTGTGTGTTCTTTGTTCAAAGACCTGATTCATAACTTCACATTACTTCAAAATGAAATGACTCACAAAATGCTTTAATACAATCGAAAGCTGCTGTACTTCTTCTAACCAAGTAAATTTGTATTGCCATTAATTTTAACCAAAGTATACCTTCCCTTTAATAAGCACTGTATATTCAGTGCTTTCCCAAGTCAGAAATTACTAATTTATAGCGTTTACTCACAAATATTCAAAACCAAATCTAATAGGGCTTTTCACAGGGTTGTTTTTGTGATTGGCTTGAAAGTAGATTGGAATTTCACAAATAAATATTGTGTGCATTGTCCTTCTTGTTGATTAGAAATTGTTATGCATTCTCGTGATGTTTTATTAGAATGCAAGTTTGCTTAGGGCAACCCCCGCAGACTTGTGACAAAATACTGGTGGGCATTAGTCATTTTTATTGTACCAAAATATAAAAGGCAACTATAACTAGTAAACTTGCAGGTACAATCAGGTGTAAATCTCCTATGCATCCCTCCAACTCTACTCAAGCTTCATCATCATCAACAGTCCAGCATTCGAGTATACTGCTCGTAACATCAAGACCACACCAGCTCTTTTTCAGAGCCAACACTCCTCCCAAAGAGATTTTACACATTTTGTTTATGGTTGTACCCGCAAGAGTACTAGTTATCTTCTTATTTTCCCACACCTTGCACAGCTTCAAACATTACTTAACTCTTTCAGTGCCAAGGTCGTACATGTACGATCTATTTTACGTAATACGAAAGCGCCATTATCGTACATATGTACGATCTCTTTTACGTACTCAAAAATGTCATCAATCGTACATGTACGACCCGTAATATACAAGTTATCACAAGAGGGCATTAATATCACTCAAGAATGTACTTTTGGATGTACCAACGCAACACAAATCAGCAAGATACATTTTGTTTGGTACCAACGCAACACAAATCAGCAAGATACATTTTGTTTGGTGATACAGACTTTTTTTTTACAGAATTTCGAAAAACCTAAAAATGCTGGGCATTTGAGGTTCAAAACGCAAACAAAAAGCACGCACTGAAAGAGTTTATACAATGTACTTTGTATAGTTCAATCTATAGGAACATAATTTCCGAGTATGAACACATGTCATAACACTTAACAGGCGTACCATAACTGCGTACATGATTGGTTGGTATATGTAAATCATCTATGAGTGTAGCCATGTACATGTGTGAATGCATTATTATGCAGTCATCAGTGGGTATCCTTTCATTCTACCTGCACAGAACAAATTGAATATATCGCCATTTTGATTAAACTATCCCGAGTATAACAACCTTGTGGGGGTAATACAAGGTCACCAATTCAGTTTGGAAAAAGCAAAACAAAAACCAACAACAACAAGACACATCTGAATAACAATCATTATCTGAAGATGTGTAGTTGAAATTTTAGTGTCCACCCTGAATTGATAATTGTTGGGCAATGTGCATGGAGTGTCAAGTAGATATTGTACTGAAGAGCAGACGACCATATTGCTACACAAATTTATGCAACAAAACTAATCAAAATTCCTGCAATTACATTTAACCCCTTTACTGTCTGACCATTCTCAAATGAGTTTATTCATTTGTTCTTTCTTGAATTATTTAAAAAAAATAACCCTCAAAAATGGGTGGAAAAAGTTACCTACCTTTTCCATCAATTTTTGATTGAAGTTTGAGAGCAATTAGAAAATTATTAGTTATCAACTCCAATTATTTTCAGTATTAAGCCATGAATTCAGTTCTTAAAACAAAGGTTAGTAATAAACAAAATTTATATCATTATTTGAGGGAGAAACAAAAAAATACCAGGTGAGATTTTTAGAGTTTAGTTTTAAAAAGACATGCAACTTGAAAGGAGCACTTTTGCAAAGACTACAAGACCCAGCAGTAAAGGGGGAAAAAACAAATACAAAAATGTATATAAAAAACATGGCAAGCACTTAAAATGAAAACAAACTATTGTGAAAATATTGTATGCTCTACCCTGCTCTTCATATGAACAATTCACTTCATACCTTTATGACTGTCATAAACTGAACCATTTATTGTTTCATGTATGTGCTGAGTCTACAAGTATAAATGCATTATCGAGGTCAGATAGATTACAAACAAAAAGATGTTTTCATTAGTGATAACTGGGTATCTTAAGTACATAAATTTACACTATACTTTTATCTTCACTGAACACATAATCGTATTGACCCAATCCACCAGGGCCCAATTTCATGGCTCTGCTTATCGTAAGCAAAGAATCGGCGCTTACGGAAGCAGGAAATTCCACGCTTACGTCAAGCATATTTCAGGGGTTAGCAGGGAAATTTTGCTTGTGTGCTTGCGTAGTCCACGTTACTAGGCATTGTACGCTTACACAGCTAGCGCAGAAATTCGGCGCTTGCTCGGTAAACGGAGAATGGTGATCGCAAGCGCAGAATTCAGCGGTAAGCAGAGCCATGGAATTGGGCCCTGATGTCATCAACACAGTAATCTCTGTTGCACCATTTCGGTAGTCAATGTCCCCATGTGTTATATATCGCACATTTTATAGGCGATGCAGTGTTTAAACGCTAACCATATTTTTGCGTGAAATTCTACTCCTAAAATGGTGAGCATGGCAGACAATACCCGCATGTGACATTGGTGCAATAGTTGGATGTTAAACTACAAACTGCACAATATGAAACTTTGGGATGCAAGATGCCAGCAGAAAGTACTGGTTCATTTGCCATTTGTTCAAGTCGGCCATACTCTACTTCCTCAGAGCATGAGCCCAAGTTCAATGTGTCTCATGTATTTTACACATAGTCTCCTTCTGCCACCTATAAACCTGAGCCCAATTTCATAAACCTGCCCAAGCACAATGAGTTGTAGCACAACAAAATATTGCTTAATACCAGGACCCAATTTCATAGAGCTGCTTAAGCAGATAATATTCCTTAACAATTGTCTGCTAAGCAGAAATGAGCAGGATACCAGTCAACAATTGTACATGTGACATGGTAGTTTGGCTGGTAACCTTATTCTGGTAAGCAAAATGTGGTTGTGCTTAGCTACTTTTTGTGCTTAAGCAGCGCTATGAAATTGGGCCTTGGAACTTTCCAGAATAAAGTTACCAGCCAAAAATACAATGTCATATACATATACCGTTTGTAACTGATATCCTGCTCGTTTTTGCTCAGCAGTAAAATATCAAGCCAAATTTGTATATTATTCATCATCTGAAAAGTTTCAAGTTGATCAAGACAACACAGTACCACAACTTGGCAGAAATGCTTTCCGAAGATAAGTGTGAGCCTAAAATATTCTTTATTTTGAATGCCTCTTGGCATTTATAATCAAATCTGACTCCACTTCTTGTTCAAAGCACAACAAGAATAAGGTTACCAGCCAAAAATACCATGTCATATGTACCATTTGTACCATAGGGTTACTTTGTAAAAAACCTTATATGCAGAGGGGAGAGTCATTTCAGACAAAAACGTCTGAATTTTAGAAGGCTTGTAGAAATGGTGACATTTCCACCTTTTATTGAACCCCCTGGAGGGTTTGTAACTTTCAAGGGGCTTCTGTGAACATCACCCTCAGTGTTAGCTAGAGAAGTAAATCACAGAGCAGATTTTGCTTCATATCTGAAGAAAATAATGTCAGCTACTTTTTTTTCACCGAGGCAGACATAAAAAGGTCTAAACTCAGGTAAAAGTTTGAAAATTTCTCATCCATGCTTTATATGCCAAAACCAGCGCATGATGCTTTGGTCAGTTATAACGCTCACACACACACACACGCACACACAGAAACCAGTCAAAAACATCTGCCAGACCAGAATAAACTGCTGGATGATTTCCTGTGAGACTCAAAAGACCTTCACCACATGTTCTGGTTTCCTTGCTACAAAGTGTCAAAAATTACAACCTGGAAATCAGCATGAAAGGCCAGAGTTTTTTTTTTTTTATGAGTTTTTACATTGCATGGGGAACAATGTTTGTACAGTTCACAATGAACACAGAGGGTCTTCTGTCAATGTGCAATGCTCACTATGCTGAAGAAGATGTTGCAAGAACAGAAGTCCAGGGGAGAGTCTGTAATTTATTGAGAGAGTTGCATCAACTTGCGAGTTGGTTGAATGAAGCCATTTTTGGTCAAAAAACGCTCATGCACGAAAATGATGCCAGACTAGACCGATTGGGTTGTGCTGCAAAAGGACCCAGAATGGCATCCAGCAACCACGTGACCAAAGAAAACTGGTCCATTCATGTCGCAACTCTCTAGACACACAACTTTGAAGAAGTCATCCAGAATTGGGTTCACTGTATATCCAAATAGTGTCATTATCACAACATGAATCCATCAAGCATCATTAGATAACCTATTGCTTTCAGGCCATATTTATGACTAACATAGAAAGGGTAGTTCATTGTGTTAATCATTTCGTTGACTGTGTACTTCACTAGAAATTTGTGTCTGAAGGGAACATATAAAATGTTATGAAGCCAAACAAAATAATAACCCAATGTGATGTGTTTTACTTAAGTGCACATCAAAATTTCTTTGATTTTCACAGGGCATTTTTACCTTTTCCCCAAATTACAATTTTTGTGAACTGATAAAGGCATACTGCCCTATTTGTTTACACATTTCATCACGAATATGTGGTTTGTTTTGTTTGATTGCAGTTCCCTGGATCAAACTGATAAAGTACTGATATGAAACATCTATAAATAAAACAATTGAAGGACTTGCAATGGGTTCAAAGAACAACTAAATCTCATTTTCCCAAAGGACAACATTTGGTTAAACTTTTAGTTCCCAAATATTTCAGTCGAATTCTTTTTTAAATCTGTCAAAATACTCAGAAAATATCCATTATGAGAACAACAAAAACTGCAGTGCAGGCCTGGAATTTTTATATTTGAGAGGGCAAGGTAATTTTCCTTTTGCAAAGGGCACTTTCATCGGAAAAGTCTATGGGAAACTTTTGAAGGGGCACCAAGGCCAAGACCGGGGCAAAAGAGGCCATGACCTCTTTGGCTTTCGTGTAATTCTAGGCCTGGTGTAGTAAACAGTTTTTACTCACCTAGCTGCCTGGCACTTTTGCTTTCACTCGCTAGCTCTCCAACTCTCATCAACGCATCATAGTAGTCTTTGGCAACTTGAGTCACATCTGGAGAAAGAAAGACCACAAAAACACATTAAAAACAGCGTCTGGCCAAATGATTTCAAACAAGATATGTAAATGTGGTTAAATTTTATCCCTATTACAGTGAAGTTATAAATTAATGACTGAAACCATTGTAATCAATGACTGTTATTACTAAAATCATTGACTGAAATCACTGAAATCAATGACTGAAATAAATGAAATCAATTACTGATATCAAA
Organism: Leptasterias polaris; assembly: GCA_037783415.1. Lineage (NCBI taxonomy): Eukaryota > Metazoa > Echinodermata > Asteroidea > Forcipulatida > Asteriidae > Leptasterias > Leptasterias polaris. Next base: position 4,615,083 of record JAZGTN010000077.1, read on the forward strand.
GAAAACATTGGCTAAAATAAATCAGTAAAATCTATTAAATCAATGACTAAAATCACTGAAATTAATGACTAAATCAGTGAAATCAATGACAGAAATCAATGAAATCAACTGGAGTTACTTTTCAGAGGGTAAAGGTTCTAAATAACTTAATTGTAATTGTGCAAAGTTTTGGTATGTACCCTCGACTAAGCTACATGTAGCTGAAATAAATAATCCATTAAAAAAAAAAATCAAATAATTAACTACTCCCGATAACACAAGGGACAATCATCTTCAAGTACATGCTACTATTTGAACATCAAAAGCCAACTAGGCTAATGGCTTGCCTGAACACATGCAAACGAATACTGCCCATGGCCTTAAAATACCAAGGAAAAAAACCAAAAAAGCAAAACAAACCTGACAGACCTAAATGGAAAAAGAAAAATACTAATAAGAATGTGTATTTTTCATTCACTTTTTGCATGTGCATCTGCTATAATGTGAGATTAACACAAATCTTTCATCCTTAATTTGAAGTACTTGTCGTTGTACATGTCTGGTTAGATCATTTCCATGTAGCCTTGATCCATGGTAAATTGTGTTGGATCAGAGGTTGATTTCAATTCCTTAAACCGTGAATAATCTGTGGGAATATAACAGGTAGATCTGCCTGTAATTGGATTGGAAATGAGGCCCTTTTTACATAAAGCTACCAATGGCAGGTTACACACATGTATGAATCAGGGCCCAACTTCATAGAGCTGGTAAAGCAGAGAATATTGCTTAACCATTTTCTGCTTAGCAGAAATGAGCAGGACACCAGTCACAAATTGTACACGTGACATGTTTGTTTTGGCTGGTAACTTTATGCTGGTAAGCATAATTTTGTTATGCTTGACTACTTTTTGTGCTTAAGAATCACCATGAAATTGGGCCGATGTATTCACACAGCGCACATTTGTATTCCTTTTTTTTACAGCATTGTACAAGTGTATAGCCTACATTCCATTTTTGTTACGTTATACTGTATATATGAGTTACAAACATTTATGTAAGGGCTACATGAGTGTCTCATACATGTAGTTCAAAAACTTTGCAAGCCTGTTTGAAAAGCATTATATTGACAATCCTTCTATATCCTCTTGAACGAAATACACAGGTTTGGACACAAAGTGGATCATTTCTTTCTCCCTTTGGTGACTGCTTTACTTTCTTTCAAGAAAAATTTGAAGGCTGAAGGAGGTTTTGAGAAAATCCTGAGAAATAACATACCTGTAAAAAATAAGTCTAATTACATTTAAATCACTTTCAATGCCTTTCTGAAAATACCAGTTGTACTGAATTTTCATGCCAAAATATTTTTAAAACCAACAAAATTTCTTAAAATCGTAGGTGTCCTCGCAAAGTCCTTGCTGCGAACTTTGCATTCATGGGCTGGAGACTAGACATTTTTCCGGCGATCGTAGAGTTACATCGTAGAATGATTAAATACATTACAATTGTCGTACACGTACATGCTCTTTCAATCTTATAGGTATCTTTCTCTGTGATGTCAACCTCCCAATTATTGATTTGTTGAAACCAGGGAGAAACCATGTGTCGTTCTGATACACATGAATGAACACCCAGGAAGGTCAATTAAGAAATCAATGCGTCCGTTTTAAAAGCAAGTAGAGGTTATCACATCTCCAACACTTTGCTTAGAACTTCATCTTGTTGTTCATATAGGCCTATATTATACCAGGGCTCCAACTTATCACACTGAACCACTGGCCCTAGGCCAGTAGTTTCAGTGTCGGGCCAGTAAACTCAAGACTGGACAAGTCCGACGGTCTTGTAAATTTTCAATTGAATAATAATACCTCACTCTGTGTAAAATTGTATTCAAATGTTGACTTTGAGTCTGATAAAATACCTTTCAATTGTATTTAGTAAATGAAGTATTCATACTCATGAAGACAAATGAGATAAATCTTCTCTCTCATGTATTTGTGCTTGTTCAAATAAATGTATGTTAAAGGTATTATACAGGATTGGCAGAGCTGACAAAATAATCACAGACAGTGTTCATGTTTTGTGTAATCAACCACATACATGAAATAACAAACCTGTGAAAATTTGAGCTCAATTGGTCATCGAGGTCACGAGAAAATAGTGAAAAGAGACCAGATGTGTTTTCTGTTTTTCAAACATCGAGTTTATTATCGCGCGCGATAAAAACTATTGTTTTACTCATTTCTCAGAAACGATAGCATTTTAGGCAGAAATATTTTAAGGAACCCTTTCTACCATTACTTACTTTAAATCATGTAAGTTATGTGTGAATCTGTGAACATTTGTGTTTTTCGATCTTACCAATAGTGTACAGCCAGGGCCTTTAAACTGTGCCAGGATGCTTTTTTTGTCATTTTGATTCTAGTGTTGTAAAAACTATTCTGGTCTGGTTAACAGTTTGAGTAACAAGCCCTGTGGTCTTGTGGAGTTTACCCCCAATTTCAAACACTGAAATTATACGTGCATACGTGCAGAGTATTTTGTGTGTGACTCGGACTGCCCTAAAAATGACCCAATTCCAGGACTGTTGGTTTAGTGGGGAAAAACATCTACAAGAAGTTCAGTGCTAAGAATTTAAATAAACAACCAAATAGCTATTTGAAAAACATTAAAAACATCCAAAGTGCCATCAACTTATTATGTAAAAACATGAAAACAGAAATTAAAAACAGAACCTATATATTTTAGAAAGTAAAGTTGTATTGTGCTGCACAAAATTGAAACTGAAAGATGATTCATTTTTCCCATAAATGTTCATTGTATAATTCAACAAATGTCAGCATACAATGACCTTTCACTTGTCAAACATCCAGGTTACAACTATGTACATTGTAAATCCAAACACAACATTTGCAAATTTTGTCTGTATGATTTCGAAGAAAAAAAAACACCAAAAATACAAATATTTTTCTATGCTTATCAGCACCTTTTCTACCACTATAATCCTTGCATGTAAAACAATTTTCCCCCAAAATTGATGGTGAATTCCCCGAGACAAGAGCAAATATTATTACTTGCAATCACCTTCTTGACAGTATGCAAAATTATTCCATTTACGCACATCCTAAACCATGCAAAGACTTCATCGATGTAAACGCTCATGCATTATGAGCGAGAGTTACCATGCCGACGACGTATGACTTTCTTTCATTCTTATTTGTTTAAGTTCATTTTTCTTACAAATTCTAGGAGGATATATTATCTTATTTATGAATAGATAAGATTGAGGTTGAAATATGGGAAGGACACTGGTTAAGTGCAAAATGGTTTGTAAATGCAAGCGCAGATTTCCATGGGTTAAGTGCGGAACTCAATGTTTTGTAAGTGTAAGCGTAGTACTCAATGTTTTGTAAGTGTAAGCGCAGTACTCAATGTTTTGTAAGTAAGCGTAGTACTCAATGTTTTGTAAGTGTAAGCGCAGTAATCAATGTTTTGTAAGTGTAAGCGCAGTACTCAATGTTTTGTAAGTGTAAGCGCAGTACTCAATGTTTTGTAAGTAAGCGCAGTACTCAATGTTTTGTAAGTGTAAGCGTAGTACTCAATGTTTTGTAAGTGTAAGCGCAGTAATCAATGTTTTGTAAGTGTAAGCGCAGTAATCAATGTTTTGTAAGTGTAAGCGCAGTACTCAATGTTTTGTAAGTGTAAGCGCAGTACTCAATGTTTTGTAAGTGTAAGCGCAGTACTCAATGTTTTGTAAGTGTAAGCGCAGTAATCAATGTTTTGTAAGTGTAAGCGCAGTACTCAATGTTTTGTAAGTGTAAGCGCAGTACTCAATGTTTTGTAAGTGTAAGCGCAGTACTCAATGTTTTGTAAGTAAGCGCAGTACTCAATGTTTTGTAAGTGTAAGCGCAGTACTCAATGTTTTGTAAGTGTAAGCGCAGTACTCAATGTTTTGTAAGTGTAAGCGCAGTACTCAATGTTTTGTAAGTGTAAGCGCAGTACTCAATGTTTTGTAAGTAAGCGCAGTAATCAATGTTTTGTAAGTGTAAGCGCAGTACTCAATGTTTTGTAAGTGTAAGCGCAGTACTCAATGTTTTGTAAGTGTAAGCGCAGTACTCAATGTTTTGTAAGTGTAAGCGTAGTACTCAATGTTTTGTAAGTGTAAGCGCAGTAATCAATGTTTTGTAAGTGTAAGCGCAGTACTCAATGTTTTGTAAGTAAGCGTAGTACTCAATGTTTTGTAAGTGTAAGCGCAGTAATCAATGTTTTGTAAGTGTAAGCGCAGTACTCAATGTTTTGTAAGTGTAAGCGTAGTAATCAATGTTTTGTAAGTGTAAGCGCAGTACTCAATGTTTTGTAAGTGTAAGCGCAGTACTCAATGTTTTGTAAGTAAGCGTAGTACTCAATGTTTTGTAAGTGTAAGCGCAGTAATCAATGTTTTGTAAGTGTAAGCGCAGTACTCAATGTTTTGTAAGTAAGCGTAGTACTCAATGTTTTGTAAGTGTAAGTGTAGTACTCAATGTTTTGTAAGTGTAAGCGCAGTACTCAATGTTTTGTAAGTAAGCGTAGTACTCAATGTTTTGTAAGTGTAAGCGCAGTACTCAATGTTTTGTAAGTGTAAGCGCAGTACTCAATGTTTTGTAAGTAAGCGCAGTACTCAATGTTTTGTAAGTGTAAGCGCAGTACTCAATGTTTTGTAAGTGTAAGCGCAGTACTCAATGTTTTGTAAGTGTAAGCGCAGTACTCAATGTTTTGTAAGTGTAAGCGCAGTACTCAATGTTTTGTAAGTGTAAGCGCAGTACTCAATGTTTTGTAAGTGTAAGCGTAGTACTCAATGTTTTGTAAATATAATTTGCAGAAGTCCATGAGTTCAGGGTTTGCCCTTAACTTTTTCAGTGACTGGTCAGCAGGACCAGTTAGCTTGTAATTTCACTAGTCTGTCAGCTTGTTCAATTGTCCATACGTTATATATTCAATAGGGATGCTTTTCACCACTGAACTAGCCAGCCAGACATGTGTTTTAACTGGCATTCGGCCAGCGGACCACTGTTAGGAGAGAACGCTGCAAGTGCAGAATTCTGTCGCAAGTCCCACTGTAGTAAATTGTTCTTTGTTCAACCCTAAAATTATCTAAACTGTAGGCCTACCCAGTCGGTTTCCCTTGTGGATTATTTGATAAGACTAAAACACAAAATTTACACCAGCAGAAATCAGCAAGGTGGCACTTTACTCCCACTCCCCTCCCCAACCCTGTCCAACATGCAATCCACAGCATGACATGAATTTTATTACATCATAACTGCCTCCACCTGTTGTCAAGTTAGTATGACGTCAATCGCAAACTTTAACAACTTTTGTTATTAACATCCCCAGTGCAAACTTAGGAGTATGTCTACACGAGACTAAATCCCATAAATATAGGTGTGGAAACTTCTTATAGATCCAAATACCACCCTCTAGATTGTACTCCCCTAATCGGAACTAACTCGCAGATAAATAAGCACCACAAAGCAAAGACGTTTTATAAGAGCAGTAAAGTTGTCTGGAGATGGTTACTATGAAGGGCCTTGGGAAGAGGTTTGTCTCGATGTGTTTGACAGGTCAACAGATTAAGAATGACTGGGTAAATATCAAGGAGTTTATATTGCCCACAAAACTATGTCAATGTTGTTGCAGCATAGGGAACCCATATTGCCCAATGCTGTATCAAAAACTGCCCAATGCTTTATCAAAAACTGCCCCGCAATTTCAGTCAGGTCTGTGATGCAGTCAACTTTATTTTCTCATTCATTTTCAGGCCTTTATTTTCTCATTCATCTTCAGGCCTTTATTTTCTCATTCATCTTCATAGAGGCACTAGAGGCAATTTTCTCAGTGCCCCTCTGGGCCCAATTTCATAAAGCTGTTAAGCAGAAAATACTGCTTAGCAAATATCTATGCTAAGCAAAAAATGAGTGGGGGACCAGTCACAACAATGTAAACTTTATGGCATTTTGGCTGGTAACCAGTTTCTGCTAAGCAATATTTTTCTGTGCTTAGCAAGTTTTTGTGCTTATTGCTTTATGAAATTGGGCCCTGGTCACAGCCTTGGTGCCCCTTGAAATGTTCCCATAAAAATCCAAGTTTTCTTCATAGAGATGCCCCTTAATATCGAGGAACAAATTCCTAATTGCCCTTTGCATCAGACCTACATTTTGCTTTCAGAAAGATTTTTTCTGCCTAATTTTTACTGAGTAATGTACTAACTCATTCTTTGTATGTTAAAACAAAGTGGACATATTTGTGACTAAAACAGGTACAAGCATCTGCCCATAAATTGCACAATTTCTCATCACTCTTCAAATTAAAATAAATTGTGCAAAGTTGCACAGATTCATCTTAACACATGTATTAATACCACAAAAAGTTGTTATATAATTGTTTATGAATCATTAAAAATGTCTGTTTTACACATGGTTCCTTCCCCCCCCCCCCCCATACACAAGCTGATGTTTTGGGCTGATACTTAGCAAACTGTGGGCCGATACTCAGGCTCTATGTTCAGACAGAGTTGTATGCTCCGATAACCCCTTGAGGCCTGTGATCTACACGATAGGGTTAAGGTTAGGGCATGGTTAAGGTTAGGGTTAGTGTTGAGGTAAGGATTAGGATTGTGAAAATACATTAGGGGTGTTGGAAAATAGAGTTGTCAGAACATTGGTGTGTAACCAGTTGTACACAGCTTATGGTACAATGTACCGTATGTAAATGGTCATGCAGGGCTCGAAAGCTACACTGGACCGCAGGCCAGAGGCCAGTGATTTTAACATTGGGTCAGTAAACTCACGACCGTTAATTTTGTATTTTTCAATTCAACAATAATACCTCTTTAATTTAAAAAAAAAATTGCTCAAAACTTTCCTTGAACTATTTTTGCTTGAAATGCTAATAGTTTTTGAGAAATGGCTAAACAAGTAGCTTTGATCCTGTGAGTCCTAAATCCGAAGTTGTCAACTGTGAAAACACATGTTTTTTCCCACCACTATTTTCTTGTGACTCCGATGACCGACTGAGCTTAAACATTCGCAGGTTTGTTATTTCATGTACATGTTGGGTAACATCACGGTCACACAAAGTGCGGAATATGTCTCTGACAAAATGGCTCTGACAAAACTTATTAACCAATGTTGTCCACATGCTTTATGACTGATGTTTATAGACTTAAGGCAAAGCTTTTACTTCCTCCATGATATGTGTAAAAGTGAAATTTGAGGATTGTGTTCCCACCCAGCACACAGACCCCATTGATTTTACAGTAACATAATTATAGTTTGATCACACCAGATCATCACACCAAGGTTAGCTCCAGGGCCCCCCTGGTGATATCCACTTCCTACCACACAACACCTTTACTTCACTTCCTGGTGTGACACTGCCCCTCCAACAAGACAGATTACAGCTGAACACTGATCTGATTGAAGCATACAGTGTACACAAACCATAACCATTGTCCCAATCAACAGACTCATCAGCAGCCACACAGGGACAGTGACTCAACTCAATTCAATTTGTTTCTACAATGTCAATAAGTACATGTACACACTAATCAATACAGAATAATTTAATAAACATTTCCAATATGAAGGGATATACTACATCCAGTGTAAAGGCCTTGTCACAGAACACAGGGCAATTTTTTTCCAGGCAACTTGGAGGCAACCAACTGCTTTGCATGCACCAGGAACATTTTGGTAGCACAAGAGAAATTCTTTTATCTGTACACTCACTATCCCCTAGGAAAATAATGAGAAAACTGAAATGTGAATGAATTTTTTTATTGCAGATTGCCTGAAACTGGTTGCCTGTAAATTGGCTTGTGTGACAAAGATACAAGAAAAGCAGGCAAATAATGACCGAAATGTGTGAGAGTCATCTTGTGAAAACATCCCCTACTTTTATACCCACCCACCCCCAGAAAGCAACAACTATACCCACCCACCCCCAAAAGGCTACAACAACCACAATTTACAGGCTGATACTGTACTGCAAAAATGAGGGCAATTGCCTCCGTTGCCCCATGTCATTGCCTTGTTGCCCTTTGTTCCAACAGAAATTTACAATTTCTTCTTAGAGAAATTTACAATTTCTCCTTTCCTAAGGAGAAAATGCCGCAGTCCCCTTGCCCTTTACAAAGTACAAAGCATCAGGCCAGAATTTATCAATGTGTACCAGTACAGTACATTTAAAATGTCAGTTGAACATCTTGGATACACAATATGAAGCCTGACAATGAAGGTAGTCATAATTTGTGAGTTCATCATCAAATTCAGACGGTTCTACTAATTGATTGTTCACGCATGAAATTTCACTTGAAAGAGTCATTATTGATTGATTAAAAATAACAATGATGATAATTATGCAATGTACAGTGTGCCACAATTGTTACTATTTTACTTTTTTGCTTGATGATAAAACCAAGTTTTTATGTAAACTAAACTACTAACATTTGCTTGCTTGACTTGAAACCTACATTGATATTCACGTTTTCATTTCAACTTGCAACTCTGACATATTATATTCAGCCAAAATGCCTTATTTTTAAATTCCATAATATACAGCCCTGGAATTACAGTGAGACAACAAAGGCCACTGCCTCTGTTGCCCTGGTGGTCTGGGCCTCGGTACCCCTATAAATATAGGTGTTCCTACATGTATAAACTTCAAGTTTGGGAATGTCCTTTGCAAAATACAAAATGGCCTTGCCCTATCAAAGATGAAATTCCATGCCTGATGCACCCTTACCCCACTGTTGTGTACTCCATAAACATCACCTCTACCCAGCTCTTCCCATTGTATCAACCTTCTATGAGTTACAAGTGTGCCATTTTCTCACCCTCCTTCCCCTTTTTCACTTTGAAGAGTATTTTCTCCCTTTTGCATTGTGTATTGAATTGATAGAATTTTGTATTTCAGAATTACATTTCAAACTTTGTCAAATTGCAATTAACCTTATATTATAATATGGTTGCTTTAAAGGTTCAATTTAATCCCCATGTATCCTCACTGTCTATCAAATGTGCGTATTTGAGCGAACAACAGAAGCCAATTATGCCATTCATTTTACGCCCACTGCAGTTTGGAATTTAAATATTTGTTTAAAGTACTTGTAAGTACAACAGTACCAGTACAACTTGAGCCCAAAACCATGTTAGTTGATCATTTTGTACTCGAGTTGTAGTTAGCGTTGAGTGATTGTGACAGAATGGGACTGACGGTGGTCTTCTCTTTATTAGAACGTGCAAGTCTCGCGAGTATTCAACTATTTTTGGGGGACAACTTTGGTCTCAGTAACATTGCTCTTTAGAACGCATGCAGGAAACAAACTCATGCACAGGTCCAAATGTTTGTATACACAGTCTGTAGGCTATTTAATCCAAGTAACTTTTATTTGTTATAGCTAAGTACATTGTTAAGTACAACCCTCTGGAATTTGCACAGTTTGATTATATCGATTAAAAGTCAATATTGATGTTAATGCTAATAATGTGCACAGCATTATTCAGCATTTAGCTCTGATATGGCCCAATGTCAAAAAGGTGTTTTAAGCAGAAAAAACTACTTGAAATATTTTATAAGAAAAAAATAACTCTTTCAACCCAAAATTATTTGTAATTTACCCAGTCAGTTACCCTTGTGGCTTATTACCCGATATTTGAAACAAAAGTTGCATCCCTTTAAGGTGATCCCTCTGCTGCTGCTTCCCATGTTGTGTCATAAACTTGGGTGTGATCCCGGGCTGCACATATCAGTTCACAAGTTTTATGGATTCTGACTGACACACCCAAACAAAGATATTGACAAATAGAGAGACCGCCAACATTAGGGCTCGATAGCTCAGTTAGTAGAGTGCCAGCAGAGTAATCTAGAGGTCATAGGTTCAAACCCCATTTTAGTAATATTTGTCTTTGTTCAACCCAAAATCATTTCAAATTTACCCAGTCACTTTTCCCTTGTGGTTTATTCCCTGAAATTTACTTTAATCTAATAAAACAATACCAAGGCACCAGTTATAACAGTCGTTTTGGCTGATAAACTGTTCATGCTTGGCAAAAAAATTCTTGGATTAAGTAAATTGTTGATGAAATTGGGTCCAGTACATAGCCACAATAAACCAAACAAACTTTATCAAAAGTCAACCAACTTTGTTGAGAACAGAAACACCCCCCCCTACAACTACAACAATAAAAGCGCCAACGCCATCAGAAGGTTTCACAACAACCATTTCCTTATTTTGTGTTGCTGACCCTAACCACAATTGCAGGGACAGATATTGATCACAGAAATTCACAGGAAGTTAGAGGAACTAGAGTCCTGTCACTCAATTTTTCAGGAAATGGCCCAATGCTAGGGGCTCAATCTGAGCTTCAAATACAGTGAAAAGGCAATATTGCCTAGATGGCTAAATGGCTAGTGCATGTGCAAAATAAGATATGCATTGTCAGAACTTTAGGGAAGTGTTGGATTGATTTCTTCTCGCCTTGAAAAGGAGAAGTTTTAGTGAAGTTAAAATAAAAATGCTTGATTTCAAACCCCCTTTTTTCACTGCGAGTCCAGTCTTTAAATGCTTGATTGGTAATAAAATTAAACTTGTATACTTGTGAAGATAGTGGTTGTTAAAGGCACTGGACACGTTTGGTAATTGTCGAAGACCAGTATTCTCACTTGGTGTATTCCAACATATAATGCATAAAATAACAAACCTGCGAAAATTTGGGCTCAATTGGTCATCGAAGTTGCAAGAGAATAATGAAAGAAAAAACACCCTTGTTGCATTACTTTGTGTGCTTTCAGATGCATAATAAAAGGCTTCAGCAAGAAGTATTTTATTATTTGAGTGAGAAATTACCTCTTTTTCAAAAACTACGTTACTTCAGAGGGAGCCGTTTCTCACAATGTTTTATACTATCAACAGCCAGCTCTCCATTGCTCGTTACCAAGTAAGTTTTTATGCTAACAATTATTTTGAGTAATTACCAAAAGTGTCCGGTGCCTTTAAATCTACTACCAGAATAACACGGCTATTTTATTATTGTATACTTGTAGGATGCTCAAAGAATAATGTTGTTTCAAATATTATTATAGCTTTCAACATTTCCAGCCATAAAGCTAATTGGTAGTTAGTACAATTTGATAAGACAAATATATATTCTTAAAATACAATAACAATAATGATATTGATATGACCATTCAAAAGCTAGGTGTGTTAATCGAATTTGGCCAAAAAAAAAATAATAATAATTTGCAAAGATTTTAATTGTACCTAATTGGGAACACGTAGAACGCTTTTTAAAGGACAACACCAAAAAATTTGGTTTGGACAAATGGTCTGTCACAGCTCTTTCAGTTTAAGGGACGTGACAAAGTGCCATGATTATTGCAGTTATCCAAAATAAGCGTAAAGTCATACATACTTTGTGACGCTTTCTCATATGCTCTTCCGATTGTAATGAGGCTCCGCAATTCTGGATTAAATCCTTCGATCGTGTTCTGTGGGAAATTTAAAAAAACTTACAAATCAACTCAAAAGTCAAAATAGAAAAACATGTTTTATTTGTAGTTCATCATGTTGATCCATGTTGATAAAATTTGCTTCAACAAAACCGGTGAAATGGTACATTCTTAACAAATTTGCAGCGTTGGATATTCTACCAACCGACATGCCTCACATTTGAATGCCTTCTGATGCTTTTTTTTTATCCCCAAATAGGACCTATTACATTCTTCTTTTAATATTTAAATAGTTTTATTTTTATTATTAATATTACAAATTGACTAGATGGATAATATTAGTACTTTTTCTTTTTGTAATTTGTGTGGCCCAAACTAATTTTCTTTTTTTTAAAGGAAAATAGTCAAAAATTGCGGTTCTCTGGCAAAATGTTAATAATAATGTTGTATAGATCGTTTTTGTATTTTTTTGTACAGCGCCATCATGAGCGTTATGCCTGACAGACCAGGATGCTCTAAAAGAAGCCACTGATATTATTATTATGAATGATTTTAACGTCGCCTGTAATTTGTTGAAATATCCACTGCCTTCTTCATTTAGGCCTAAAGCATTTTCAGGATGTTTAGTTAGAGATTCTTAACCTTTTTTCTTGTAATAATTCTATGCTTTAAATTTTATTCCAGAAAATCAACTTTATCTAGGATCAGGATAATCGGCGAACCATGGATGGATATTTAATAATAATCTAGGCTTTGATATTATATTGATCCTGCCAATTATTGAACTATTGAACTAATAATATGACAAATGTATACAAACAGTTACTGCACATGCAATGCATTTTCCTTCCTCCATGATTATGCCATACATTAACCCAAACTGCTGCACTCCTGCAGCTTAAAAAAAAAGGCTAAAATCTGTTGAAAGAACCGCCGTTTTAGTCAATCAGCAGAATATTCACAAACTTACCCGGTAGACGTTTTCCGTCATGCGATGGAACTGTTCACCTGCAGACGCCGTCATGTCACTCAAATCTGCCGCGAACCCCCAGATGAAAAAAAACAAGAAGAGAAAGGACCCTATTCACAAACTACGGTCACACAAGGCACTTCAAAAGCCCCAATTGTGATCGTACAATGACAGTGTTTCGCTATATAAAAGAGTTTGTAATGTGTTTGTGCACCTCCCTATAGCGCATCCACCAAGTCACCGACGAGTGCCAGTCTTGGCTCAAGACTGTGTTTTGAATGTTTTGATACATAATTCGTCTCTTGCACGTTGCACATGTGTGTAATAGTTGTTAACGTAGCGCCCTCGCCCTCATTCTGGACCATACTACTGCCACACGAAAGGCATAGCTATGGGGCGCCGTTTATGACTTTATTACGAAACCAATATAAATAGAATGAAACCAATATATATAAAACGAAACAAAAATATATAGAACGAAATACAAATATATAGAACGAAACAAAAATATATAGAATGATATACAAATACAGTTTTGAACTAAGACTAGTCAAAGACGCACGTTTGCATGAGCGTTTGTTTACAAACGAGACTAAAAGGAAGATACTCTATGCAAATCTGGGTGCTGTATGCTGTTGCATGAAGTGCTTGTCTTTTAGCTGCAATCTAGATAGTATGGTGCCATGCATAAAATAGATGATTTGATATTGTAAATGGGGTGGAAACTATACACAATTGCCTAAATCAAAATGGCGGCTAGCAGCACTACTGCCGATAATCCTTTTTCTCGTGCGAGGTCAAATGAAAACAAATCAGATGTTAAAAGAGATGAAGATGCTTATCGGAAGAAATATGTATCTCTGAAACACAAATGTGAAAGTATACAGCTGGTGAGTCAATTTTGTTCAATGAATCCTGAGTGATTAATCTTTGGTTGAACTGTGTTCGTGTGTGTGACTGGTTAACCAGTTGTGATATGGATTTGACTAGTAATGGTATTCGCACTAATATTTGTAATACGAAAACTAATGTCAATAGTTTTGGTCTGTTTAATAACATTTTAGAAAATAGAAATAAAGACGAAAAATACTTTAAGATGGTTCTGTGATATCTGTGTATGTTCTTGTTTTATGAAGGAAAATGAAAAGTGTTTAAACAGACTGTATTATGTGAAGAAGGCAGTACGGAAGATGTCAAGGGAGAGAAGGTAAGACTGTGAGATTCACCTTCTACACGTTGTAGTTTCCACCATTAGATACACATTTGTTGTAAGTAGAAACAACAAATGTACCTTCATTTATCAATATTCAATCGCTGTGGATTCTGGTTCTTTCAAGATCCTGATCAAATATAGTATTAAAAAAACATTTTTTTTATAATTAATGGTTTTGCTTCTTGTAGGTTTCTGACGACCAAACTGGACAAGTATGGTGACAACTACAAGAATGCTACGCTTACTCTGCCCATTGAGGTCTGTATACCAACATTTGTAATAATGAAACAATGTAACGTTTTCTAAAAATTCATACTTGTTAAAGATTTTAGAATTTAGTCAAGTACAATCTTTTTTCAAGATTATTTATGTTTATTAATTATTATTGTACAAAAGATAGGTGATGTGATTGTGCCTTTGATGATACAATCATGGAATTTGAAAAATTTTGAAATTGCTTTTTATACTACATGTACCATGTATTTTTTCAAAGGAAAAATCTGCCATGGTCTCGTAGCCAAATATCTTTGTCATGACATACTCTGACTGTGGGCCAAATTCCATGCTTGGATCATCAAAGGCACCCCCCCCCCACCCCCCCCCCCCCCCCCCAATATTTATTATTTCCACTACCTGGTCTACTATAAGTGAAAATTTCAGAAACATTTCTGTTGATATTTACAACATCACAGGATGATTCTATGCTACAACTCCTGGGTATAAACAACCCCATAGCACCAAGCTTCCCAGCATCGCGTGGACTGGCTGGTCTCGTCTCCAAATCGCAACGCAGCAAGTCATCTAGGGGGCGCGGGGGACGCGTCGGCCGAGTGGGGCGGCCAAGACTGATCTCAGAGATGACGTCACACGACAACCAACCGTCGGGTCGAGGAGGCAAGAGGAAGAGAATGCCATCTCAAAATAAGCAGGATAAAGAAAAAGGTGACTCTCTCAATAAATTTTGCCAGATTGTTTGTCTTAAGGCCATTTATTGTACATTCTGTAATATATCTAATTCTTGGCGTTCTCACTGCAGGTTTAGTTCATGCCTTCACTGATAATCCTGTGAGCTCATTCCATTGATAAAGTTTGGCAAGCTTTGACAAAATGATGTTTCTCTTTCTCCAGATCCACTTGCCCCCAAGAAGCCGGCCAATGCCTTCTTGATGTTCTGTCAGACAGAGAGGCAGACGATGCAAGGTGAATCTTTTTCCAAGGACCCTGAAGGAGGCGACATGAGCCACCAAGAATTGACTCGCCAACTCGCTAAGAGGTGGAACTACCTGGAAGCCGGCGATAAAGAGGTGGGCACTTAAAGAATGTTCAGAAAATTTGTTTTGCTATGCAAGGAGGAGTAGGGAACCAGTCACAAACTGTATACATTACATGCTATTTTGGCTGGTATCCTGTTTCTGCTGGGCATCAATTTTTTATGCTAAGCATTTTCTATTTGCTTATAATAGTTTATTGAAATTTGGCCGAGAATTGGACATGTGGGATTGTCCACTTAAAGTGCAAATTACACTTTTCGTACTGGATGGCCCAGTCTGGAAGCACGCTTGTGCCCTTTTTCTTTTTCTGCACAATGTTTTGAGCCTCAAGCAGGTCAATTTTATTTAAAGACTCTTCAAGGAAAAACCTAACCTTCTGCAAGATGATTAATAGCTTTTCATTACTTCTTCATCCAATTGCAGACTTACTACACAATGTATGAACGAGATAAGGATAGATACCACAAAGAAATGAAGGAGTACATCCAATCCAACAACCTGGATCCACCCCAGGCGACAAACCTCACACCACAACCCCAAACGGACACGGTCACGGCCAGGACAGGATCCATTATGAACGGCCAGACTATTCCGAAAAAGGAGCCAGTTACTATCAAAAGTGAACCCATATCAACGAGTAGTTATAGTTCATCAACTACCACACAGAAAACCTTGACAAACACTATGACCAATTTTGTGACAAACAGAGTCAAGAAACCTGAGGTAGCTGTTCAAGTGAAGAAGGAAGTTAAGATGGATACTTTTCCTCTAAAGACAAAAACAAGTCTTCAGCTCAAGCCCGTCTTAGAAGGCGATGATCCGTATCATTTCGATGACGACTAATCTAAGAATCTATTGACTCATTCCAGATGAGGAAGGAAATCTCCCAAATAGATCAAAAAATTAAAATTGATATGATAGCAACAATGAATAAATCCTGGGTTGATCCTGTTCCTCAAAATATAGACCTTTATGATGATAATAATAATAATAACAATACAAAGTTCTTATAATAAAGCGCTCAGTATTTTTTTTACAAGGTATGTGGAGCTACATGTTGAAGTATGAGACATATTCCGTTTCCTTGGTTTACAAGGTGCTGTAGTGCAATATGCAGCCAATCAAACCAGGAACACCAGGGCGAACCACTTCTCTTTACGATAAGTGCACTGGGTTCTTTTACGTACATTACACAACACGAGGGGACTAACGGTTTTATGTCCCATCACAGTGCCACCATCTTGTTTCTCTTTCATACAAATCAGTGTGGAAAAACAGCCTGGCACTCTTTGGTGAAATGAGAATTTGAGCTATTTTTGCCATTTGGTATACTGGGAACCCGACAAAGATTGTAGCCGAGTGATAAAGGTCTATTAATGCAAAAGACTTGCCAAATATTGGGAAGATAGTGGGAAGATCATCTAAACAAACAACTCATCTTAAGATGAATTTCAGTGCTTTGTAAAAATTGACTCTTGCAGGTTCAAATTTCATTCAAGTCATTTCTTAGGAAGTTACTGTTACTAGTAAACTTGCAGGTACAAACATGTAAATCTCTGACGACAGGTTGTCTTCAAGTAAATTTGTCTTTATAAAGCCCACTCGGTGTTTTGTTTATCCAAAGTAAATGACAATGCTTGGCCTCTCTGCTGTAAAGAAATGATTGGTCGATACCGAGTCTAAACGGCAAAGATTTCAAAAGTGAAATCATATTTACAATACTCATAATCTAATTTTTAATACCATGATATTAGTGTCGTAACTAAAGTGCCTTTTATTGACATTCCGAATGGTGTGAAATTAATACTGCTGAATTGTAAATACATCTGGAATATTTTGTATAATAAATATCAAATTATTGAATTCTCAAAACGGTTGATTGTGCTACCTTTTTTGCATCCTCTCCCTTTCAATTACCATTGGATAATTTATTTGGAGTTGATATAACAGACAACATTTTCTGATGACGCATTTACTCAATCTTTTTGAAGTGACTAACGAGGTGTTTTTAAGTAGGGGTGAGAGTCATTGCTGACCAAACAAAGTCTGAAAACTAGGATCCAAATTCAAGGTGTTGAAATGATGGCATTTCCACCTTTTAGTAAACCCCTAAGTTATAGATTTCAAGGAGTTTTTATAAACAGTTTCCTCAGCTCTGATGAAGTAGATCAATATGTGGACATAATAACAGCCGATTTTCTTCACCAGCAGGCACACTCAAAAAGTCTAAATTCAGGTAAATGTCAGAAATTTCTTCTCCCTGATACGACATCTTAAAATATTTCAATCCAACAAGGCTTAAGGTAGCAAAGTGGAAATATTTTGTACGAACACCAGGAACCCCCTTAACAGCCGTCACTCTAGACACACTCGGGGAAACTGTTCCAGTACAAACACTGGACAAGCAGACACTCTCTCCAGCTTCAAAACCTCCTTTAAAATTCATTTGTTTCAGTCTAGCCTGTAAATACCGTCGTTAGCAGAGTTTTTTTTCAGTTTCGACAGACATGGCGCAGTAAAAATTTATATTATTAATAAAGTTATTACTGTTATTATTCGTATAAAAAGTGCTTTCTTTCAGAACAAACATATTTTAAATAATATTTCCATGGTTTCTTATTGAAAAGTTGATAACAGATACTTCTCGTTTCCTGGCAAAGTTGACTACAAAATCATTTTTGTAGGGGAAAAAAAGAAACATGTCTTAATTCTAAAAAAAATAAACAAAAACAAACAATTTACAAGTTTGATGATTTTCAAATGTTTTAATTCTAGACCTTGTTTACCAAAGTTACACAAAACCAAAAGATAACAGTTTAAAAATTAATGACATAATTTTATAAGCTATTTTTTCATTCTCTAAAAAATACTCTTATCATCTCAGAGACATTCTAAATCTTTATAAATGTTATTTATGTTATAAATGTTATTTATGTTATAAATGTTATACATGTATAGGGTGAATGATTACTTTAATTATTCTTACCCTACTTCTGCGTCTTGGGTGACTAACTGGCCTCCTGTTGACGTTATTACGCTGGTCCGTTACACTCCAGTCAAATAATGTGGTTTAATTTATTTAGAAACTTATCTATAGTAATTATGCCTAGAGAAAATGACTATGGTGTCCTCAAGCCAGAAGGTTGCTGTCTAGGAGTGATTTACTGCCAATTCAGTTCCCAACCAGCCTTTGGACGACCATCTAAATACTAACCCTAAATAAGATATAACTAGCCAACATGAGGAGCTAACTTGTCTCTCTTGAAAGCTGGAGAAGAGTGAGAGAGTCTTTGCCTCCATGGGTTTTCATATGCCTATGTACAGCAATTAAAGGACTAGGGTATGCTCTATGCATACACAAAAGAAGTTAACTAAATGCCTTTATATAACACTTGGGGTTTTTGGGCTCTTCCTAGCTAAAGTAGAGAGTCCATTGTGATTATTCACAGTTGACATTCCAAGTACAGTTACACAAAAGGGGAAGGCAACAGCTGTTAATGGAATTTCACTACACATGTATGTATATATTTAAACAAATTCTTTAAGCCATATTCCGTTGTGTCGGTGCAAACAAGTTGTATCTCCTAAAATAGCAGTTAAGTTACATGTGAGTTTGAAATTGTCAAAACGTCATATCTCGCTTAAAATAGCCCGGATGTACACACAAAACCTGCCGAGATACAACGTTTTTTCAAAATCAAGATACACTGGTTTTTTGTACTGACAAGGATTTCTCCATTAAAGGTTAATTTTTAAATATTGCATATTAATTTTCAAATGATAAAATTTTATGACATTTTTTTCACTGGAGGCTGCTGGGCACTCCAGGCTATAGAGGAGACAAACACGTACAGAAAAAGACCCAAATAAAAATGAAAGCCTAGGGTTTTGTGCAAATGAATACACAACGATCTCACACTCAGTGGGATTAATAGACACAATCGGCAACTGCAGTCACGTGACCCATAGTGGGTATACAATGTAAAGCAGCCATGGTTTTCCATGCTCACTGTGCATTGCTTGCTCGGTTTGTTTACATAGTATACCCACTATGAGTCACGTGACTCCGGTCGTAAATTGTGTCTACTGATTGCGGTGTCCAAGTAGTTGGCTTCTCTAGTTGGGAGAATGAAGAGTGAAGAGCACCCTCTATTGGAACTGCCACCAACTGTAAAACAGAATCCCAATCATGTATATGATCAGTTTCCTCAACTGCAATTTGTCAAAAATACAAGGAATGCGCCAGTAACTAAGGGCATTTCCATTGGAAAATCTTAAAAGTCTATGGGAAACTTTTGAAGGGGCACGAGGCACGAGGGCCAAGACCAGGGGCAACAGATGCCATGGCCTCTGTGTAGTTCCAGGCCTGAAATCTTCAGAATCATTCAAAAAACCCTTGGCAGTACCAATTTGTTCTGAAGGATGGAATTGTCCGGTATGAATCAGATTTGGGGTTTGAAGTTGTTCTTATCCTCTCTCAGCTTTGCCATGGTGCTGATAGCATCTGTTGTACCGGTATACTTCTGGACGGAGCCCTCTCTGTAATGAAGAAACATAAAACGGAAGGTGTACGATTGGTAATCACTCTTAAAATTAATGGCAATAAAAAGTTAATAGGTTAGAAGTACAGCAGCTTGAGAGACAAAAGGCATTTATATGGCATCTTACGTAAACTAACCCTAAGCACCTCACAATAAAAACTATACAACCTAGCCAATAAAATTAACTAAACACGAAACCAAACTCAACCAAAAGCAAGAAGAAAACAAAATACCTAAAAAGCAAAAACAAAGCATTGAAAAAAGATCAGTTACAAGTAGTATTGCAAAACAGAATAACTTAACGATTGTTCAAATACATGAAGTAACAAAAAACCTGCAAACCACAATGAAAGACATAATGCACCAAGTGAAAAATACAACAGGGTTGTAGAGCCAACCTGTAAAGGAGGAGCAGGATTCGAACTGCCTCTAGCCACCAGGCTAGATTGGTGGTCTAGTGGTAAGACTTCTGCTCTAGCAATGTAAAGGTCGTGGGGGTGTGTTCACCATGGTCGCAACAAAATATTATCATTGTTACCAATTGTTACAAAACAAAGCAGGATAATAATTATCTACAGGGGAGCCGAAGAGGAAGGTCAATTTGTTTTTACTGGTGGTTTTGTTTACACGTTTACGAAATTTAAAAAGGGATTTTACTGGGTTTTTTTTTCCACAGTTAAACGGTTAAATGTTCCTATCCTACTATGACAGTTACAATCAACCTCTTACCCGACTCTCATGAATGGATTGATTTTCTTCTCATCCCCGATGGTTGATGGAACTGTTGGGATCTGCTTAGCTCTCTGGTCCTGAATCATCAAGAGTCAAAAATCAATTTCAAAAATCAAACAATGGAAAGACGGACAAAACGCATTCATATCGTAAGCCCAGTGTGAAGTTTGGCTGTCCTGCCTTTTAGAGAAATCTGCTGATTTTCACAATGACTAGAATAAGTATTGTCGTCTAGTTACTGAATCACAATTTCTTGATTTGTGCAATTCATAATCATAGACGTTAAACCAATGTTTGTATGGAAAAAATGTTTGTACTTTAAGTGGTATTTGAAACTTTACATGATGTAGAAAAATAGAAGTAACTTCAAAATAGTAAACTTGCGGGTACAACCATGTGTAAAATCTCTTCTGGAGGGGTGTTTCAAACAGTTTTGAACAGTATACTCAGGAGAAAGACGAGCAGAGTATACTGTTCGAAGCGTTGAGATCACACCGGCTCTTTTCAGAGCCAACACCCCTACAGAAGAGATTTTACACATGGTTGCACCCGCAAGTTTACTATTTATAGTTACTTCTATGTTTGTATTTTAGTTTATAAGTGTTTGAATCAAAGTGATTACTTACCTGTGCCCATTTCATCATCTTCTGTAAATCAGTGTTTTGTGGTTCTACACTCAGCGCAAACCTCAAACTGCTTACTGTATACTCATGGCCACAGTACACATTCTACAATGAAATATTCATGATGAGATTTGTTTTATAATGTTTACCAATTTGGCGTGTCATAGCCGAGTGGAAAAGAGCATCGGACTCAAGCTCTGGTGTTTTTGCTTAGCAGTGTGTGGGTTCGAGTCCCGGTCGTAACACTTGTGTCCTTAATCAAGACACTTTAACCATTATTGCTTCGTCCTTAAGATGGGACGTAAAGCTGTTGGTCCTGTGTGTATAACCCAGTGCACTTATCGTTAAGAGAAGTGGTTTGCCCTGGTGTTCCTGGTTTGATTGGCTGCATATTGCACCACAGCACCTTGTTGAAAATGACATGGTACTATGTAAAGGAAATAGGTCTCATACTTCAAAAACGTAGCTCGGCCACATACCTTGCAGGAAAAATACTGAATGTTCAAGCGACATGAGTGTCACTGAGTTACGGATTTTGAGCGCTATACAAGAAGCCACTATTATTATTATTGTTATTATCATAACACAATAATAACATAAGGACGAGGCTATAAGGTTTCTTCTGATTTGTTGGGGTTTTAAAACCTAAAAATTTATGATGATCTCGATTAAGAACAACAAGAGCTCTCCTCAGGGTTTAATTTATGACAGAATATTTGTTTCTTACTGTTTCTTCGGGAAGTTGTCCCAGCTGAATCAATGCACGATACATCTGATCCGCCGTCCCTTCAAAGAACTTCCCACAGCTTGCTATGAACAGAGTATCCCCTGTAGGCGAACAGCAACAGCATCAAAAGCCATTCTTAGATTCGTAAAGTGTTTCAATTCAAACAATGCACTAATCGCTTAGTAGGATTTGAAACTTTGCATGGTTGAAATACAATCTTGTAAAGTTTTTTAAGAACACCATATACATGAAGCTCTCTTAATACGAGTTGTGCTGGATCTGAAAAGAACCGTTAATGCAATAACAATGATAATGATTATACCATATTTATTGTGCGCATTTCACCATAAAAATGTTCAAAAGCGCATTACAATAACCTAAAATATCACAAAAAGTCAACACAATGGAGTAAAACAGTAAGGAGTAAAAACAACAAAAATTTGCTTATCTGAAAAGAAAAGTCTTTAGCTTTATCTTAAAAACAGAAAGAGACTGCATCGATTGAATATGAGAGGGTAATCCATTCTAAAGTGTTGGTGCAGCTTGAATAAATTATTTGTCCCCAGTGGATTTTTTCATTTTTACCTTTTGGGTAATTTAAGAGTAACCTGTTATTAGAACGTAAAGAATGGTTGGAATGCCGAGGTTGTACATGTACAACCTATATTTTTTACTCAAAAAGTGTTGTCAATAATACATGTCCGAGCCTTAATGTACATGTTGTTTTGTTGTCACGAAAGGGCATTATCACTCAAGAAATACTTTTGACTTTGAGATGTACCAAGGCAACACAAATCAGCAAGATACATTTTGTTTGTTGAGAAAGACTTTTTTTTGTCTAATACAGAATTTCGAAAAAATTAAAAAACGTTTTAAAAAAGCAGGCACTGAAAGAGTTAACAAGCAACATATCAATAATGTACTTTGGGGTGAGGTCATGAAGGGCCTTGATTGTCAGTATGCTCTGATCATCTTCATGAGAAAGCTGAAGGCCATCAGAGCAACTTGATCGAAACTGACAACTGGCATTACCTGTGAAGACAGTTGGATCCCTGCCATCAGCCCCCGTCACAAAATAACATATATGACCAGTAGTATGGCATGGTGTGAACATACAGCGTACATTAAGAGAGCCGATCTGAAATTGACAACCAAACAGCAAGATGAAAAATCTATTATTACTTTATATGTCTGGTAATGAAATGAAACATGCCTCATAAGTGAACTTACACCTGGTTCAGACAGTCGCGTCGAACCAAACAGATTAGGAGCGACTCTAGGTCAACCCAAATAAATTTGGGTTTCAGACAGGTAAACTTAACATAACATTTAGGTCAGGTTCGGCTAATAACAAGATCGATGTCTGAAACCAAGACGCTCAAGAGTCGTTCCAAATAGAACCTCCATGTTCCGAAGGACTGCAACAATCAATCTTTCAACTTCCAGCACGTCCAGTCGCCCCTAACTGTTTCAGACGTCAAACTTTTCATACGGCGCGACTCTAGAGCACCTGTTTGAACCGGGTGTAAATCACTGAAGCTTGCAAGCCTGTGGAGACCTGTTAACAAGGGTGCTTGCTATGTGAACCAGAAACACTGGGGTTAACCCCTACTCTTCCACAATAAGTGTTCTGAGATCTTTTACAAGCACCACCAATCCACCAATTCAATTCCCCGGGACCTACGGCTTAATGTCCCATCTAAAGGACAAAGCAATTATGGTAAAGTATCTTTCTCAAGGACACAAGTGCCATGACCGGGACTCCAACCCACACTCTGCTGACCAGAAACACCAGAGCTTGAGTCTGGTGCTCTTAACCACTCTGCCACAAAACGCCACAATCAACTTACTGTTTACTGTTAATATGAGAGGTGAGAAATCTGGAGTCATTTTCGTGAAGGTTTGAGGGGAGTTCAACGTTTCAAGGTGACAATTGAACCCTTTAGTGACCAGGGCCCAATTTCATAAAGCATGTAAGCACAAAAACTTGCTAAGCACAGAAAAATATTGCTTAGCAGAAACTGGTTACCAGCCAAAATGCCATAAAGTTTACATTGTTGTGACTGGTCCCCCACTCATTTTTTGCTTAGCATAGATACTTGCTAAGCAGTATTTTCTGCTTAACAGCTTTATGAAATTGGGCCCATATCAGCTGCAAGTGGCTTTTACCAAAACACCCATACTGGCTGCAAACGGGCTGCCCGATTTGACCTAATTCCACTCAACTACAGAGGTCAAAGTAAAGGTCACATCCTCGATTGACATTATCCAACGTTTCCAATGTTAACATACATGAGGTGTCTGTTTCTTTTAAAAACAAAAGTTTTTGTTTTGTATTCTTTTTCCCAGACATTGTTTTCTGAAAAAATTGAGGGAAATATGAAAACACAATATCAGCTATGTCTGGGCACTAATGATTATACAGAAAAGGGTTAATAATGTCTTAGAAAAAATAATAATAATGACTTAAATACACACTTACAGTTAACCTGTCATCGTGTTTCACTTTCTTACTTAGAGCTCCAATCCTGTCATCTCCACCACACACAGTCAGTCCTTCTACCATCTTAACTAGACTATCATTGCCTCCTGCATGATCCCTAAGGGAGAGAGAGGAGAAAGGGGGTAAGTCATCTTAGATGTCCATCCTAAGATGTCAGTTAAGAGTTTACTTGACCCCCTTGACGTTAGACCCCTGTAGTCCTTTTTATGCAGTAACTTAAAACACGATCACCGCACTTACATCACCCATCCATAGTGGGCGCTACCAGATTCTAACGGGCGCTACGATTTTTTTCCCGATGGGTGGTTTGTTGGCAAACTCAAGTTTAGTGTACATAAATGAAAAGTGCCCTCGGGCGGTTTCTGGACTTAGTCACGTTCGTGTGTACAGCGGCCGTAGGGGGTTCGGTCCAGGAAAAAGGCATCGCGCCAAGACCAAGTCTCCTTTATTCATCAAAATTCAGAACCATGAGGTGGAAACTAAAAATTGAAAGCGAGGAGACCAAAAGACTTATCATAAAAACACCAGTTAAACAAATGTGTTTTGACCAGTATTCTGAATTGGGCAGTAGTTTCAGCCAGTTTACCATTGTGTTGAATAAGTCATTCCAGAGCTTCACCGTTTGACAAGAGCAAGAACCAAACGATGTATGTGACAATTACTGAGAGAGATAGTACACTTGGCTACGATTTCGTACCAATGATGGTGAGTTGTCAGCACTGTCTTTAACTTAACATCTTCTTCCTTCACAGCATCAACTACCTGTTACAAAATACAAATCGAAATAACAAAATCATAAGTTGTCATTCATCAACTACAGCTCCCTCGTGTGTGATTGATTAGGATCTTTCCTAGTCTTGGCCCAAGACGTCAGTGATCGATAGTGGATAGTGTACTGCGCTCGGTTACAAATCGTTATAGCGCGCCCTCTTATGTCATGATTTAACCAACTTGACTAGCTCTCACTAACCTAGTCAAGTTGGTTAAATCATGACATAAGAGGGCGCACTATAACGATTTGTAACCGAGCGCAGTACACTATCCACTATCGATCACTGACGTCTTGGGCCAAGACTAGAATCTTCCCTTACTCTCCTCAAACACCATATAACTCAACACCAATGCTTTATCTACATGTAAGGATGTCTCAAAGCACTTAATATTTTTTAAGACAATTTTGTTCGAATTATTTTCAACCATTTATGTAGCACCTTTTTATAGGGAGCCTACGGGTTTACGAGGTGCTGCAGCGCACTCAGCAGTAACTGCCAGAAACACCAAGGCAAACCCCCTTCTCTTAGTCTTAGCAATAAGTGTAACTGGGTTCTTTTACACACGTTACACAACACACAGGACCTACAGCTTTACGTCTCAAGTAGATCAGTTCATTTGCGCAGTCGGCCTTCCAACAGAATCAAAACAAATCAAGCAGTTGGATTTTGAAGAGTTAGCGGAAGTTGTGTAGAGCAAACCTCAGGCCAAGCATGACATTTTTCCACAATAAATTTCAACATTTCCTGCCCACCCCATTTCCTGTCCCCCACCCTTCCTTCATCAATGAGTTTAGTCACTCACTTTCTCAGCATTAACAGGATCAACAATGGCTGCTTCTTTTGTTATCTCATCAATGATGAGGTACATGTAGTTGTCCTCCAGCGCAGACAGTATCTTCACCTTCATGTCTATCTGTGGGACGTCCACAGTCACCGAGTGATTGAAACGGATGCAGCTGGCTGCCTTTGGAATCAACGAGGGCCGAGACGCTTTGAGTAAAGATGGAGTTTTATTGCAAAGAGGATGACCTATGAGTATAAGAGACCACAACACTGCTACTGTACTACAATCATGATAATACCCTCCGGAGGGGCAGCTAGGGTCATTGCAATATATCATTAAATGATACACATAATAACTGTTTATAAATTATTTTATGCGGCTGTAACAAAAAATATATTGATGATGAAAAGATTCTTATCAAATTTTGTCTACAATTAGTCAAGTCTCAGAAGATTGAATGTCACATCAATTTTATTAATGTTTTATTCTTTTGTGATATTACTATTAGAGTATTTTGCAGAATAGTAAACTGCAAATTGTCCTCATCCCACGGTGACGGGCACATTATTTTTGTAGGTAAACCATAAGCACCGTCCCCGTTATTAATAGATGTGCCATCTTGTTCAAGGGGCACATTTGTATTCTTTGAAAACGTCTTGCCATCTGTGGCTCGGCACACAAACTTCCACGCACCTAAACGCGTGCATTAAGTTCCAGCTAAGTAAGAGTAATACTAGTAAATAAGAGTCACAGGCAGCAACAAGTGTTTTCGAAATAAACAAATCTGCCCCTTGAACAGAGCCACATGTAACCCTGAGTGAAGAACTTATTTAGTGTGATGCTCCCTTCAGAGGTTGCAAGGTATTCTGCAATTAACTGATTAAAACAATAAGGGAGGAATAATTTCTGCATCTGACTACCATCCACCTACTTCTAGAAACTATGGCTCCCCCGTGAGCCTATACTTAGCTAGGGGTCTAACATTTTGGACCTCCGTAACGCTATACGTTTTCAAAATGGTCGTTGATAGGTGAACATTTTACGGTGGTTTGCCATCAATATCTACAGTTCACCTATCAACGACCATTTTGAAAACGTATAGCGTTACGGAGGTCCAAAATGTTAGACCCTAATATATTAGGCTCACGGGGGAGCCTTATAGTTTCTAGAAGTACATTCCACCATACCACTTGTTATTGTTCTTATATTGGGTAAAATTACTTGGAATAGGGGTAATTGCTTGCGTCGCTAGTTGAGCTTAACACTTGTACTTTTTGTATTACCACAGGCTAGGCACACCTCATGCACTATTTGTTTGCTCCCGCCGGAATTAGAAGTAGAAGTTAGAACTTCTTTTATTTTATGGCAACCCTTTTTAACCTCGCAAACGACTTGCTGTGGCCGTGGGTAGGAAAAGTTAAACCACAAGTGACAAGTGACGAGTTCACAAAGGACCAGCACAACAAGTTACAACTTCTACATTTATTACCTGCAGATGGACCTCGGAGGAAGTGGAATCTAGTAGAAAACACCTGCAAACAGCCAGACAGTTTGCTTAAATGTTTTGCAGTTGTCACCCACATAATTATTCATGTCATGTCACATAGTACATACACACACAGTGAAATCGACCAAAAATTCATGCGCCAAGCTACTTACTTAGGCCTAAAAAAAAAAATTGTTATGTTGGCGTAACCCGACCGACCCTAAAAATAGGGCCGACCCTGGATATTTTTATTTTTTTCAAGGGAAGAAATTTAATAATTAAATTCGATATAAGTTAGTTATAAATACTTTTGAAAGCATTTCTGACCGTTTCTCATTGTTGTGTTGTCTGACGATCGCGCATGAAACTTTGGAGTGCACAATGTTGCACAACGAACACGCAGAACAGTTGCGTATAGGCCGGCCGGCCCGACGCGATATCAATGAACGTGTCATCGGAGCTGAGAACAGTATACGCACATTGTACATGTATAGTCGCGTACCCGACTCCCAATATACTGCGCAGCGTTTCACAATGGTGAATACATGTGCTTCTTTCTTGGAAGTCTGGTTCAGCGAACACGAGGCTGCTCTACAATGAAAAACATGGTAACCTCGTCCTAGACTGTTGCACGGCGCGGACTGTTACATACAATATCAAAAATACTTGGCTATTTATTCCGTGTTAAAAAAATATATAGTTACAATATAAATTATTTTAATTAATGTTTTAGCATTTTTTACAAAACAAAAATGATATAATATACATTCTAAAAATGGTAAACTATTCTGTGACCTCGGCCGGCAGCAGCCCGGCCGCGAATTTTTTTTCCCAGCGCGGTAAAAGCCTTTCCCGTGGTTACGCTCCCCTCGCATCAACATGGCGCCCGGTTTCGAAGCGTAAAGTGTTTTCATTCAAGCATGGAGGTACAGAACAAGGGAAGTGTCGATCTGCGGTCATTAAATGTAATCAAGAGTTTAAAAGTATACTATTTGCTGTGTGTAGCCTTGTTTAATTTTGTTATCGTGTATTACTACCGGCTTAAACATTTAAAAAACATGTCGTTTTCGTAGACGGGAAAAAAATAAAAAATAAAAATAAATCCCGACCTACCTACCCTATTTTTTCTGGCCCGTTACGCCAACATAACCTTTTTTTGTTTTAGGCCTTATCATAATAGACCCTTCCCATGAAATATTTAAATTGCACATCACGCGTGCGCACTTACACTGCTGGTTGGCAAAATGATGGAACATTGCCCCTTTTTGTGTGGGGCTGATGGTGGCGTGACGCAGACGCGCTTGTGCGTCTACTTAGTGCACAACTCTATGGCGTTTGCCAACCAGCAGGGTCTGTACGTATGCGTGAATGTAATTAGCATATTTCATGGGAAGGGTCCATTATTTTGTAAACCCACAACTTATTTTTAATTATAACGTTTTGGGGGTCATGCAACTAATATATTGTGTAATTATAAGAACTTATCACAGCCTGGGGGTTCTGGGTTTCAAGTTTTGAGGAGATTTGATAAATTTGGGCTTTAAAATTTAGCTTGGGAATTGGAGGAGTGCCTCATGAAAACTGGCGGCAAGTCGGTTTGGGAAAAAACACATTTTCGGGGGGTGTTTTTTTCTGGGGTAATTAGCAAAAATTCCAAACGGCTGACCTGCCAAAAATTGAAAAGAAATCTGAAGTTTAGTGGTCTGAAAATATATTTGATTGGTTTTCAAGAGGCTGAGAGACTTTTAACTATTTTTTGAGAATTTTTGAATATTTAGCATTTAGCATTGTTTGCTATGGGAGTCTATTTAGAGGGGTGAAACCTATATCTCTTATGGAAAGAGGGCGCCCTCATCGAGGCATGGAAAAAGTCATCGAAAGTTTCTAGGCCAAATTAATAAAACAAAATTCCAATTTATCGTACAGCGAGTACAGGTGGGTTTTTTTAACAGGGAGGCAAAAAATAAAATAAAAAATAAATAAATGATCACTAGAAGTTTTTAGATTCAAAATTTCCGATTATTGTAAAATATGACTGGCGGCTTTTTATTATCTTTTATACTACGTTCCCTATATAAGTAAAATATCCTTCTGTAATAAGTGTGTAGGCATTAATGACACAAAATTGACCTTTTCATTGCATAGTTCATAAGTGAAAATTCTACATTTGCTTGTTCTTGTTGGCAGAAAACATGCCAACTCACCCCCACCCCTGAGAAATTCTTGCATGTAGAAACTGTAATTATAACAATCAAAGTTTACTTGGATGAATAATTTCAATTCAATCCATTTGAAAAATTCAATAGAAACTTCTGTGTTCTCATGTGTCACTTTAATAATCACTGATGTAACCAGGCAGGGAGCGGGGGGGGGGGGGGGGGGGGGGGAGAATAATAAACTATGTATTAAAATAAATTATCAAAATAATCAAACATCGATTCATTCTGTAATCATTTCTGGTGGCAAATATAAATCAATACATTTATTGCAATCAATCTGTGAACTTTCATAATAAATTGAAGGAAAGCCAGCGCGATCAGAATTTTCAAGTATTTCATGTTTGTGAGTGCTTTGCAATTAGATAGGCAGTGCATGCTTATTGCTCAAATAATAATAATAATTTATTTTTAATATAGCGTCTTACATAAAAAATCTCAAAACGCTGTACAGACAGTTTTTACATAATTAACATAAAGCTAAAAAGAGATAAGCAAAAATACAGCTAGATTACATTATTGAACAAAAAGACCAACACAAATACAAACAAAGAGTTAAAACAACAACACAAACAAAAAGATTCAAAGGTAATGCCTTTTAAAAAGAAATGTTTTAAGTTGTGTTTTAAAAATTCCACAGTTGATGATGGTCCTCAAATGAGTAGGAAGTTGATTCCACAGAGTCGGTGCATAAATGGAAAAAGCACGATCACCATATGTCTTACTTGGCTTTGGACCTACTTTGGAATGATGAAGTTTGACTCCATCACAACTTCTTGTGCGAGTACTGGAAACGTTAATTGAAATTAATTCTGAAAGATATCGTGGGGCAGATTTACCTTGATGAATAAGTTTAAAAATAACACAGAGGATTTTATACTCAACGCGCACTTTGACTGGAAGCCAGTGTAAATCAAAAAGAACTGGTGTCATATCTGAACGGCGATCAAACCGTTTCCTAATAACCAAACGGGCAGCAGCATTTTGAATATGTTGTAACTTCTCAAATTGGTAATTGTATAAACCAAAATATAAGCTATTGCAATAGTCTAACCGGGAAGTAACAAAGGCATGTATAAGCTTTTCAGTATTTGATTGGTCCAAAAATTTCCTCAATCTACCAATCCGCCAAAGCGAGTGAGATGCAACCCTACACACATTAGATATATGAGCATTCATGGTGCCACTCGAGTCAAATACAACCCCCAGATCACGAACTGTATCAGAGGCCATAATACGAACATCACCAATCCGCACATCTGTCTTCACGTCCCGAAGACTGGAATCTTTGAAGCGTGAAGAAAACCACAAGACTTCAGTCTTGCTATCGTTTAATGCAAGCATATTTGTTCGCATCCAGCAACGGATTTCGTCAATGCAGGACTCAATTTGAGTCACACAAGAAAAATTAGCACGAGAGCCACAAGAAATGTAAAGCTGACAATCATCAGCATAAATTACACAATTAAGACCATGGCGGGCAATAATGTCCTCGAGTGGATCCATGTAAAGAGAAAACAAAACAGGTCCCAGAACAGAACCTTGTGGCACTCCAAACTGGAGAGTCTGCCGCCCTGACAACATTGACCCAATTGACACCCTTTGTGTTCTTCCACGCAGAAAAGAATTCAGCCAGTCATAGACTTTACTCCTAATTCCAAAGCGGTCATGTAATCTTTTTGCAAGAATGTCATGGTCAACGGTGTCAAAGGCGGCAGACAAATCCAGCATGACTAAAATAACATCATGCTGCCTATCAAGAGCACACATAACATCATTGTGCACTCGTAGGAGGGCCGTTTCGGTACTATGGCCCTCACGATAGGCAGACTGAAATTTACCATACAATGTATTATCCCGTAAATATGTGTGAAGTTGAAGAAAACCAGCCTTTTCAAGAAATTTATCTAAAAATGAACAATTAGATACAGGACGGTAGTTTTTAAAAACATTTCTATCTAAACCAGTTTTTTTAATTAAAGGACTAACAATTGCCTCCTTACAATCAAATGGAAAAATACCAGAATCAAAAGACGTATTGACAATGCGGGCCAGTATAGGAGCTAAGATATTAAGACAATCTTTAACCAGTTTTGTAGGCATAGGATCTAACGGGCATGTCTTAGCAGACATCTTACGCACTATATGCAGAACATCATCCACACTCACAGATTCAAAAAAATTAAACTGACATGAAGGATGAACTTTGTGTTCAGAAAAAACGTAATCACTTTCATTTTCAATACCAATCTGCAAATTAGATCGAATTTGAACTATCTTCTGACAGAAATAATTTGCAAAAACATCTGGCAAGTTAGAGGGCTCAAAATCAGGTAGATCGGGTAAAATCTGTCGGGACGACCCCTTAGCACATGATAGTTTATCTACAATTGAAAATAGTTCTTTTGAATCAGCAGCTTGAATACGATTACAGTGAAATTCAGTCTTGGCTTTCTCCATGTTTTTATTGTACGATGACCGCATTGCCTTATATATCTGGCCATGAACTTCAAGCTTTGTATGCAACCATTTCCGTTCAAGACTCCTTAAAAGTCTACGTTCTTCCATAAGTTCCAAAGAGAACCACTCAGCCCGAGGTTTGTCAATTAGTGTTTTAGTGCGTCGTGGTGCATGTTCATCAATAGCATAAACAAGGGCAGAGTTATATGCCTGACAAAGGGCGTTCACATCAGCATTGCTTTGCAGGTCCTCAAGTGACGAACAAATTGAATCTTTCAATGATTCAGTGTCAATATTGTTCAGAACACGATGTTGTTTTACCACTTTCACTGGCGGTGGTCGATACAAGGTTGACACAAAATGAATCGAAGCATGATCAGAGGGCATGAATGAATCAATTACAAAGTTACTCAGCCAAGGGTCAGCACAACGGGTTAAAACCACGTCAAGAGTGTGACCCTTAACATGGGTCGGCCCAACAATATGCTGCACCAATCCAAAAGAAGTAAATAAGTCAATGAACTGTTTACCATCAGCACAATGTGGATCGTCAACATGCACGTTTAGATCTCCTAATACAACTAGATGACCCGGTGATGTTAAAGCACGCTCCATAAGAATTCCAAACTCATGCAAGAAGGTTTTGACTGTTATTTTGTGAGTACTTGAATAGGGTGGCCTGTAAACCAAAATGACATGCATCAGTTCACTACCACTGTGAATGTTGTAATCCATTATTTCCATTGATTTGAAAGAGTCCCACGTGTTCTTCACCACCTTTAGATTAGATCTTATTAAAATGGCAAGACCTCCCCCTCTCCGCTTACATCGTGGCACATGATGAGAAGCAAAGCCCGAGATGGAAGATGAGAAGTTTGCATCGACGAAAGATCCATTTTTATCAGTTATCCATGACTCACAGATCAAAAATACATCTGTGTGGTTAGAGATTATTGATGAACATATGGCGTTGATTTTTCCATCCATTGATCGGGCATTCCACAGCGAGAAATTCAAACACTGGCGTATGCAATGTGAAGACAGGCATTTTACATTAACACGAGTAGTAACTCGATCAATATGGCATATTTATCAAGCTGTAAAGGCCCCCCCTCACATTTATCATTATCTTTTCCTCACCTGCCCCCTTAACTCGAATGAAAATGTCTAGTTATGATGCCAGTGTCATTAATCCATCTAAATTAGACAAAAAAGTTAATGTTAAAATAATGCACCCCCCAAATAAAAGAAAAGGTAATGAACAACAATTATGTACATTTGTATGGCACACATTATCCATTACAAATCCTATAAGAAATCCTGTCAATAAAACAAATACTTGATTAATTAAATGCTATGGCCATCAGATATGTTTTTAGCTGTCTCTTAAAATGCTGGTTTGCTGGAGCATTTAAGGATGATGGTATAAAGAATTCCAAAGATGATGCTCTATCCCCCCATGATCTATTAGTTCTTAACTCTTTGACTTTCATCTCTGTCGATGATTGAAGGCCGACTCTACAAGGAACAACAATAAATAAATGGAAAAAAAAGAAGAATAATAATAATAATTAAATGGATGTATTACTTTCTTCAGTCTCCTAACAATGACTAGAGCAAGCTAGTCGAAACGTTGAGACCTAAGAACTCACTCCGCGTCAGTTTAGTTAACAACGAGAAGTCCCATCGATCCACAAAGCGAAAGTAGTAGTCCCGACCGATTTCCTACCTCCCGCCCAGGTAGTAAATAAGCAGGACAGTTCTTTTCAGAACTGAGAAGTCTCCCGAATTCCGAATAATCTACTCCACGGCAGTAGAATAAATAGCAAGACAAGTTCTCAAAGAACAAATCTATCTAGCAAGTAGATATTCACATGGTGTTACCACAAACCAAATATACATTGATACCTCACCATGCAATGCCTCAAAACCCATATAATAATTAAATGGATAAACAAATGAATTATGTAGAAACCAAAACTTTCTCTCCTTAGAAACTTCATTATCAAGTCTTTTAATGAAAATGAAACAGCTCTTTTCACAACAATTGTTTCCTTTGCACTTTTGAAACTATTTTTATTGCTTTTTCTCCTTTAATAAACCAAGCACATTAGACACGTCTTAATTATGTTCTTACACAATTTGACCTTGCTGAAGTCTCTGTTTAGGAAACCTATTACCAAGAGCTGTAAAGATAAACATCGCTCCATTCAAAAAGTAAAAGTAAAAGAGGCAAGATAACAAAGGCAGGATACTTCTACTGAAGCTAAAACAACAAATTTTAACCGAAACTTCAAACTGAAACCTTTCCAATTTTGGGTTAACCTACAGCTTTCTGAGTTTTTCTTGCAACATCTGACCTAAATAAAACAAAATTATACAGTATAGCCTATAGGCTTAACAAGCACATGGACAACATTGGTAATTTTCAAAGGCCCGGATATCTGCACTTTCAGTGATTCAACATAAATGGAATAACAAACATGTGATTTGGTCATGGGTCATGAAAACAAAATTGAAATCTCCCTACCAAGTGTTCACTGTTTTTCAACATGTTTTAAGTCATGCCAGATCAAAAACCAATTGTTTTACTCATTAATCAAAAACCTCAACATTTTAGGCAACAATATTAATTTAAAAAAAGTTTCTACCATGACCATCTTTTTACCATGTAAAGTTATGTGCAAATCTGAACATTTTTAAATCTTACCAATGTTGTGCACAGTTAACACCCTTTAAAACCATTATTTTCAGAAGAGTTGGATACTGGTCTTTGACAATTACCAATATTGTACACATTCTTTAAGACTGTGCTAATTTTGTTTCCGGAAAAGTGTAATGAAAAAAGCACGTTTAAGAAAAATCTATTCATTATTTACAAATAAAGCGCATTTAGATATTTTTGTTGTTGAATAACCGACTTGAAGTAATTTAGAAAATCTAGCCTATTCAAACAGTTGTATTTCTTATCTAATATCGAAAAATAAAGTGCATTTAATGCAGTTAAGAAAAAAAAGGTATTTTAAAACTATTTATTTTTTTACATTTATACTCAGCAACAGTTGAGAAGAAGGTTTAATGTTGTGCTAAATGTTTCCAGAGTGTCACGAAAAAAGCAAGTTGAAGAAAATCTATTCAATATTTTAATACAAATAAAGCACATTTAATGCAGTTTAAAGGTATTTTGGGGGTTAAATACCAACAACAAGAAGTGGTTTAGCAAATCTAGCCAATTCAAATAGTTGTATTTCTTATAGTAATGTTGACAAATAAAGTGCATTTAATGCAGTTAAAGATAAAACCAAACAATTTTGAAACAAAAACAAAATCTCTAACATTAACTTGTAGTCTTTGATCTAATTAAAGTGAAATGTACAAGCATCGACTTTAAAATTGCTAAATACAATTGGAAAAGGCAGTGCAATTCTTGCAGGTATATCAACATTGTTTTAAACCATGGGTTCCAACTTACATGTGAAGAAAACAAAATTGTGCACTTCACTTTATAAACAAATTAATAAGCACAACACATTTTGGGGAAGTGATGTTCACTCCGCAAACTGAGCTCTTCTTGTTATTGAAATTGAGCTCAATGTGTTACTAAAGATAAAGTAAAAGATTTGTGTTTACCTTAAAAATTAAAATGAAGGCTCACTGATTACAAAAACAATTGCAATCCATCCAGGAAATAATTATTTCAATCTAAATAAATGTACTGTCAAAGTAAAGAAAGTTACATTTGACCCCAAATCACTGTTGTCCATTTGGATTGCTGCAATCAAAATAATCATGAATATGAATTTGCAAAGTTCCCTAAACTAAAAACTAGCGTTGCTGTTTTTAGTTCGCTAAAGCAGGTCCATCTCATTTAACAGTTATGGCTTGTGCTTATATTAAAAACAAGAGGCTGGATGGAAATTAATAATACATTTTAGAATAATATAATCTTCCATACAATGTGTATAACTTGTAGAACAGGACAGTATTGTAGATATAAATGTAGACATATACAATAAAACTAACCAGTGGAAACTTCATTTGAAAATGTGGTAGCATTTTTTTAGATCTTGCCGATAACTAGATATTTTTAAGAAATCTGGAGCGATTATGTCCATGTAGGAAAAATAATCCGTAGTTGGAACACACAATCTGGGAAACATTTCATGCAGAAATGTTTCACAGATTGAAATGTTTATGAACCCTTTTCTCTGAAACTACATTCCTTTGAAGGGAATTGTTTCTCAAAATGTTATCCATTATCCACAGCTGCAGCGCTTCTTACCAAGTAAGTTTTGATGGTCATTGATTTTTTGAGTAATTAGCCTTTTTGAGGCTTTTAAAAAAAGAAAAAGAAAAAAAGGCCTTCTTTGAAACTAACTTGGCTTCAGCTTGGGCTCAAGCTTAGGCTTTTTGAAGCCCCGTACCGAAAGCGCATATTTTCATTATAACAGGCAAGATATTTGGTCCTTATAAAAAGATTATTTGTTTGAGCACGAGTCTGAGAGTTGAATATTATGGTGAGGGTTTAATAGACTTTTCAGGCTATTTAATCACATTTTATTTTTGATTCTTCTGAGGGTGAAACAAATTGAAAATCAGACTGAAGTAAGAAAATTATTATGCCTGTAATAACTGACGGAGTCTAAGCCAAGGCCCAATCTGGAGCCATAGATTAAACAAGTCCCCAAGTTTAAGTGCCCTTTATTAATTTACAGGTAAAATATAGTAAACAAGCAACCTTTAGCTAACCTAATTTTGTTTAATTTACAGCAAAACATTTACATTTTTGTTTTCCATTATAACGCCAAATACATCTTTCAAGCGTTCTTGAATTTTATCATAATCACACCAAACACAAACATTTCTAAAGTAAGAAGATTTAAATTAATGCATTTTTTCTTTTAACCAGAAGTAGCAAAGGCACTTTATTTTATTGACTATTGTTTTTTTGAACTGCTTTAGAACTTAACTGTGAACCTTAAGCTCTTAGACGTAACCAGCGTTGTCACTACGCCGGTCGGTGCTAGACTTGTGGACAAGTCGTTAAATGTCTGTCGCGGTGATAGCGGAACGGCTTTCTCGCAATAACCCGCGAGAGGGCTGCTCTGTGCGAGATTACTGCTCTCACGACTGGTCGCATTTACGACGAAGAGTCGGCAGCCAGCAACTTCGCGCGAGAGCAGTGATCTCGCGAGAGCATTCTTTATTATGCTGCAGCACCTCACGCGACTCGACCCACCGCGACCATCATTAACGACTTGTCAACAAGTCTAGTCGGTGCCGGTCGGACCTGCCGGCACTCGGAGCTACCCGA
Source organism: Leptasterias polaris (assembly GCA_037783415.1). Lineage (NCBI taxonomy): Eukaryota > Metazoa > Echinodermata > Asteroidea > Forcipulatida > Asteriidae > Leptasterias > Leptasterias polaris. The sequence continues at coordinate 4,652,159 of JAZGTN010000077.1, forward strand.
CCGGGACTAATTAAGCCTTGCTAAAGCTTTTACCGACCGGCACTAAATTCGACCAAAATGATGAATATTAAATTATTTTGTCATCAGAAGCCAACAATAAATTCCAGTATTTACAACAAAATACATCGGGTTTTGTTTTAGTAATCCATTCCTAACAATATCTGACAAAATTTTGCGTGCGTCGTAATTTATTTTGTCCCGTTCTGTTTGTACCTTATTGTGGCTTTGCGCACACCACCATTGATCACAACATTCGGCCTGCATGCCGCCGAGAGACCGACCAAAAAATCATGCTGCACGCAGCGTCCACGATAACCAACGGTCTTTCTTCAGAGGGCGCCCGGCTGATCTGCCAAGTAATAAATATGCATAAGGTGACGTCGCGCGGTAACCTACGTCACTCAACCAATGAACATGCAACTTGTGGAGCTATATGCAACGCACGAGTGCTTGCATATTCATTAGATGGACAAGTCTCAAGCTACAGTATATCGCGCGGCGTCACTCATACATATTTATGACTTAGCAGATCAGCCGGGTGCCCTGACTTTCTCACGATCAACAGGCAGCAAATCATAAATAAGATGGCGGCCCCCAAGCACGACGAACTTCAGTGTATTTTTTTGCCATTTTCAAACCATATTATCTGGACGAAGTCATCGGTGAGCCCTGGCATGTATCATAATAATTCACCATATGTAAGGAAAAAAATAAAGTAGGTTGGAGTAGTATGGGATGTTTATAAGTGGGAAACATTGATCGTACTTTTAAAACATAGCTGTAAATGGCGACTGTGATGAGACCGAATCGAGGTTGGGCTCTGGACCGACCCGGACCCCCGGCCATGAGGCGCAATACTCCGCGATACTACGTTCCCGAGCAGAAAATTAGCCGGCACTAAATTTGGGCTAGTGACAACACTGGACGTAACTCTACATTGTCTTGGGCTTGTGAATGGTGGTTATTGTAACGAGCTACATGTAAACTTCATCTTTCACCCTAGCTGTTTATAGGGCTGTTTAAATTGGTCAAATTTTTGAGCTATATTGAGCCTGTGCCGATAAACTGGCCCAATTTATTGGTTATAAATATCCAGCAAGGACAACTCACAACTGACCTTAAAACCACCTTTGTGAAAGTTCAAATGTGAAAATAAACTTTGGGAAGTCAGCTTTGAACTTGTATATGACTTGTGTGCAGTCAATCTTTCTAGATTCTTAACTGGAATTTTTCTAAAGAGAAAAAAGTGATTTAAGTACTCAATACAGGGCACTGCTAGAGTTAAGCAAGCGCCCCATAGTTTTCCGGTGTACGATCTTCACCTAAGACAGTCTTCAGGCGTTGCCAGAAAACGGCCGTTTCATCAGCTCTACCATCGTCTCCCGGCCACTTGAGATAGGTGTTCTTCTTGACGGCCCTGTGGATGAGATCATACTTGGACATCTTCTTATCTGGAATATCCTCCAAGATGACCAGAACCAGGACATCTTTATAATTGATGAATAATTTACTCATGGTGACACGCCTCTCATAGGTACACCAGTTGCTCTCCAGGTAGCTCTTCGATATGACACAGATAGTGCGCCTGCTGTGGTCTACAGAATCGATGATATTGTCAATGATCTCCTGCCCAGGTTCAAAGTCGCGCTCGTGATGGCACACTTTGAATGGATTGTCTCCATTCTCTAGCTCAGGTAACAATCTATTTTTGACCCAATCCTCATCAGCGCTGCTGTGAGATATGAAGGCATCATACCTGTAATCAATCAATCTGTCATATTCATTCTTTCTTCCCCGATGATGACTCGCCTTCACCAACAAGTAGACATAGTAAATCTTCCAGCGACAACATATCAACAAAATTAACAGAATGATGATCAAGAGGCTCCCAACACCAATTAAGATCCAATACTTCAGTGGAATCCTTCCTTCGCAGTTCAAAACTTCGGGGTGAAAATCCAGAAGAGGCTTGTGGCGCCAATCTGGCGGCGATGCACATTGACATAGGCTCAAATTACCCAGATAGATCTTGGTATCATCGATCCAGTCACGAAACCACTCTTGCTTGCACCCACAGGAAAAGGGATTGCCACAAATGAAGAGGATATTCAAAGTCTTAAAGATCGGCGACAGCAAGGTTTGATTCACGACATTGATGAGATTTTTATTTAGGGCAAGAAATTGCAGCTCATTCAGATTCTCAAACACATGACCAGAAATGGCAGACAACTGATTATTGTTCAAATGTAAGGCCTTCAGGTGAACCAGGTCACTGAAAGCTCCAATCGGCACTCCCTCAAACCCATTAAAAGAAAGATCAAGTGTTCTGAGAGTCGCAAGGTTCCCAAGAAACAGAACAGGCTTCCTGGATTTAGGCTGGTACCACAAGTTATTGAGATGGTTATGATCAAGGTACAACGTCTCTAAAGATCTGAGGGCGACAAATGTATTGGATTCAAGACCAAACATATTATTGTTGCTCAGGTCTAAGAAGAGAAGTTGCACAAGATTAGCAAATGGGGATGGTGAACTGATGTCATGAATGCCCATCTTTTTCAAATGTAAGTACTTTAGTTTGGAAAGTGTTTTAAAGGAATTCCCAATTAGAGTTATCGATCCATCCTTCAGGACGTTATTGCTGAAGTCAAGACTAAGAAGCTCACCCAGGTCTCGAAACTCTTCCCCAGTGAAAGTCTGAATGATACCATTGTTAGAGAGGTTAAGAGTTCGCAGATTTATCAATCCTTGAAAAGAACCCTTAGGGGAGAGATACTTGATGGTGTTATTATTCAAGTAGAGGTTCTCCAGATGCCCATTGTGGGCAAAAGATCCTGGGTCTATTTCTGTCAGTAAATTATTGAAGAGGGAAAGGGTTTTCAGGGAGGTCAAGCCGGTCAGAGCAGTCTGGCTGATGGTCACAATAGAGTTATCGTGGAGTTGTAGACACTTCAAGTGACTGAGGTAAGAGCTGAAGCTTTCGTTGGTTAGAGTTGTCAGATGATTGTAAGACAGGTCCAGCTCCTCCAATGTTGAGTTTTGCAAACCTCTAAACATTGACGAAGTGATGGATTGGAGACTGAGCGATCGAAGAATCAGCTTCTTCACTTTGGTGCCGATGGCTGTACTGATGTTTTCAATACGGCTAGGTGGTGGGTTTTGGCCAAGAGCTTGCGTGAAATTCAAAGTGTCAATGCCAAGGATTGTATCGAAAACTTGTGTGTCAATAGAGAGAAAAGCATTGCGAGACAGATCAAGTCTTTCAAGCTGTGCACCAGACAAGGCCTTGAAGTCATTTTGGTTCAACTTGGAGATGCTGTTTCTAGCCAAGCTGAACACCTTGAGATGCTGCATTTTCAAAGTTCCGACAATCTCTGCAGAATATATGCCAATCCTCTCCAGTAGCAGTGTTTCCAGTGTCATATTGAGGGGTTCGAGGTATTGTGGCATGGAAAGAGCAGTCTTTAGGCCATTGTTCTGATCTGACAAATCCAATGTCTTTAGCTTGGAGACAGACAAGAAGGCATCCGGCGGGATCTTGTTGATCTGATTGCGGGAGAGAAACAGGTGTTGAAGCTGCGCCTGATGTGTGAAGTATTCACGCTTGATGCTTGAAATGCTGTTATACGACATATCAAGGTACCGGAGATTGACCAGCCCTGCCAAGGAACTCTCGCTGATTGGATGAAGCTTATTATGGGATAGAAGAAGAGTCTCAGTGGTTTCGGGAATCCCTTTGGGTATGCTTCTCAGGCTCAGGTAACTGCAGTCTGTGAAGGTTGCATTGACAATCCTGCACGGAAACTCGACAAAAGGCTGATCCGAATCCTTTTCGGAGTTACTGACGGGTAGAATGCCCGTCTGAAAAAAAATGGCCACGAGAACCACCACCAGTGCAGACCACTTCATGATGACTATATGGATGGCTGGTTGGCAAGTTGTGGCAGAAACTTCTACTTGCATTCACTAAAAAATAAACAAACGAGAGAATTGTAAACAAACCTCAATACTTTTCACTTTCCTTTTAAAAAACTGGTGGCTTTTGGAGCACAGAGTACCTGTATTTAAAGGCACTGAACACGTTTGGTAATTGTCAAAGACCAGTATTCTCACTTGGTGTATCCCAACATATGCATAAAATAACAAGCCTGTGAAAATTTGGACTCAATTGGTCATTGAAGTTGCAAGAAAATGATGAAAGAAAAAACACCCTTGATGTACAAATTAGTGTGCTTTCAGATAGGAATAAAAGGCTTCTGGCCAGAAGTCTTTTATTATTTTAGTGAGAAATTACCTCTTTCTCAAAAACCGGTACGTTACTTCAGAGGGAGTCGTTTCTCACAATGTTTTATACTATCAACAGCTCTCCGTTGCTCGTTACCAAGTAAGTTTTTATGCTAATATATATTTTGAGTAATTACCAAACGTGTCCAGTGCCTTTAAGTGAGGGTTCAAACGATTATTTTTTTTGTTTTTGCAAATGTATGATATTCATAACCACTACTGCTGGTATTTGTGATCAATCCTTCCTTGGCACAATGTGGAAAAAGTGAAAAGGGCGACACTCATAATATATACAAGATGATATTTGTGATAGAACACCCATCGTAGGACAGAGAATAATTATGTGCACTGTCGACCCCACTTCCTTAACAGCAGGGGCCACTTTCATGTATACTGTGGAACTCTGTATTCAAAGTCACTGTTCGCTGCTTACTGGATTATACGCACAGGGAACGGTTTCGTTTTTGACTCCACAAAATGGCGGACCGTGTTAGTTCTTGAAGTAAAAGGACAACCACACCATTTTTAGGGATGTTTGTGTGAATCATTATATTCTATTTTTAAAACACCTTCCCATCATCAAGCGATCTATGTCGTCCAACCATAATTCTCAACACTTGTCGTGAAATAATTATGGTGTATGACGAGAATTTACATCCAGAGGTTAAAAGGGTAGGTTCGAAGTAGCGTTCTGCTGGATCTTAAATTCTGTCTGAAGTGATGCTTTTGTTCAAAAACTTGGGAAGAATGTTTAAAAAACAGGTCTGCTCACAAACTGTATGTTCAGAATTTCTTGCAAAAAAGCGCAGGACAAAACTAGGATGCTGGTATACAATCAAAGATCGCACCTTGGCAGATTTCAGTGTTGATAAATAACTCGCGCATCAACTTGTTGATAAACTTTCTGATAAAAATACATAAAAAAAAGAAAAAAAAGTGACAACTTGTTTGAAAGACAAATGCATCCCATATTTGTATCACCCCAATATTATAATATATACATTGTGTAAGCCGCCGCTGTGTCCCAAACGGAATTATTCATGCAAACCAGTTAGTGTCAATTTCGTGCCTCAGCTGCACATTTTTTAAAAGGGCTTAGTTCAAAAATTGCGCACGAAAATTTTAAAATTGGCTTACGCGAATTAAACAAATTTTACTTTTTCAAAAAATGCGCCCAACAGAGATACTGTACTTGGAGACATTGAATCAGCGTAAATAACTGATACAAACCAGGGTGACAAACGTTAGACTGTGCCCTCTTTCGTCGTTGCTCTGAATATTGTGGGCGCGCATGCGTGCAAGGTTTCACACACACAGAGTCAGTACAGAAAATTACCACAGAGACATAATTTTTTATTTTATTTTCTAAAATAATGTCACCCAAGGTTTAAAATATTAATTCTGAACCCAGCAGTCTTGAAATTTTGGACTATCAGCTAGGTAGCCTATAAATTATGAAAGTATTTTTTTCACAATGGCAGGGGACCTTTATACCCTGGACTCTGTCGCATTGTATGCAACCTTGCTCTATGATGCAACGCAACAGAGGAGTCCAACCTGCGCTAGGGATGTTTATACCCCGACTTTGTTGCATTGTATGAAATATTCAGTCCACTGGCACTGGGCTAAACCCACCCCCCTAAACTCAACCAAACCTCACAACCAACAACCAATCCCTACCCTTGAAGCTAATCCCCATCTTCACACGCCCTACTCCTCCTAGAACTATGATGAGGTTCGATCCGCTATCGTCTCGTGGAGAGGATAGCGGATCGAACCTCAGTCACTCATAGTTCTAGGACTAGGAGTAGCGAGGCCAGCGATGGGGTCATTTTTCGTCTTCCTATCTGTCACCACACTAAATTTGTCTTTTTCAATCTTTGATTTCTAATAGAAATACTCGCCGAATGTAAAAGAAAATTCATCAAATTGAAGAGGAAAACATGCTTGTTTTATTGATATTGTTCATTTTGATACTTACATGATATTTGAAGGACAACTTGCTTGAAGAAATTCTCTTTTGCGAGAGTGATTTTTTATCGCGGACGCGGCCATTTTTGTTTTTGACCGCCTGATCTGTGTTTTCATTTTTAATCGCTTTCGTGCGAAGTTTGGTGTATGTAATTTTTTTGGTGTAAGATTTGGACAGAGAATGAATGTAGCTTTCTTTTGATACTAAATTTGGCAATTTTGGTGCATTTTGAGGTAAGAAATTTGACTTTGAATGAACAAAATTCATGCAAAAAGTGATTTTTTTTTGGCAAAAATTTGAGCTTTTATTCAGAAAAATCCAGTTAAAATGGGGTTGAGGGAGCTGGAAAGGTTGATTTTAGGGATGCTTGAAGCCTTCCAAAGGCAATGGAATTAAAAAAATTCTAATTTTCCATGTCGCCTTACGCCGCAAAGAGCTTTTAGGAAATGCGCCGTGCAGATGAAGCAGCGGCAATTTCAGGACGATGTCAAGCACAATCTTTACAAACGCGCATTTTTCTAATTTGCGCGCGCAATTGTGAACGAATTGCACACGTATAATTTCCCATATTGTGCTTTTGCGCGCGCAAATTAGAACTGCGCTACATTTGTGCATTACATTATTCTGACTTTGAAAATGAGTTTAAAACTTGAAATTTATATTATAATAATAACTAATAAGACAGATCTGATGGTGGTAATAACAAGAGAACTTATATTTACTACTTTCTATCTTATTTCTATAAAGTTTTTTTCACCACCTGTCTCTTTGCTGCTGTTTATTTTTGAATTGTTTTTATTAATTATATTTTTATAACAAGAAAGAAATAATTATCATATCATTGCCGTCATCTCCACCACACCACTCATCATGCACTATTTTATTATTACTACTCCTATTTATAGTTAATAAAATATGTTTTATCATTTTACAGCACCACAAATTTACTCACATTTTTGTATTTGCTGTTGTTTCTCACCAATTTGTTTTTCATAGCATAATAGTTTCAATATTAAACATGCTTTATTATTTATTAATGACACAAATAGCCTATTAAATACGGGTTTTTTTTAAGGCAAATTTGTTTTCCATTTGCTTTTTGCAATGAGGGGCACATACTTTACTGTGTTGTGTGTTACAGCACTTTTTTGTTTTGTCTTGTAGAGCTACAGCTTATTTTAATTTATTTTATGTTGTCCATCTTGGTACTGCAACATTGCTTATGAAGAGTCACCAGAAACTCCTTGAAGATCCATCTACAGGCTAGAGATCTGGTGATTGAAGAACAAGATAAACAATTTTTTAAGAATTAAATTGCTTTTGTTTTAATATACTTTGTCAATTTTGTTTACAAACAAAGTGAAAAAACAATACATTAACAAGAAAATAATAGGGACCTACTCACATCACCTAGAAGAGTTCCAGGAGTCAGGCATTGGTGTCATCTTTTTATTTGGTTTGCACATTGCATTGCTCTTGCCAAGATCTATAATTTGGTATCCATTATGATTTTGCTATGTTACAGTATACAAAAACAGATTTTAGACTAAGTAATCTTGCTGTAAATATGCATGATTTTGTTTAAATATATTTGTTTTCATAACTTTTCTTTTGCTTTTGTTGCGACATGGTGTAACTTCACCATGGAAACATAATATGTGTTTAATTTAGAAAGCACTGTATTTGGTTTATCCTGAGCTGTTTGTTGGTTAAACAATTTGTGCATATTTCTATTCAAAAGGCACAACTAATTACTTTATAACAATCGGGAGTCAATTTAAAAAGTGATGACAGAAAACAACACCCTAAAAATTGGCATTAAAATTGTCGTAACTCCTTACCAGAAAAAGCTATGAAAATAATTTTACCACCATTGTGATCCTCAGGTTGTAAGCTTTCCAATGATATAAAATTTGTCAGTGAAATAAAAAAAAAATGCAAAAAGTGCCGTCCTCCCTACTCGGAGTACACACGCACACAAGTGTGTAACAGCCTGCAATCGTGGACCCTCCTTTGTTCAACTCTTTGTGATAGCAAACGTGGACCACAATGCTTTCCTTTGTGATAGCAACCATGGACCTATTGTCCTCTTTTGTTATAGGTCCCCGGTTTGAATGTGGTTACCTACTCACACGTACCCCCTCACACCATTATCCACTATCCATGTCCCAGTCGTGGTTATGGCTAGTCCAAGGTGATTCACTAGTGCTTTAGTGGGGCCAAGTTATGGCATGGAGGAAGAGAAGGCTAGTTTCATATTGTGTACTGTTCGTGTATATGTGTCCTTTCTCTATGGTGTATCCAAACCAAACACTGGTGACTGATAGTGATACAGCAATGCTGCAAAAAACACAAAATACTGCACACTGCACTGTAGTATCCTTACACTACAAGCTCACACTGATAGAGCTACCCAAGTCTATCCTTACACACTACAAGCTCACACTGATAGAGCTACCCAAGTCTAGACATGTGTTTACCTCATCAACATTCCAATCCTGACTCAACCTAACTTATGAATAATGCATAGAGACCACCACCCCATGCAGTGATCTTACCCTTGAAACAGTAGCCCATTGATAAGTATATTATATCTTATGTGTATTAAGCAAGTGGGACGTGGACACAATAAGCTGACAATAAACCAAGCAAGCATCGAAACAACAACTCTTGTGAGATTCAAGATATTACATGCACACAGAACATTCGTAACGTCTTTTGTCTTCTCCATGCATGGGATTCCGTTTCTAAAACATGAAACATCACCAAATATTAATGACATTTTATTGAAGTAATATTTAATATGCAAAATGTTGGTTCTTAACTTACCAAAAAATCTTGTGAGTACTTCCGTTTGCTCTCTAAACAAATAAATGACCAAATAGAACCCGGGGCCGGCCTGCGCTGCTGCTGGAATGCCTGGTTAGCTCATCACACTTTGTCTCGGCCGTCCAATTAACGTCAAGTAAGGCATGCCAATCAAGGGTTGCAAATTGAATAACAATATTAAAAATGATCCCAAGTATGGTCCTTTGAAAATTTAAAATAAAAACATTACATTATTTTATTACCAATTTCATTGTTTTAAACTCATAGTGTATTTTCTTTCCTTTTTTATTCCAAAGTACATATTAAACTGATCGCTTCAACCCCCTATTTTAAAATGTAGTTACCCTGTGGGGAAATTCCCCGGGCCGCGCAATAAAACGGAGGAAACCATTATTGTGTAGGTGTGTTCCACGTGTGTTATTTTCACAGATCCAAAGATATACAGCAGTAACAAGATTGTGCTTCCAGTTTCTAGTTTTACTTCCGTTCAAAGGAAATGAATTACCTGATAACAGTTTATTTTGTTGCTCACGCTTTTTTTAACAATCAAGTTAATTTGTAAATCAAAAGTATTCCCCATTTAAAAAAATCAACGTGAACCGTTTTTCCCGCAAAATCGAAGGGCGCGGTGCTTCTACCTACACGAACGACCTTTGGGTTTCCCTAGTCTTATTTTAAAAGATTCAACGACTATTGAAAACAATTATTTAATCCTTTGGTGCCTTTTCAGGGCCACCATGGTTGTCTCATTTCTGTTTACACTTTTATTTATACTGTTGAACTTGTTTTGACTTTTGTGTTGATATATTTCAAAAGGAAACGTGACTCGTGAGATCTTTCATTCATCCAGGGGCAAATTCCATAGGAATCAGGATTGCATTACATTTCTGCTAAACAAAAATAAGCAGAAAACCTATCACAAAAAAGGAGCCGACAAAAGATGAGATATGTTTGATTTATAAGACACACTTGAAAGTAAATGACTGGTTTATTAAACAGATTAACCAACTTGGCACACAGCATAGCTTAAAGGGATGCACAAATAAAATAAATTCAAGATAACAAAACATACCTGAAATATGTACGTTTAGCAAAATGAACCGTTTGAAAAAGTGACGTACATAAATGAAAAAAAAGAGACAAGTATAGACAAACATTTAAAACAATAAATGAGACAAACAACAAAATCTAAACATAACGGTGACAACAGGGCCCATCACATTGTTGACTTAATTTTAAAATGCAATTTACGTACAGGAGAAGCATTCGTCAGCCGGATGGCCAAACCAATTTGTGCATCTACGAAATACAATTTGAAGCTTTACATTTTGTTACAAGTGAGAAATAAACAAGTGTAGGGAAGATAACCATGAAATAATCTCTTCTTGAAATCGAAATAAGTGGTGGGTTCTGAAAATAACCAGAGATGAGATGAGTCTTGAGATTTCCAACAAAGTGCTCTGTTCGACAACATTCTCTTAAAGAGTACAAGGTTTGAAACGCAGAGACTTGTCTTCTCTTTTACTTCTCAGAACAACCACTTTTTTTTTCAAGAAGAGATTATTTAAGGGGTCGTCTCCCAAATGCATGTCAGTTAAGGATACAGAATCCTGCCTTCTTTCTCAGCAGGATTGCAACCTTCTTGAAATTCACCATGCCTGAAATGTGACAGAAAGAGGGCAAGTCCCCTAAATGCACCTATACTCTAACACACTCTTCTCTTCTTGTACACCACCCTCCCTGGTGAAAATCCTCAAACAGAAGGAACACTATCAAGACACAATGAGAGTGGGGGGAAGGTGGGTACACCAAGTGTGTTCAACTGACACGACATGAACTTATACACTGACAATGATTAGAATTACAATTAATAAATTATACTACAATGATATTGCTGAATGACCCACTCACTCAGTGTTGCTCCTTCAAGATTTTATAGTAATTGCAGTTTACCCAAGGAAAACAATTCTTATCTTGGGTTGATAATACTAACGCATATTGCAGCACTTCTTTCACTTCTTTTTGTGGTACACTAATACTACTTACATGTGGCACAGAGGTATCAGGGGAAAATGGATACATCAGATTACCTTTTTCTGTACATGCTTTCTTAATTTGTTTCTGAAGGGGAGAAAGTGAAGATACATCTTTTACAATTCGTCTTATAGGAAACATCTTACAAAAAGTGTTGATTACATATTTTGTCTTGCTATTCACTACCTACCCAAATTTCTTCTGAATCCAATAGCCAGTCCTTGAAGTATTTTGTTTCACCAAGGACTCGGTACTGAAAGACGACCCGACCATGCTCCAACAAAAAAATGGGTCAAGCATTCCGTTGTTTTGGGGAATTTTCGTTGTGGATTCAGATGGACTCGGGGGAAAATTACAAGAATGGAACAGGTGTTTCAATAACAAAATGCTGCAGAACTTAGCAGAACAAAATGCTGCATAACATGAAGTATAAACTGTGAGGAAGGACGTTACCAGTACAAATGTTGGCATTCTGGACCTGATCAGCCGTTATTTCACACACGTTTCATATTTACAATGAACTACCTAGGCCTAATCGGCCCACTTGCCAACAGGTGACCTTGACCCCTCCAATATCCTCCTCTTCCATGTCACTTTAACACTGTCACCAACAGGTTTGGACATGGATAAGATTGGGTATGCCTGACGCAGTGATGAGCAATTGTTACTTGGGCCTACACTCCTCAATCCTCTGCAGTCCTCCAATTCATGGCGAAGATTTTGGAGGATCCAGGAGGTATATGGTTGAGAATTGTTCACGTTGCTTGAGAATATCAGCCCTGGAATTGTTCGGAGATTAAAAAGTCTAGGAAGTTTTTATTCACTCTTACTTAAGGCAGAATTTCAAACTGAGCAAAAACACATAGCGGAGGACCAGGGTCAAACAATACACATTACATTGTACTTTTAACTGGTAACCTGAACCTAAAAAAAAAAAACCTTTGCTTGCATGTGCTCAAATTTCATGTGCTCAAATTTGTGTAATGAAGTAACAGCATGAGGTTCTACTCCCAAAATAGAATTTGTGAAGATTTTGAAACTGAACAGTCAGCACTTCTGAATTTTGCAGGAACAAACAAACAAAACAAAATAAGAAGCTTTCCAACAATAACACTTTCCCGGCATGTATCGCTAAAAAATGAAGAAGCATGAAAAAAGAAGTCAAACATTAAAATCCGTTTACGTTTACCCAGTCGTCTTTACCCATATTTGCTCCCAACCTTGACTATTCATTTATTCTGTATGAGCATGAAACAAATAGTCCGATCCATATTACATTATATTTTTCTTTCTCAACACCCATGAGAGCAAAATTCCACATCGTCAGGTTGTTCTTTTGTTCTAAAGTTAAATTCTGTGGTGTTTTTTTCATCTAGAAATCCCGACGGTGATATGCACCGGGATCAAAGAAGGACGTGACGACGACACGGTTTGCAAACTTTCTGCCGGACAAACCCTGCTGTGCGGCTTGAGACTCCATAGTGTTGCTGAACTCTACAAAAATCTGTGGGATTATCAAAAAAATAAAAAATATTGTGAAAAGGAGGAAAATGAATTATGCTGAAAAGGCAGATGAAAGTTGTTTTCAAGGTGACTTTACAATGATTCACATTCCTAAATATGTCGAGTCATTTTACCCATATCCCCCTACTGGTCACAGTACATAAACCTCTTCCTGCCTGAGCCCATGTAGTGCTCATTGCTGCATTACAATTAACATTCATTATTCTAATTAAAGATATGTATTAATGGCAATAACAGTGTAAGGAGCCAGTCTTCACAAGACCGGTGCGACAGGAGATTCTGTTCCCCCATACGGCAAACTTCTTCTGATAGTGCCCTCTTTTAAATCATCCTCCTTCAGCCCATGTTAGTTTCCCATATGAAGGGGCAGAATCTCCGGGGGACAGATTTCCCTGTGACACCGGCTTCTCACTCTTTAATTGGAAAATTCAAAATTTGTCAAACAGTAGAAGGGTTTCAATATTATGTCTTACCTTTCCACATCCGGGTATGTCCATGCCCTCAATGGGTCTCGGTATCTCAATGCTGCGGACTGCGCCGTACTTTCCACTCTCATCACGAACATCATCAAGAATGTCTAAACAGAAATTAATATCAAACAAAACCCAAAAGAACCCATTTCAAACAACAGAACACAAAGATTAAAAACTATTCATCTCCAGATGCAGTGGTGTAGATGGGATTGAAGAAAATGAGAGATGAATGCCCTTCATTTTCAGGCAGAGTTTGCCCTGTCAATTCAAATGTGAGGGGACCCATCGCGCTACTTTCAGTGAACTTGCTCATTTTTTTTAAAAACAATATCACCAACACACTGTCAAAGATTTGTCATGCTGGAAAAACTAATTGAAATACAATGTTCATTTTGTGTCATTTTACAAGCTTTTTCTTGACCTCTACGTATCAAGAACTCTTAATTTGAACGTGTAGATGGAGTAACAAGCATTTGAGTGAGCACCATATTCGTTTCAGTGTGCAGACTACCATTAAAGAAATCTACGTGTTAATTTGAAATATGACTTGGTTCTTCAATTTGAGTTTGCTTGAAACTGGTTTCATGTGAATTGCCTCTTGTGACGTGACCTCGTAAGAGTCGACGTCGACCGTCATGACCTACCTTCATATTCATCATCATCCTTGAGGTCATCTGGGGTCACCATGTTCATGAGGCACAGGATCTCTGTTTGTGGACCAGCTGTACCAGGAAGGTTCAATCCAGGGATATTCAGCTGTACAGCCTGAGCAGCCTTGGACAAGAAAATAATACAAATTAGAATATGAACTTTTGTCTGGTACAAAAACAATCCAGACAATAAGGTTTGCGGCAACATCTTGTTAACATCTCTCTGGTGAGTTGTTGTAGTTAATCATTTAATGCCAAAGGACATAATCACACGCACAATTTAAAGGGTGTGCATAACATTGGTAAAAGTGAAAATATAAATAATGTTCACAGATTCGCACACAACTTACACGGTATAAAGATGGTCATGGTGGAAAACTTCCCATGAAGTATTTTTGCTTGAAATGCAATGGTTTTGAGAAATGAGTGAAACAATTAGTTTTGATCTCACAAGTCAAAAACTCATTGTTTGAAAACAGTGAAAACATTGAAGGTTTTTTCCCACTTTGTTTATCCCGACTCCAATGACCGATTGAGCTTAACTTTCACAGGTTTGTTATTTCATGTGTATGTTGGGTCACATCGAGTGTGGACACTTGTCTTTGAAAATTACCAATGTGACAGACACATAAGCTTTAAAAGGACACCCAAACGGGGACCGCTTAAATGCATTTATCAAGCGTTCGTGTGAGAGGAGCAGATGACATGGCAACATGCACAGAACAATCTGTGTGAGACGAGTTCAACCAGGGAGGCTGGTTAACTCTGGCTTGCTTTGAAGGCTTGTGAAAAGGCGCTGGAATCGATGGTCTAATTCACTCTTTACCTGGAATTACTGTGTAAGAGTTCCCAATGCTTCCGACTTGATAGGGGAATACTTACCATATTCTGAGCAGAGGCATTCTTGGCTCCAACGCTAGCTCGTTGAACAATCAATTTCTTCTCTCCCAACTGCATGCCATTCAAACCCTCAATAGCCTATGTTGGGAGCAGAACAAAATCCCCATCTTAGATTTGTAAACATGAGATCTTACTTCTGAAATACTCTTTGAGAATATTTGTCCTGCAGCGGCCATTGTGCATAAAAACTATCCATGCCAAAATTTCATTGCTTTGAATGAAGTATGCTTACTTAAGATGGGGGGAAATAAAAGTGATTTGATTAAAAATTGCAGGACATTAAAACTAAAGGGACCTAGGGCTGTCATGAAATGCCATGGTATGTACAAGATCACTGTAAGAGACAAGAATTGACAAATGTGAACATTCCTAAAAACTGGCTTGCTAGACTTCAAGACCTGGCTATCAGATCCTGGTTAACAGTCTCCGCTTACAGGGCAACTGCCAAATTTCTGCGCTTGCTGTTTATATGAAGAATGCCCAGTAAGTAGACTACGCACGCGCACAAGCAAATATTACCCATGAAATACGCATGATGTAAGCGCAAAAATCCCAGCTTCCGTAAGCGCAGATTCTTTGCTTGCGGTAAGCAGAGCCATGAAATTTGGCCCAAAACTAGAACTAGACCATTCAGACACAACACTCTCTAGTCACGTAAAGGTTTTTAGCTAGAAGACCTATGGTCCAGCGGAGATGATTCTGGTATTCAACCCATGTACTATAACAAAGAGCTTAAATAGTTCCTGACCTGATCTGTGACTTCAGTCTTAACGTACTCGCAGAAAGCATAGCCCTTGGACATAGACGTGGCACTGTCCTTCACCAGGTTGAACGCCTTCAGAGTGCCAAAGGACGACAGTAACTCCTTCACCTGTTGATATCAGAAAGGGAAGGAATGAACAGACTTGGGTAAGTCTAGGCTCTGATGTGAAATCTTTTGAAATGATGGACAACTCTTTGCATGGCAGACATTTAAGTAATTTTTCACAAAAATTGGGGATTGTTCTTCAACTAGAACCCTTTTTAGTTTATGCCATTGATTTTGATGTTTTATTAACAGATCAGTAGTGAAGATGAAATTCAAATGCATTGATTTTAGTGTATTTTACATAACGTTTGAAGGGTTCAGGTTCCATGCACATCAATTCAAATATTAGCAGTTTTCTTCCCAAAAGACAAAAATTTGATCAAACTTTTCAAGCAATAACAAATGAAAAGTAAAACAATCCCATAATCTTGTTAAAATGAACAAAGCACAAGTAAAAAGTTGTCACAAGGTGATCAAACTCTACAATTCTTCCCATCGCTTCATGCCGTTTGTTGTTTTATTATAACTGAACTAACCTAAGCCCTTTCTACACGTTAACAAAATACAAAATTTGAACACCTTATAAGTGAATTTTATAAATCTCTCAACTTGGTTTCCAAATATATATCTCTAAGGCAAGGCTCAGTTAAAAACAAAATAGATTTGACCTGTTCAAGAGAAAAGGTCAAATCTACTTTTGACTGTTTCTCTTTTTAAATCAATGAACGTCTAGCAGTACAATGAAGCCTAACTATGACTATTTATTGTTCTGTCATTCGTTTGTCTACAGGGTCGTTCTGCCGATCTGCCTCTGCCGACGAGGGACAGTCCAGGCATTTCTTGCATGCATTTTTGCTACCTGTCAGTCTACCGCACGGTGTTACCATCCACGACCATAAAATGACCCCTCCAGCTGTCGGAGAAAAGAGACAGCCTGCACGGGCACTGACATAACTTGCCTTTGTGTGGTTTCCTTCATCATGCTTTATTACCAGCAGACTAGGGGGGCTGACATTGTTATGTTGCCGAACCAAAGCAATGAGCGAATGCAAGTGCGAGCGAAATGTTTAAAACTTGGCCCCTCTAGCTGGGGATTAAGACGTTGGGAAAGAACGGGGAAGAACAAAAAGAGAGAACGGTGAGTGACAATGTACTTTAAGCAACTCATGACATTTTATTCTTACTCTTTGTATAAATTAAGCTCTATTTGTAAACAGGAGTTTGTTTTTTGTTCATCCCTAACAATGCGACTATCACATTTTGTAGAAATTGACAAATACCACAACTTCAAAAAGTCAAATTAGCTCTTTTTGACAAATTTCAAAAGTATATTTTGCAAGTAGAAATCGGAACTCACTTCTGTGGTATTTAACATTACAGAATGGCTGCAATTCTTACCTTAGTTTAATTGGATTAGCAGAGGTGCATTTAGCTAAAAATCTAAAATATCTGCAAAGAAATTCTCGGGGGAAAGAATTTGGGGAGAGAAATTTTGGAAAGAACTTTGCAAGTTCTTTAACAACAGACCAAAATGCTGAAAAAAAATGGGAAAAAGAACCAGTAGACAGACTGATGGAAGTTTACTTGCTCGCTGGATAATCTGAATAGGGAAAAAAATTGCCTCTTGCCGAAGATGTTTTGTTTTTCCTGTAATCTGGAAAGGTTTGCTGTGAAAGAAAGTCTGCAATACAGCTCAGGGATGAGATTTGACATGTGAAAATTCCTGAAAACTGGCTTGCGTGCCTTGGTTTCCCCCTTTATGCTAGACCCTGAACCTCCAAAATGTTACAATTCAGGAGGTTTACCGAATCTGCGCATCACCAGAAATACCAAATTACAGGTTTGGACAAAATGTGGACTATTTCTTTCTCCCTTTTTGGACTGCTTTACTTATTTTTAAAAAATTCAAAGGCTCAATAAGATTTTTTTCGAAAATCCTAAAAATCAGGGAAAAAAACAACTGAGAAATCACCTCCCTGAAAGCTTGAAAAAAATAAAGGACTCTTGAATTGAAAACAATCATTTTAGCTTGGATATGTAGGGGGGGAGGGCAATGCACAACCCATCCAAGAAAAAAAAAAAAAATTGAGTTCATGTCTAACCCACTGATGTACTTTTCTCTGGTTGTTTTTGATATCATTCCGATGTTGATATCTGAAGATTTACTCTGCATTAAGTTTTGACAATAACTCATATATTTTTATGTGTTCAAACTGAAAAGGAAATATGTACTTCTTCTTTTTCACAAACACACGATAGCTCTTAACTGTGATATATTTGCATTTTTGAGTGCCGTGTTTTGGCTAAAACCAAGAAGAAATTTCATGGGAACTGCACAAAGCCTGGGTTTAATCAACGAAAATATATGAGCTATATGCAGAAAAGACAGAGACTGGGCTTGCAGTGAAGCACTATGATGTTAACAGTTTGCACTGATGAATCAACTGCTGATTACACTCCCTGTCCGCTAAAACAAACTTCAGCTTTACGATGTAATGAACTGCCGCCGATTTCACGAAACTTTACGCAAGTCCACTTGAGCCGGATTTCTTGTGTTTTTGGTACAGAACAAAAGCAATAAATGTTGCACAAGCAGACTTCAGCAGTTGCGTCAAGTTTTGTGAAATTATCCAATCCACCCCACCCAACTTCCTGTCAACCCAAGAATCCACATACAGTCGACTCTTGTTAATACGAGCTCGGAAGATACGAGAAGCTGCTTTATACAAGGTTTTTCACTGGTCCCGAACTGTCCCATGCGTGTTTCTATGTCTTAAAAAACAGAAGATATGAGCACTGTCATAACGAGAACATGAACAATACGGCCTTGTGACAACAAAATGTATTGTTTTTCATACTTTGAAATATTGCTGTGTAACAAAAGCTTACCTTCATCAAGGTTATGAACAAAATGCGCTGCGTTTAAGACGAGGTTCGGATAATACAAGGAAAATGGGCCAGTCCGACAGACCTCGAATTAACGAGAGTCGACTGTACAAGTATCCAAAGGCCCCAAACCCCAAAACACAACCCCCAGCCCGTCCGACTACCAATAGGCTTCCTAAGTTATCCACACATCTCCCCATCCAACCAGGCTCTCCTACCCAAGTTCTCCCACCCACCCACATGTCCCAATGTCATGGGACAGGTGAAAACCAGTTTTTGGCAGCGTGAGACCCGAGGCTTTCTCCAAACCACAGCTTAGGCTCCATCTCCGGCTCAGGGCGTTGTTGTTTTAGAAACACCGCACAAAATGTACACAGCTCCAAAATTCCAAGGTGCCCAAGCCAGAGCCCAAGCCCTAGCCGGAGCCAAGATTTGGGAAAAGGCCCTAGTGCCTAGCTAGCTCAGTTGACAAAAAACCAGCATGGTGCGCTAGAGTTTAAATTCCGCTCTCTCATCAGCATTCTTCAGCACCAAAAATAAAACTTATGATCCGAGTCAGCGTTAAGGACAATCCGACATGGTGACTTATCATGACAGAAACTTTAAAAAATGACAGAACGGATCTTGATCTCAACTTAAATATGCCTTTTAAATGGTGCCTGACATATCTATCAATAGAGGAAAACAGAATAGGAGGAAAACACTTTTTTCTTGCAGTTTTGCGCTGACCGTCAAACCTATCTGCGAGTTTGTGAAAACTAAGAGAGAGAAAGACATAGAGAGAAAACCACAACAAACACCAACAAAAAAACACCTCTATGAATGCATAAACTTTGCCCCCAGATAGCCAAATTATTCTTTGGTGGAGTTTGTACATTTGAACAATTTTTTGGTTTGCTTTGTGGGGAAACCCTTAGACTTAAATTTTTCTCTGACCTATTTACTGAGGAAGATGCCGTGTTCAAAAGACAAAAATAACTGTTTCAGTTTAGTAAATGTGCCCTTTCTGTCACGATTAAAAGAATATTATTTTCTGCCAACATTATCGATGCTCTGTCTTGTGTTTAATCTCACTTAGATAAGTTTTTGTTTTTATCTGATGTCCAATATGTTTTTCAGAACTGAAACATGTTGGGAAAAAAATATCTAAATAAATCCTCCTTGTGATGAAACCACGGGTCACCCTGTAACCACTTGTGGTTGTCCTGCCTTACCTGATCATCGGTCAAGTAATTGGGTAGACCTCCAATGAAGATCTTGTGTGGTGAGTCCTGCACTACAGTAGAGACAACACCTGATGAAGGGGGAAAAAATAAAAAAATAATTGTAAATTCATTTCATTCCATTTCTTTGTGGCGTGTCGTGGCCAAGTGCCTGAGAGCACCGAACACAAGCTCTGGTATTTTCTGATCAGCAGAGTGTGGGTCCGAGTCCCAGTCCTAGCACTTGTGTCCTTAAGAAATTAGCATTTCATTGACAAAAACAAATCTATAACCCTACCTTTAACATAACTAAAAAATAACAGCTGAATAGGTTTGATAAAACGTTACATTGGCAGGCATGAAGAATGCAACTTTTTTATTCTCCCCTACTGTCTTGAGCAAATTTTGCGCCTGTACTCTTTTGATTGAACAGACTATTTTTTATGACCATAAGATGTCATGAGTCATTATGAGGTATACACACCTGGAACATGCATAGAGGGTGTCTCAGGAACTCCAGGCATAGGTTGATAATCCTTGGGTCGTCGAATCTTCAGGCATTGGTTCTGGTACATGATCCCGTCGAACGCCATGGCTTGGGTCGTCTCATCAATGGAGCGGAACTAACCATTGATAAAATCAAAATCACACGAATTACTCAATCATTAAAATCAAATGCACTCACAGATCAAGATGTGACAAGATGTGTGCATTAACACCCCCCCAACTACCTAATAAGGATCGTTTTTCAATTTATAGGAGTGCATCCCCAAAAGTATGGGTGCCTGTTAAGTATAACTAGCCCAAATGAGTACGCCCAGCCTAAATGAGTATGCAAGGCCCGAGTGAGCATGCACGACCCAAATGAGTTTTCAAGGCCCAAATGAGTACGCCCGACCTAAATGAGTATACAAGGCCCATCTGTGAGGAATTCCTTGTGAGGTTGGGGGATATTTTATCGGAGACCATGTTGGCTTATTTTTTACCTCAAGGAAAGCGAAGTTCTTGTCGTGGTTGACCTGTACAGCTAGGACCGGCTTCCCTGGGGTCTGACCGATCCCTAATTCTTGCATCTTACCATTGAAGAAGTCCACCATCTGCTCCTGTCAAGTAGAACATAAGACGAAGCAAAAAAATATTAAATATTTGTTCCTTGGGTCAACAATGTAATTTGTTTTGTTTTGGGTAAAAAAGAAAGGTTTTAAACAGAGGTGGTTTGCTCAATATTTAGACTTGATTCTAAGGAAATTTGTTACATCTAACAAACTGTTTGATCCAGGTAACATGATGAACTAGACTGTGCAGTCTCGCGTTTTTTGAAGAAGAGAAAACAAGTCCAATAAAGACTAAATTAAGGTCAAGTTGTCAGCTGCCAAAATCTCACCTCGGTTACCCCAAAGGGGATATTCCCAACATAGAGTCGGCGTGCCTGTCGAGTCATCTGATTGGCCACGATGGGCATAGCGGATGCAGGCTGCTGAGGCATCATCACGGGCTGAGGTGCGACGGGCATCGGGGGCATATTATTGGACATGCTGGGAGGAGACAAGGGTACGGCTTGAGAAGCATCTGGACCTAAGGACAACAGAGACAACAGCTAGATTCAGAAACACTGTCTATTCAACTGAACCGGCAGTGGTTAACACATTTTTTTAACATCTTGAAGCATGCGGCCAACATTGGTACGTGTAATTAACGTGTAATTAACCTGTCAAAGACCAGGGCCCAACTTCATAGAGCTGCTTAAGCAGAAAATATTGCTTAACAATTGTCTCCTAAGCAGAAATGAGCAGGATACAGTCACAAATTGTACATGTGACATGGTAGTTTGGCTGGTAACCTTTTTCTGGTAAGAATAATTTTGTTGTGCTTAGCTACTTTTTGTGCTTAAGCAGCTCTATGGAATTGGGTCCTGGGCCCAACTTCATATCAAAGAGCTGCTTAAAATTTTGCTTATAAGTTTGTTTTTTTTTGCAACAATTAGCAGAATACCAGTCAGAAACGGTGTCTGTGACATGGTATTTCGCCTGGTAACCTTCTGGTAGGAATAATTTTGTTGTGTTTGGCTACTTTTTGTGCAAAAGGAGCCCTAACTTTCATAATCTGCTTTTTAAGAAGAAAGTATTGCTTGAAAATGTTCTGCAAAGCAAACATAAGGCAGGATACCAAATACAGACGATACAAGTGAAATTCTATGTATTTGCACTTCATGTGATCCAACATATAAGTGAAATAACAAGCCAGTGAAAGTTTAAGCTGCATCGGTCATCTTTTTGACACAAATTAAAAAGTGGGGGGAAAAAACGTAACTATATATATTCAAACATCAGATAGTGGACGAAATAAAGCAAATTATTTAATAAAAAATAACAAAATGTAGCTCTTCATGCAAAACTATTTCAAGAGAAGTTTCCACCATGACCATCTTTATATCACGTAAACTATGTGCAAATCTGTGGAAAAAAAATAATTCCATTGTTTTTATGTTACCAATGTTATGCACATCCTTTAGCTGGCATTTTATAAGCTTTAATGGTGCTGATAAAAGTTGTTGTCCTCCATCATGGCATGAGGCGCTGTACAATACATTGTATATCGGTGTACGGCAAACAACTTAGATAATTATTGCTTTTTATCCAAATAACTGAGCAATGTCTTACATCCTTGCATTTTCTTGTACTGCTGAGGAGTGATGTTCTCGAAGCCCACTGGAGGAACATCCCAGTACTTATAAGGCTTGCGTCGACGTCTTTGAGGTGGTGGTGATCGGCTGAAAACACAACATAAGAAATTAATGTCATTTAACAGTATCCTACTAAGACCTTTAACCTCCTAAGACCTTTGACATACCAAAGACATTTGACCTACCTAATAACTTTGACCTACCTAAGACCTTTGACCTACCTAAGAACTTTGACTTACCCAAAACCTGTGACCTACCTAAGACCTTTGACCTACCTGCGTCTGTTCTTCCTGTCACGGTCTCGACTCTTGCTCCTGCTACGACGTCTTCTTTCTCTACTACGACTCCGACTCCTGCTGCGCCTCTCTCTGCTTCGACTTCTCTTCCTTCGGTCTGAACCTAAACAAAAATACCCCAGAAAATCAATTTAGATAAGAACTGCTGAGTTGATCGAGTTACAAGTGACAACAAAAATAACAATAATCAGCTGCCGGTAAAAAGACAGTTACCACTAGCAGTCGAGTCGAGACATGTGCTTTATTTTTGTTGACAGTCAAATCTGGTCACTAGTCTGACAAAAGTAGTTGAAATTGCACATATATGGAGAACTATTTACTGGGCCTGGGGTTGTCTCGTACTAATCCTATGGTCAGAAACTGCCGGGAGGATGGAAAGTTACGATTATCGCAACTAATTTAGGAGGTAAATAAAATTGTGCTCGTTGTTTTTTGCGGTTGTTTGACTTGACTTGCAGAATGCAGATTCTCCATAAACTAACACCAACACGAATCAGTGGAGCGTTGCATTGTTTATTTATTGTCCTTGCCAGAAATTAAAACCCTTTTCACCCGACAAAAAAATGACCATGGTCCCTTGCTACGAATTTTACAAGCGCCGATTGTTTATTTGTTGTCATCGTGCGTGACTGATTTAGCATGCTTTCACACGGATAAAGTAAAAAACCAACAACCATCGTGCGCTATGACAGTGCACACATCACTGGTAACCGGCCAACAAATGGTAAATATGTGAAATAGATAATACTACCAGTAGTATTAAGTTGTTGCATGTTTTCTGGGGGCAAAACGAAACCAGGCTCCGAAAAGCCAGAAAGAAAGGTTTTTGGTATTTTAGAAGCGTGACTTTGCAGTGTTGTTCGGGCATTTATTATGCGTGATATAATGAAGGTCACCGACGGCAGTTAAATAAAAAGGTCAGTCTGTCGAAATTGCACGTTTTGGCACGAATGGTCGAATCTCGTGCTCATTGTCTCGTAACCCTCCGGGCTAAAGCCCGTCGGGAGAGGAGGGTTTGGTTACGATTATCGTAACTACTACTAGTCGTAAACGTGATTTCTGAGACATTCCTCATTTCGATAGAGTGGGTCACAATTGTGTTTTTCAAGTCAGAATTTGAATAGAACACTTTTTAATTAAAACAACAAACCAATATTAATATTATAATGAGAAAATTATAATGAGAAAGTTTTTCTGAAAAAAACGGAAACTACAAAATTGCAACTAAGTTAGTGAGTCCGACACTTTTCCTTTTTTTTTAAACAACCCTATCAAGTTTAGTATCACTGGAAAGAGAATTTAAAATGAAATCCAATGGTATGTAAATCAGCCCAATTGGTTGAAGTACAGTGGAGTTACGCCCTTTTTAATTTGAAAGTTGGGCGATTTTCGTCTGCCGTTTTTATTCCTGAAAGGGTTACCTCCTCTTAAGTGTCAATTTATTTGTTATTTTTTTTTCACAACAAACCAAGCAAGTTTGGTATCATTGAAAAGAGGATTAAATGAAAAAGGCATCAGTTAGTGTAAAAATCAAACATACCCACTTGCATATAACCTATAGTTCTTTGTCTGGATGAGCATTTTGTTTTATAAAACATAAATGTTGGTTATTTTTCAATTCACTATGGTACGTTAATGATGGTCAGATATTTAATAAATCTAAAGAAATAAAATTACCTAAGTAAAATGAAGGATGAAAGTAATTCATTTCGTGATTAAAAATAACAATAATTAGATTTTAAAACAAAAATCACAAATTAGAAACTGGAATTATTGTTGGTATGTCAATGAAATTTGTGGGTGGAAACAGTTCCATAGAATGCAAGTGACAGCACTTGTCACTGTCAAAGGTTTTGCTTCAACATTATACCACCCTCTGTTTTCCAGTTAGTACTATTGCCATCGGAAATCTTCGCTAGCACTAGACATCCTCTGCTCTGTGGGTATCGGATTTTGATATACTAACAAGTATTCATATTTTACTGAACTTCAAAGTTCTATAGTTCAATAATAAAGAATTAAACACTTTTTACTGACAATGATGAACAGAACAATGATGATGACGATGGGAATGAAGCGAATCAAATTAATTCAACGGGCCTACATGTACATTAGCCTATCAGTCACTAGTGTATCATCCGACATCAGTCTTTTTTTTCATTGTGTTTATTTACTAATTTAGGCCTAAATTGTGAAAACAACAGTTTTATTTCAATACTCAGATGATGTCCAAGACTATAACATTCATTAATACATGGATCATCACAGTAAAAGATATGTTACATAACTTGACAACGAAAACTACTGCCAACACAGGTGTCTTGGGGACGGCTCAAGATGGAGGGCCGTGTGAAATTCCTTGTTGTGCTTCTATGTGCTATGATTTATTGGGTTAAAATCTTGTACAAAATGTTCCTCAAAGTCCATATTTTCACAAAAAATGGGTTTCATATGGGTGTAATCGACTCCTTATAAACAATTTGGAAGCTTTTTTACAAAACAAAATTAGTGAAAATTACCTGAAATTTTGTTTTGTCGGAAAGCGGCCGCTAAAACACTAAAACTTTGCTTTAAAACCACGCACTTGGTATGACTGGAAAGTTTGACTTGTGTACTACACGGTCAATGCACTCATTATCGCAAGAGGTCAGGGGTTTAGAGATATGACGTAAATAGCGTCATACCGTGAACCGACATTTTCCAAAATGGCGACGCACAGTTCAGACAGATGATCTGACTCTCCAAAAGTACTCCAGTTTTGACACATTATTTAAGCAATATAACGCCTTTCATCATAAAAAAAATTATACTGTTTAAAAGATCCGTCTTTTATCTTCCATAATATCATCTCAAAACTTTATTTGAAGTTTGGAAATAGTTGTAAACAGAAGTTATTTTCACGCACTAAACGTGTTATTCCAGATAGGAATTACAATATTTCATATAGCGATTTCATCGGACTCGCTAACTAAGTAATAATAGGCCTAGTTATATAGTAATAATTAAATTAGTTTTAAAAAAATAACACGATCACACGAACGGATATCTACGAAAGCCCATTAGCGCCACGAAAAAATAAAAATCAAATCCGTTATTACGGATTCGAATCCGTTATTACGGATTCGCAATCCGTTATAACGGATTCTCAATCCGTTATTACGGATTAGCAATCCGTTATTACGGATTAGCAATCCGTTATTACGGATTCGCAATCCGTTATTACGGATTCACTCGAGGATCCCTTAATGGCGCTATTTGCGTTGGACAGTAATGGTTTATCCTGCCTAACTTTTATTAGGCCCAAAGGACGTACGTGATTTCAATAATCATGTTTTATTATTATTTTTTTTAAAAGTAACTGCAAATCACCGCAACCATTGTACACTTAATAATGAACCACTACAGCAAGATATTGAACTAAGTTGAAGTGCATGTTTACAAATACACAGTCCTAACCTTTGAAATTTTAATAACTTTGTGTCTTTATATACGGAAAAAACACGTGGTTTAAGAAAGGCCGGACCTATCCCACTATCCTATCAAAAGCGTTTGTTATGAAGTGAATTGAAATGAATATGGTTGGAAAGATGTTATAAAAGTAGAATATAATGATCCACACAAATAATTGTGTGGTTTTTCTTATATTTCGTGAACTAACACGGTCCGCCATTTTGTGGAGTCAAATTTTTGACTCAAAATGGCGGACGGTGTTAGTTCACAAGGTAAATGAAAAACCGCACAATTTCGAGGCATTTTTGTGTGGATTATTATATTCTACTTTTTAAACATCTTTCGACCATATTCATTTCAATTAATTTCATAACAAACGCTTTTGATAGAATAGTGGGATAGGTCCGGCCTTTCTTGAACCACGTGGTTTTTCCGTAAAGACACAAAGTTATTAAAACCTTTTCAACGGTTTGGACTGTGTATTTGTAAATTTGCACTTTAACTAATTAGTTCAATATTTTGCTGTAGTGGTTCAATAACTCGATTTGCAGTTACTGTAAAACAAATAATAGATTGATTATTGAAATCACGTACGTCCTTTAATTGGGCCTAATAAAAGTTAGGCAGTAAAAACCATTACTGTCCAACGCAAATAGCGCCATCGAGGGATCCTCGAGTGAATCCGTAATAACGGATTGCGAATCCGTAATAACGGATTGCGAAATCCGTAATAACGGATTGCTAATCCGTAATAACGGATTGCGAATCCGTAATAACGGATTGCGAATCCGTAATAACGGATTGCGAATCCGTAATAACGGATTGCAAATCCGTTATAACGGATTCGAATCCGTAATAACGGATTTGATTTTTATTTTTTCGTGGCGCTAATGGGCTTTCGTAGATATCCATATTATACATACAATTACAATCGCAATAAACCCAGCTGACGTCCTTAATCAACATTCAAAAGTTTACTGTTTGAACTGACTTATTGAGTAACTAATTTTCGGGGCCGAGTTTGTTCGGAACGGGCGAGTCAGTCATGGAAAATCAGCCATCCCATTTGCAAACATTCAATTCATCGGGCGGTGTGGCAATTAATTCGCTAAAATCAATGTATAACCTCTTATTTGCAACATTATTGTCACCAAATAGGCACTACTTACTCTTCCTATCCTCTTCTTCTGTCCCAGGCATTTTTATTTGAATAATTCTTTTGTTTAAAAATGAAATAAAAGTATTTTTTAAGCAGCTTCCATCACGTAGACATCAGACTGCACAATTCATCGCACGCTAGATTCACACTGGTACTCGGCACTTGCGTCCCTCTTTAGCCCTTACTTCATAGTTATTTACAAAGCGGCTGCTGATTACCAGGGAAACTTTGCAAAAATAAACAAAAGAGGGCGCTAGAGTCTAATTTTCTTTTCTTTTCTTTTATGCAAATAACATAGGGTATCTAAAACATTCAATAATCGTGTTAAAAAGTGTTGTGACCAAATTCAACATTTTCTGTAAAGATTTATGAACTGAAATACTTTCCGTAATTGGTTGATTTGTTTCAAACAAATTCAACACTATTTTTGAATATTTCTGTAACATTATACAAACTATGGGTATTTGTTTTGATTTGTCAGTATCTATATAATTAAAATCGGTACCAAGTTCCACCCCGCGGCGCTGCGAGATCCGACCGTCCGCTTGCGCGCGGTCACCTCGCCCCCTCGAGGACGAGGTTGGGCTGGGGGCTGCCATCTTTCGCCATCTTTTTTATTGGGTCGCCATCTTTTTTATTGGGTCGCCATCTTTTTTTTCTCACGTGTGATGACTTCTCACGAGTGATTGGTCCGTTATTTCCTCGGTCTTGGGTGTTCGCCGTAATTTCCCAGCTCTCTCGACGAGATTGTGTTAATGTTGTTTGTCTTCAGAAGATATTTGTAGCACGTTTTGTGGGTTTATAAATGGTAGGGCCTATTAAATAATTTTTCACTAAATATCTACTGCATTTTGTGTCACCAAAAGTCCACGGTTTTAACGACACATGAGTCTTTTCATTGAGTGGTCAGAAATAGCGTTGCATGACTAAGATAGTAATTTCTCACATGAATGCTCCGTCTGCTGTCGCAATAAACAGTTTGCGTGCTGTGTTAACCGGTGCCCCCATTTTCCATCGAACAACGCTTTAGAAAGAGAGTGTTTGTAGCACGTTTTGAAAGAGAGTGTGTACCAGCGACGATTTTCTCTAAACTCTATTTTTTTCTAAAAAGTGTTTGGACAGTAAAGATGTATATACTTTTTGTTTTCAAAACTATTGAACAGTAAAAATTTGTCTAATTGTTAGATAATTATTTTCCTTTATAGTTGACAAGCACGATATTTTTCCTACTTTAGTCTGATTTCCGTTTTTGTTGCCCTTGGAAAAATCAGAAAAATAGCCTGAAAATTCCATTAATTTATTGTAAATCGCATTAAGAAGTTACTGTGCATCGGTTTTAACGACACATGAGTCTTTTCATTGAGTGGTCAGAAATAGCGTTGCATGACTAAGATAGTAATTTCTCACATGAATGCTCCGTCTGCTGCTGTCGCAATAAACAGTTTGCGTGCTGTGTTAACCGGTGCCCCCATTTTCCATCGAACAACGCTTTAGAAAGAGAGTGTGTACCAGCGACGATTTTCTCACGTGACTAAGATAGTAATTTCTCACATGAATGCTCCGTCTGCTGTCGCAATAAACAGTTTGCGTGCTGTGTTAACCGGTGCCCCCATTTTCCATCGAACAACGCTTTAGAAAGAGAGTGTTTGTAGCACGTTTTGAAAGAGAGTGTGTACCAGCGACGATTTTCTCACGTGTGATTATTTCTCACGTTTGATTGGTCCGTTATTACCTCGGTCTTGGGTGTTCGCCACATTTTCCCAGCTCTCTCGAAAAGATTGTTTTAATGTTTTTGGTCTTCAGAAGATATTTTTTGCACGTTTTGTGGGTTTAAATGCTATTAAATAATTTATAAATTAATATCTACTGCATTTTGTGTCACCCAAAGTCCACGGTTTTAACAACACATGAGTCTTTTCATTGAGCAGTCAGAACTAGCGTTGCATGACTACGGTAATATATCACATGAACACACGCAATAAACAATTTGCATGTTGTGTTAACTGGTGCCCTTTTTTTCAATTGATCAACGCTATAATATGAAAGAGAGTGTGTACCAGCGAAGAAACTTTTATTGCCCACGCTAACAATTCGGCAGCCGCCGCGGCGCTGTAGTTGTGTTAACCGGTGCCCTTTTTTCCATTGATCAACGCTATAATATTAAAGAGAGTGTGTACCAGCGAAGAAACTTTTATTGCCCACACGCTAAAAATTCGCCAGCCGCCGCGGCGCCCTAGCATCAAGCGTGTACTGTACGGCCCGGACGTATGTCGAAACCATACCAAGACACTTCTTTAACGACCCGTGAGTCTTTTCAGTGAACAATCAGAAGTAGGGCTGCATGACTAAGGTAATTTTTTCTCAAGGATGCACGCAATAAACAGTTTGCATGTTGGGATAACTGGTGCCCTCATTTTCCATCGAACAACGCTTTAGAAAGAGAGTGTGTACCAGCGACGATTTTCTCACGTGTGATTATTTCTCACATTTGATTGGTCCGTTATTACCTCGGTCTTGGGTGTTCGCCACAATTTCCCAGCTCTCTCGAAAAGATTGTTTTAATGTTGTTTGTCCTAATTTCTACAGATACTGCATATTTTCTGTTAATGATGCTTTGTCTTCTTCCATCTCATTTCATTTTATTGGGCAGATGTGACCTCCTATGTCCCCTTTATAAATTTTCCTTATAGGCCCTACTTCTTTCATAAATTGACTGCTTACGTTAGGCCTACTCATTGTCTGAATAACAACATAATATTCACAAAGACAAGCATTGTCGAATATTAGTCGTTACCTGCATTTAGTGGGTAGGCCTAAATACAACCAATAATTTCCGAGCAATAAAGAAATAAAGAAACAAGGCATAAAGAAAGCAAGAAATAACGACACAATGAAAGGGAAAATGGACAAAAATAAAGCCTCCTCCAAACAAGCATATAAATCAAGAAATCAAAGAGAGACAGAAAGGAACGAATAAAGGAAAACGAAAACACACAAATCATTTTTATTTTATTTTCGTTTCCTATTTAAATCTTTAGACGTACGATGAATAAAATTTGAACAACAGGATCTGTCAAGACAAAAACAAGTTTACAAAACTGTCATCAACAAAATGTGCAAAATCACACCCCTGTAACACTTAACATTATTATTGTATTATCAACCATTTACAAAATCTAGAAGAACGAAATACGGAAACAAACGCATGCCGAAATAATTAAAAAAACACAGAAATAGTGACATAGAAACATCGAAATCTACTGTAACATAGTGACATAAAAACATTACAAAATAAACGTCAATAGATATCAAGAAACATATCAGAGATAAATAATAGGCCCCCTGCAACTAAGGAAATAACGAAACTAAGACATAAACAAAATAAACAAATACAAAGACAAACAGACCACTGAGTCAGAAAAACACATAATAGGCCTAATTACAGAAACAATGAAATAGAATACTGAGAAAATACATAGTTCACCACCGGCAAACACGGATATTCAGAAAGAGAAAATATAGAAACAAAGACACATTTAAGAAATAAAGAGATAGAGACACAAAGAAATCCAGAAATAAAGAAAAAAGGAAATCAAGTATTATACATGAATTCAAACATTTGACAAATTTTAGGAGCACAGAAGCAAATATTTCATGGATTACTCAGGCCTTTGTTGGATATTCAAAAAGTCTTGATTATCTAAAAACCTACATATCATGCCAAGCATGCATCATTGCATTTTTATATCCTTCCCAAATATTAAAACACACCCCAACTTATGCTTCGTAGTCGAGAAAAGGGGGCGAAAAGGGTGAGGGATGGCGACGCTTCGCCTTCGACCGCACTCAACACCTTTTGCATGCTCAACATTTTATCATTAGGACATTACTACATTGCGTACAGATTTTAAATATCTTTATCAAACCAATTCTGAAAGTTATAAACTCTGATATCCTCTCCAATAGACCCTTCCCATGAAATATGCTAATTACATTCACGCATGCGTACCCTGCTGGTTGGCAAACGCCATAGAGTTGTGCACTAAGTAGACGCACAAGCGCGTCTGCGTCACGCCACCATCAGCCCCACACAAAAAGGGGCAATGTTCCATCATTTTGCCAACCAGCAGTGTAAGTGCGCACGCGTGAAGTGCAATTTAAATATTTCATGGGAAGGGTCTATTACCCCCCACCCCCCACCCCATGCACCGTGGTCGCATTTTATGTGCAAGAATCGCGCCCACCTAGCGGGTGCCGCGCGAAGCGCGGCATCCCGCTAGTAACTATAATGATGGAGATCACTGTACTGTGGCTGCATGCTGGCGCGTTACATGTGTGTTAGGGACCTCGCACGAGAAAGGGACTTGAATCAAGTCTAGTGAGACATCTGCTCTATAATGTCAAAGGTCGTGTGTTCGAATCCAACCCATGATCTCTGTGGGGTTTTTTTAAACAGAGGACTTTGTACTCGGGTAAACAAGCGGTACACAGAACTTTACACACACCAAATTCCTGCACAATGCACAGCGCCCTCAAAGTTCAAACTAAATCGATTATTTTCTAGTCGCTGGTTTTTCTTCAAAACTGTTAATTTGAAATAGTGGGAACCATTGAAAATCTAAATAATTGATTCTTCCTGATAATCACAGTCTAGTCTGGCACCCAGTGACTGCTGTTTACGGGGACGAATGTTTGGCGACGACGTGGCGGTGTGGCGGGTGCGCGTACCGTGCCGGCGGCGATTCTCTCGACATAATTTTTGGAAGCAGAGGAGGAGCACTGTCTTCGTCATGCCCCCCGATGGCCGGTCACATTTTTAATTTTAGTTCCACGTTTTATTTTTATCTTTTAGAATCCACCGCAGTTTAAGTACTGGCACCGTGACCCTTGAACCGTGTAGATATTTCTGGGCCATTAATTTGGTCGGAAAGTTGCAGGTAACCATCAATATTTACACACACGACCCAAAAAGAACTCATCAGCAGAGAGAAAATGTCAAACGTCGGCTGGATCGCGAACTCGACAGACACTGCTCGGTCTCCTTCTACTCATTTGACGTCTATTTCGTTAAAGGGTAGCAGGGGCTCAACCTGGCCGTGTTTCAGTGTACTGCGGGTCAAACCACGCCTTTTAATTGGTGTAGTAATGTTTTTCATACTTCTTCTTGTGTTTCTACTCCTCCCGAGTGCCAAACGTGGTAGTGGAATGCTTATCACTGAGGACAGTGAAGACGGAATATTTGCCATGTCAAGTGCAGTGTACAATAGAACATACCCGATAACTAATCCCGAGAGAACATTAGACGGTAAACGATTCCGTATCGGCCTAATTTCAGATTTGGATCAGAGTTCGAAGTCAGCATTGAAAGAAAATACATGGATTGGTTATTTTTTGAAGGGTTATCTGACCATAAACAATTACTACGATCATGTCAGTATTACGCTTGATCAAGAACCTGTGGTGTTGAAGTCGCAACTGTCGCAGGGAGGTAGAGGGATGGAGTTGTCTGAGTTGGTGACGTTCAACGGGAAGCTGTATTCAGTGGATGATCGTACGGGTGTCGTTTACGAAGTAATTGGTGATACCGTGGTGCCATGGCTAATTCTCTCCGATGGAAATGGAAAAATTACAAAGGGTGAGGAGGGCTAACAAAAGGGTATTTATGGGAAAAATTGCTGAATTTTATAACGATTGACCAAAAATGGGATATTTGTTTATTTACCCAATTGGTCACATTGTCACAACGACTAACGAGTGAAAAAGTGGTGATTGTGTTAAATATTTTCCCAATCAATAAAGACAATATATATCTGGTTCAGTGGTATAAGTGCAACAATTTCATAGGGGGAGGGTACGGTACTTCTAGCACTGTAGTTTCATTCTGCTATTGGAGACAATAGCAGAACGAATCTCATAGTTCTAGGAGTGTGGGGGGGGGGGGGGCAAGCGGGGATGAAAACATCAATTTATGTCAATTTGAATATTTTGATCATTACTTATTATTACTAAAGTTACTGATCATGTTGGACTGGGTGACATTGCTATTTAAATCAATAGCTAAAAGAAGCTGAAAGATTCAATGGAATAATATTTTTTTTTTTTTTTTTAAATCTTTGACAGGGTTTAAAGGTGAATGGATGGCTGTGAAGGACCAGAAAATGTATGTAGGTGGACTTGGCAAGGAATGGACGACAACAGCGGGTGAGCTTGTCAACCTCAACCCCCAATGGGTGAAACTGATCAGCTTCCAGGGTGGTGTTGCCCATTTGAACTGGGTCAAGAAGTACAACGCCATGAGAAATACTGCAGGTTTTATATGGCCAGGTGAGAGATTGGGATGGTGTGACAAAAAATACTACTACTATTTTAGCATTTTATGCATCCTGATTGGACGTAGGCCCAAGCCACCATTGTTCTGTAGGCTGCCCTATGCATTGTGCTCTGTAGGCCCAACATAGGCACTACACACCAGTGTTCCATAGGCTCTGGGCACCAGTGTTCATTAGGCCCCCAGGTACTACTAGTACTACTACTATACTAGTCTCTGTAGGCCCAAGGCACCAGTGTGTCATAATCATAGGCCCTAGACACCTACTCCTAGAACTATGAGGTTAATTCCGCTATCGGGTAATGGAGACGATAGCGGAATGAACCTCATACATGTAGTTCTAGGAGACACCCATGTATTTTGAGGAAGCAGATTTAAATGCACTTAACAGGATCAAAAATAGAACACAATACCTTTATTTGTGCAAATCTAATTGCTGTCATCTGGACTCCTTATCCTTGTAAAATTGAAAGTGGATTTTTAAAAAATATATAAAATTGAAAAAAAAAAAAAATGTTTTTTTTTAAATGTTTACTTTTTAGACTAATGTGTGAAGTTTGGTTCTGAGCATTGCAAAGAGCCTGCTCCTCAATAATTTAAGGCATCCAGTTTATAGTTGTGCTCGTAAAAAAAATTTGAAACAATGCACTGGAACAGTATACCCAGTCTCGGTAGTCAAAAACTTGCAGTGCAGCGTTTGTGCTTTTTGCTTTAAAGGCCCTGTACACTATTGGTAAGATCGAAAAACACAATAGTTCACAGATTCACACATAACTTACATGATTTAAAGTAAGTAATGGTAGAAAGGGTTCCTTAAAATATTTCTGCCTAAAATGCTATCGTTTCTGAGAAATGAGTAAAACAATAGTTTTTATCGCGCGCGATAATAACCTCGATGTTTGAAAAACAGAAAACACATAAGGTCTCTTTTCACTATTTTCTCGTGACCTCGATGACCAATTGAGCTGAAAGTTTCACAGGTTTGTTATTTCATGTATGTGGTTGATTACACAAAACATGAACACTGTCTGTGATTATTTTGTCAGCTCACCAATCCTGTATAATACCTTTAAATACATGTAAAAAAAAAAAAAATTAAATTAACACTTGAAACATCCCAACCTTGACTACTGCATGTTCCTTGTTTGTTTCTTGAAAATGATACATTACATAGGTACTACATAGCACCCTACCTACTAAAACGCCCAACTCTTTCAATATCCTCTTTGCCAAAGTGAAGGAATTAGGAGAACTTGGGCTATCAGGGCATTGCAGTAAAGGAGTATCCAGAAGGGTTTGGGCCATAACAGGTTTCTGCTGTGAGAGGATTTCGAGGGAATTGGGCTATCCGGTTATTTTTGACACAAGAGGAAATAAAAGGATTTGGGCTGTAAGCAGCTTGGCCAATATGGGATTCCGAAGGATAGTGGCTGTTGGGTGATAGGAATGTGATGATGAAGCCTGTCACAGGATTAAGAAGGATTAGGGACATTTGTTATATTCAGGAAAACCAGGAGGATTAAGAAAGATTTGGGCCCTTTGAGCTTTTAACTTGATACTTCTCATGGATATAGGACTCAGGAGAATTTGGGCTATGTTTAAGCAAACAGGCCTAGTCTGTTAGGATTATTAAACAGGCCTTAAACTTCACTCTTGAAGGGGCACAGCAATTTTCCTCTGGTAAGGGGCACTTCTATGCGGAAAAGGTAAATTTATATTGAAATGCTGCAAAGTGCACCTCGGCAAAAGCACACTCAGGGCACCACAGCAATTGTTGTGGGTTATTTTTGAGGCCTGATAATATAATCAGCATGTTTACTTTTTTTCCTACATGTAGCAAAACCTGAGAGCTACGTGTTGTCTCATGTACGCGTAGACTTGCAGCATTCCAGCATTTGTTTAAGTCTTTGGTATGTGCAGTGGAGCTATTATTCTGACTTTGTGGGTAGACTGTACCAGCATAACATGGAAGAGGTCAAAGGTTGCAGAAGTGGAGAATACTCTGACTTAATAGGTACCAGTACAATGCTTGAATTTATTTATTGAAACACTTCCTTACTTCCTGTCCTTCTTTTATTGACATGCTCAGGCTACATGATCCACGAATCTGGCGTATGGAGTGACGTCCACAAGCGATGGTTCTTCCTTCCCCGTCGGGCGAGCAAAGAGCGCTACACCGAGGCAGATGACGAACACAGAGCCACCAACCTTCTGATATCCTGCGACGACAACTTCACGGAGATCCGCGTCAATAAAATCGGTGTCTTGAATAATATTCGTGGCTATTCGTCTTTCAAGTTCATCCCGGGTACTAAAGATACGGTTATAGTGGCACTTAAAACTGAGGAGGACCGGGGAAAGATAGCAACGTACATCACTGCTTTTGATATCAATGGAAAGATTCTCGTCGCCGATAGAAAATTTGCTGATTATAAATACGAGGGTATTGAATTTATATAGTGGTGATAATATAGAAGTTATTTATTAGAACTGGGAGTGTAAATTTTCTTTTGAAGGAAGAGGGAGGAAAGGGTGTAGACATGTACATAAGGCTAAGTTTTTAAAATCTCTTGAGCTTTCTGATACAGGTATTTTATTATCTGTTTTGAACCCCTTTAGTGAGAAGAACACTTGCCTGATCTTATCTTACACTTTGTTTAAAATGTGATGAAGCTTTCATGTGACATGATAAAAGGATGTGCCCAACATTGGTAAGAATTTGAATTGTGAATGGACACAGATTTGCATAAAACTGACAGGAAGTTAAAATGATCATGGTGAAAAAACTTCTCTTGAATTAGGTTTGCTTGAAATGCTACAGTTTTTGAGAAATAAGTCCAGTATTAGAAATAAAACAGTATTAGTTTTGATTTTGTCCAAAATCTGATGTTTGAAAACTGTGAAAACAAGGGAGGCTTTTACATGTTTATTTCATGTGTTATGTTGGGTCACATAAAGTGCGAATACTGGTCTTTTATAATTAGCAATGTTGTAGCTGTGCTTTAAATGCTGCAAATTTTACCACTAAAAATGGTCCAGAACGACAGCAGGGGTTTTATTACAGGCAATTTATGGTGCAAATGCATATAGTAAAAACTATTCAATTTCTCCCATACTGAGGATGTTGCAAATGAAATTTCTTTCGGTTTAAATTTGTTTTTTTCTTACCACCTGTAGTTGTAACATCCCGTATTTATTACCAGTTAATTATTCAGTAGTTTATCCACTACCCGGTAGTGAAAAAGATAACTATGCATTTCGGGGTAGTTTTTTTATTTATAAATTTTTTTAAACATCACAAGGCCTTTGACGGCCACTTCAGTGGTGAGGGCTACACTTAATTGATTTGGGCTATCAACCCAAATCAACTGTCACTAGGGGCACATTGTCACCTACTCCTGGGGCTGAAGCAGGGTTACCCCCTTGGCAGTCCGTAATGATGTAGGCATGGGTATCATCCACTAGGAGACTGACTGGTAGAGCAGAATGCACCACATTTCCAACCTTTTTATGAAGCAATTATGGTTGTGCCTTGCTCAAGGGCACAAATGTCATGACCGGGTATCGAACCCTCACTCTGCTGCTGACAACACCAGAGCTTGGGTCCGGTGAACTAGACCGCTCGACCACAACACGCCACATCAGTTGCATCTCAGTATTGATTTCAACAGTGATAAATGATGACTTTGATGGGATGAAGATGTATTGAAAGAGGGGCTCCAAGGTCGAATTCAGTTTTGGGATCCACTCATTTTCCAATAGATAAAGTCCTTTATGAAAGTGGGATAAAAACATTACAAGTCTCTGACTGACTATAACTTAAGATGGTGTAAAAAGCCACTGTGTTTGATACCCTTCAAGTGCAATTTTTGTCAAAATCCCCCAAAAAGTCTGGATGTCACATTTCAAATATCTGGTCTGTACATTTGTGTACAGAAAAAATGTAGTTGATTTCTGAATTTGGATGATATTCAAACAGAACAGCATTGAATTTGACCTTTTGATTGGTGCACAAATTCCCCTTTTGAACACACAGACCCAATTGATGTTGATGTCCAATGATGTCATATTTCAAATTTCACTCTGAAAGAGCATCAAAATAAAATGGCATTTTAAACCTTTTTAACGCAAAGTTTGAGACTTGTAATTTTCTTCACCCTTTCATGAGGACTCTATCTATTGGAAAATGAGTGCATCACCAAACTAGACCTTGGAGCCCTTCATTCACTTCGACTGATTGTATTGTAAAAACTTATAAAAATAGAATCAAACGAGATAAAGGTCGTTCAAAGGCATGGTACATTTATTTTGAGGACATCTGATCTAGCTTCAGACTCACAAATGCGTAATGACTGGTATTGGTTTTGCAGTTAAGGTTACAGCACCATTGGTCGGAAGTTCAAGTACAATTGTAGTTATAGATTAACCGGTACCAGAAACCTTTTCGAATATCTGACCTCACTGATCCGAGTTCAGAGAACTTTTTCATGACTATGCTTTTTTGTTGTTTTATCCCATTTAGATCAATGTAATCATATCGAAGCTAGAAGGATGACAAAGAATAACCACTTTTGGTATTCAGTTGTGCAATGCTTACAAAGAAATATAACAGAGATATTTCTGTATCATATGTGACTATTTTTACACATATTGATAAAAACATCACAGCTCTTTTTATATCAGCAACCAAACAGAACTTGTGGCTTTTCTTTAACACCAGATCTTGCCATTCGTTCTAGAGGCTCCTTTATTACTCCCAGTAAAAAAATTGTTTTTTAAAGTGTATGTCTCTATTTATATAAAAAATAACTAAATAAATACAAACTAGTCTGTTGTTTTTATTTTATTTTAAATTTACATGGTTGAGTTTCGGGGTTTGTTAATTTTGTCTTGATTTACGATTACACTTGTTCATTTGTAATTATTTGTAATCATTTGACCAATTCAAAATTGTAGTGCTGCTTTACTGGAAACGATATAATAGGTCTGTTTAAAACATGGTTTGGGTTTTATTTTTAGTGCCCCCCAGGAGCTCTTCCAACCCCCCCCCCCCCCCCCCAAAAAAAAATATCTTTTTTTAGATGCGTGAAGCGCCATCAAAATGTTTTTAAAAAGACATAGGGAACGAGTCTACTTGATATAATGGTGTAACATAATTGCCTTTGTACATGGAAATAGGATTTGCCATATGAAAAATACATGTACTTAAACCTTTCAGAATTGTAGAGGCCCTTGGGGGCAAAAGTAGGAAAAAAAATTCAAGTACAAGGGCTATAACCAGAACCAACTTATATGTGCACTTGGGCTTTTCAGGCCACATTTTTTCCAAAAGGGGGCAGAAAAAAAAAATCTGAAATTAAACTAACAATGCTAACTGATGCTTGAAACTGTGTTCTTTGCAAGCACTGAGGAAATGTGCTTGGTTAAATGTTTGTGGTATTACTATCAAGTGTACGGGGTCTGGTGACTGCTCTTTATTATGAAATCCCCATGTTCCGAAAATCTCCTCATGATTTACGTGCTAGGGTTAGGGTTAGGGTTAGGGAAATATAGTAGCGTTGTCAGTACATAGGGGTGTTGGAATATAGGTGTGTAACCACTGGGTCCATACAAAAGGCTGTTCCTACTACATGTAGTTTGCTATTCAGATTACATTTGAATAGAAATTACATTGTAATTCATTAGATGTTAATTTTTGCATCGGGGATAAAGAATATAATTTGGTGTTTACCTTTACCGCACATCAGTGTATGGGTAAATAAAACAAATTATGCATTGTAATTGGTAGTTTTTGAATCTAATTGCAAGCACCAGCATGTCTATTCTATGAAGGCCTCCCAAGTAGAAGGAAGGAGTGCCATTTGCAACCCCCTCTCACAGGTCTAGTACAAATGGTTCCTCTACACAGCCAATTATGATTTCTCTCTGGTCTACAGCTTTCTCTTCCGTATTTTTTCCTGATTTCTTAGGTCAAATTAAGACGTCACATTTCAAATATATGGTCTGTACATTTTTCTACATTCCTGAATGTTGATGATTTTCGATCAAAATAGCATTGAACTTTACCCTTTGACTGGCGCAAAAATTCATTTTTGACGTTTTCTTTTTCTTTTTCTGTCTGATGACATAATGAGGTTAGAGACTAGTAATGCCCCCCCCCCCATTAAATCTTACCTTAGAACCCCTCTTAAACACCTTTTATGTGCAGTTTATATTTGTGTGTGGAAGGATTTACTTTTGAGTTGTATTTAACTTTGTATTATACACAAATTCTTGTGTATACATTTTCTTATTTTTGTAGTATTGATCTGTAATTTTTGTGTGAATATATGTTGGATTAAACATGCTTTGGTTTATATGCATAAAATTGATAGGCATGTGTATTTTTTACTTTGTAGACATCTGTGGACAATAAAAACATTTACATATTTATCTTATTATGCGTTTCCAAATTTCCTTGTTTACTTCAATTTTCAATTCAATATTTATTTCCATTTCACATATCTCATGTACCTCGACTCTAAACAGTGGCCATGCAAGGCCAAACTTCATATTATAGCTGCTTGAGCAGAAAATTGTGCTTATTAATTTTCTGCTAAGCAGAATTAAGCAGGAAACCAGTCACAAAGTCATGTGTTGTATGGTATTTCGGCTGGTAACCTTTTTCTGGTTAAGCATAATTGTTTGTGCTTAGCAGTTTTTTTTGCTTAAGCAGCTTTATGAAATTGGCCCCAGATGAAAGAATACATCAAAGACTATGAGGTTGCTTGTATCTTTCCATATGCTTCACCTGGGTGGATCTCGGTTTGAATTCAACCTGCCTGGGACCAAAGCCTCATGTTTGGGTTGGGATTTCAGTCTCAACCTGGGCCTAATTCCTTAAAGCTGTCGAGCAGAAAATACTGCTTAAAAAATGTCTTTGTTCAACCCCCATTTTTTTTTTCTTCAAATTTACCCAGTCAGTTTCCCTTGAATGAATGGGGGAACAACATGCAACTCCAACAACATCGATTAGTTGTTTCAACAATTTTACTTTATTATTCAATCTGTACAATTAATACTAATCTTTTTCATTCGGAACTTGTTCATGCAACACTAACTCAACTTCAGTCTTTATACAAGAAACATACCAGCAAAAAACAGTTTCCAATGGCCTTCAGCATTAAATACTTCTTTACTCAAAAGCAAATTCACTCGAAATTTGGTATTTCCAAACCAAACAGTACAAGCAAAACTGTTTTCAAATCAAATTAAAAAAAAGTGGTCTTACTAACTTTTTGGGGATATATGTTGTAGATCCTCATAAAAATGGTAAAATCTCAATATTCAACAGGATTTTGTCTGCAAATTCTTACCTCAAAGATAAACATCAACATTTGGTTTCAGCCTTTGAGGGTTCAATAATTTTGATTTGACAAAAAGAAGAAGTTGTTTTATAAACATGAATGTGTTTGGTATGATAAACTTTGGGAAAAAGAAACCTTGAGTCATCGTTCACACAGGCCTGGAATGACATAGAGCCAAAGAGGACATGACCTCTGCTGCCCCTGGTTTAGCCTCGGTGCCCCTTCAAAAGTTTCCAATAAAATTTAACATTTTCCAATGGAAGAGCACTTTGCAAAAGGAAAATGGCCTTGCCCTCTCAAAGATGCAATTCCAGACCTGTACACAGCTTCTCATTCTCACAATTCCAGGCCTGTACACAGCTTCTCATTCTCACACACATTAATAATTTCAGCTACATATACACAAGCTGTTTTTAACCTATAACTTCAGAGTACATCCCTTGTTTCCATCTTCTGCACAGCAAACCAAACTAAACATGGCGCAACGACAGGCAAACCAATCTTAACCCTTTAGAGATCATAACAGCCGCGAGCGGCTTGTCCGCTCAAAGGTGATCCCTCTGCTGCCGCTTCCCAGGTTGAAACTTGAATGTGGTCCCTGGCTAAAGGCAGTTACAAGTTGAATGGCTTCTGACTGGCACCCCGAACAAAGATATTGACAAAATAGGGAGACTGCCCACATTAGGGCCCGATAGCTCAGTTGGTAGAGTGCCCGCTCTCCTCAATTTTTCTGTTAAACCCCAAATTATCAAAAATTTACCCAGTCAGTTTCCCTTGTGGTTTATTACTTGATATTAGAAATGAATGGTCTCTAAAGGGTTAATAAGTTTTAGTGTTGAGGCTCTTTTTTACACTGATGGGTTTCGGATGGAGTCAATAATGTTCTCTGTCACAATGCCCTAAAGAGGTAAAAAGAGTTTAAAGATCCCGACCAGAGAGTGCTACACAAGGCTTCATCATCGTCAATCTGACCCCTCGTAGAATTTGGACAGGAAGTCCGTTTTGGGCGGTTTCTCTGATTCCTGGAAGTATCTCATGACGTGGGTCCGCTGCTTCCACACTTGGATTGTCTCCTCAAGTTCCATCTTACCCTGTGAAGATTTAATCAGATATTTATTTATTTATAGTCCAAACCAACAGCAGACAAACCAGCAATTACAAGAAAATGAAAACAAAAAATAACTTAATCTTAAAATAATTTTTAAAAACCACAAATTACATTGGCTAAATGTTCAGAATTGAAATTAGAAAAGGTAAATTAATAAACAAATAAATGAGTAAATACAAACACGCATACAAATAAATACAGAAAGAGAAAGCAAAAAGAAAACAGATACATATAAATATATATACATAAATAATTATACATATAAAACTAGTAGGTGAGATGGTCTTAGCTTTCGATCCAAACCAGACCTTTGTCAGAGGCATTTATATCGAGCACAAACAAAAACACATCCATTTATAGCAAAAAGAGGAGCAAAGAATTATGGGAAGGCATCCAGAAAAAAGCGGGAACATTATAGCCAATCAAAGTTATCAATTTACAAACAATTGGGTGGCTAAGAACCAATCACAGTAAAGTAGTGAGGACAAAAGGATGATCAATGTTAGCCTTGCTCAAGGCTGTCGCAGTTTTCACTCCAAAAAGACGCCGTAAAACCACCCATGGACTATACACACTAGCACTGTGCGTAATGCGAGTATCACATCACTGCCCGTATTACTACTGTGCGCAGGTAGACCGCACTCGTATTACTAACCGCATGCGCGGAGGCCGTAGGCCGACAGCCTTGTCGCGTCTGTATCTTCCGGGTTTAATGTGTTTCCTGTTTTTATTTCCGCTAGCCCCCCCATTTTCGTCCACTATTGGACGAAAATGGGGGGGGCTAGCAGATATGCTGGTATGCAGATCATGAATATTGAAACATTTCATCAGACCTATTGCTGACAACGCAGGATGAAAATAAATGCATGATTCATTTTCGACGTCCAATCAAGAGCTTCCCTCATTATGACCTTTGTACTGTGTCATGCTTGCTGTGCGTGTGACGCGATGTTGTATGACTGAGAGTGTACACAAACAAAACAGCGGCATGGCAGCAAGGTATGCGCCATTGAATTGAACCAGTTTAGTGTTTTATATGCATAGTTTTTGCCATTATTATAGCATCAACTCTTGGCCCAGAATGCTTGTCTTGGTTATCATCTGATTGTTAATAATTTTATCGTGATATAGCATTGTAAATGACAAGTATCATCATTGATATGGCCTCGCATGAACATATTCCTGCAGCCTTAAATACTGCGGCCGACAAACTATTGAAGCATTTCCTCACGGACGTGATGCTTACTTTGTGCAGCCACACCGTCTTCATACTTTTGTGTTGCTCTCAGGCAGGGTCGGCATATTTTGTGTGAATTTGGGAAGACTTTGGAAATGTCTAAATCTAAAACGTTGTGGATTCTCCTCAAAATTTCAGCTGAGTGAGACAACGCGGGCAGGAATGACATAAATGAGGTTGAGTGGAGCGATTTGTTGCAAATCACACACCATTTTCCATCAGGAAGACGCTTTTCTGAGGCTATTTCTTTTAATGGCGTACACGATTGGCCATCTCCCGCCTCCATTTTGCAACATTGTAACAGTGATTTAATCAATGGTGGGGGCTTTATACAAAACAAAGACCTCAATAAACTATCGATTTTGATTGTTTATTGCACTTACTCCATGTGTTTTATCTTGCGGGCGGCACAAAAACTCCTTTTTGCCCAATGTAATCATGGATGTAGAAACCTCCATGATTTAATAGAGCTGCTTTAAGCACCAAAGGTAGCTAAGTAAACTAACAAAAATATGCTTACTAGATGCTAGAATTAGGTTACAAGCTAAAACTCTATAATAACATAAACTTTAAGCCAGTGCTTTTAAAAATAGGACACTTTATAATCAACAGCTAAAAACCCACAGCGCGCGCGCGCCCCCAAGTGAAAAGTACACACATGCAGCAGCTGGATAACACATGAATATGCATAATATCTATTTAGTAAACATGACTTCCACTGACCAATGGGATCTTGTCTTCCGCGCGCATGTTACAGTAATGACCTCATGGCTTCAACACAGAACCGTCAAGGCGTTGATTCAGTTAGTACACGTACACATACAACAGAGCACACGCACACAAACTGCACAGACATGTACATGTACTCACACTGATCACATTCACGCACACACGCCCTTGCATGCTCTATGCATTATCATGCACAC
The DNA here is from genome assembly GCA_037783415.1 of Leptasterias polaris. Classification (NCBI taxonomy): domain Eukaryota; kingdom Metazoa; phylum Echinodermata; class Asteroidea; order Forcipulatida; family Asteriidae; genus Leptasterias; species Leptasterias polaris. Next base: position 4,696,251 of record JAZGTN010000077.1, read on the forward strand.
ACGGCGGGTTAGCACCGCGCAAAGATAAGTATTATATTTAAAACAGTGGGTATTAGCGCCGCTCAAAGAAAATTATTAATAAATGAAAACAAAACTCCAACACCTTGATCAAGGCTAGATCAATGTGAGAAAATGAAAGGGTGGATCACTGGACCATAAAAGGTGGTAACTGCATCCTGTGGGAAGCATGAACGGACAGGATTAGAGGGCAAGTTGCATCAAGTAATAACAATAATGACATCATCATATGACTGTAAACAGACAGGAGGGAAAGGGGTAAATTATTTGTACACACCTTGATGACTAATAGTTCTATGGCTCTCGGATCTTTAACATGGGAGTTTTTCATAAACATCTCTCGTAGTTTATCTCGACATTGCTTTACGGTCAGATCCAGCTGGTACTGTCGCACTGTTGGGGGAGACAAACAACTATCAGAATAATCACACGTTTCAGGGAACATTATTAAGTTCAGAGAAAGGGGATTATCTTGGTCTTACTTAAAATGGGCAAACAATTTAGCGTTTGCCTTAAAAAATTAACCATTATTAACGCAAAACATTGCAAGCCTCTTTTTAACCCTAACAATCCCTAACCCTACAAATTCAAACAGGGCAAAGTGTTTAATTTTGTTAGGTTAAGTACAGTGAAGTTAGGATTGGGTGTTTGATTCTGTGGGATTGTGTATCCTTGCTGACAAGTAATGGTGTTTGAATTTGATTGAGTGGGTATGGTGGATGTGTGAAATGTACATGTCTGGCATTGCTCTTTCCTCCATGGTCTAATGAGATAGTTGTTGGATTATGTTATGTTGGGTACTGTGTGATTTCACTGATCAAATTTTGCACATGCCAAGTGTACACACTCCAACAAAATCAAACAAAAAAGGCCTGTTGGAGTTTGTTAGGTTGTGTATCGTCCCCCTAAGATTGGGTACAGTTCCCATCTCATGGTAGTATAAGCTGTTGGAATGTGTTGGGTTAGGGATGGATTCTAGTAAAAACGCTTTGGGAGTTAGGGTTTTAAAGAGATATAAGTGTTAAAGGCTTATCTTATAAAATGTAAATTTAACCTAAAAATACAGTCCCAATTCCTTCTATATCCAATAACCAAAGTGAAGGATTTCAAAGGACTTGGTGGGCCAGTAGGCCTATTAATCATTGCCTATCACAGGGTCAGGTATTCCAATTTTAAGTCCAAACAATTGGTGCGGACTCTGCGGAGTGACATAGGAGAAGAGAAAATGGTAGGATTTGGGCCCCACTCTAGCCAAAATAACTAGTCTCTTTAATTGTTCTCAAAACCCAAGCCTCCTCCCCCATCCCACCCCCCCCCCCAAAAAAAAATACACCCCAAAACATTTACATGCAGAAACTTTTTTATGAGTAGTCATCAATATACATCGTTGGATGTTTTTGGAAAGTACACTGTACACATACGATATGTACATACACCAGCTCTGGAATTATATATAGAGGGCATTTTGAACTGGTCTTGGCCCTGGCGCCCCTTCAAACATTTCCCATAGATAGCCTTTAAGATTTTCTAATGGAAGTACCAGGGAATTCAACAATGAAAATGGCCTGAAATTCTCACAAGATGAAATTTGAGACCTGACGTCTGTGTAAAAGTATTGCGAAAGGATGAGGGCATAGAAAAGAGCTTTGAGGACACTTTTAAAAGGAAACTATTTAAAATTCAAAGGGATTTATGCTATTAATACATATATATACTTGAAACTGTAACATGATTCCTTTTTAATAATATTTGTTTTCTTCACACAGATAATTCATTGCAAACTGAGAATAGAAAAGTGACCCAATTTTGTCACGAGGACTTAATCTTAGTATCTGTGTCAGATGATCAATGCATACAATCTGATCTGATAAAATGATAAACCACAATTTTTAGGTAAGGTGATGTGTCTTTCAGAAGTGTTTTGGTACACTGAGCAATGACAACGCTCGATCAAAGATCAAAAATTCCACGGGCCCCACCTGCCCACCCAAAGTACCAGCATACCTTGCAAGTTTGACTGAAGTTGACGGAAACCCTTTAGTGTTCAAAACCCTATTCACACTACAAATCCGATTCACAGGAAATAAAATCCCAGAAAATTCTGGGGGAATTTTAACATCCAGGGTCGCTAACTAAGCTTTAAAAAAAGTAGCCTACCACCGGGCTATACATTTCAAACATGTATAGTCCAAACCCTATCTCTCTCTGATACATTAATGGTATTACTGGTAGTGATCATAACCAGTTTAATGGTCACACCGATGTAACACTCGGCTACTCTGCCATTGCTCGAAATTTTGGGAGTCAATAGCACTTTTGATACAGAGAAATCTTCCGCGACAAAAATCTACCGATATCAATGGAAAAAGATGCTTGATCATTGTGTACTTCCAACGATAACTTATGGATGTCAAACATGGGCATAAAGTACATAAATAAATTGGCTACCACTCAGAGGACAATGGAAAAAATGGGCAGAGCGAGGCTCCGAACATTTCAATGGTTGCTTTACGATGCGAACATTTCAATGGTTGCTTTACGTATTCGCTCCTCCCACAGCCCGGCATGATCGGGATCATTTAAAAATGGCCGCGCTCGGTACACATCGTAGCCCCACTTGTGTGGCCAAGCTGAATCCTTGGCCACACGTCCCGACTCTTTCTTTTTAAGTTAAGCAATAACCATTTCAAAGCGCATTCCCTACGGGCCAGTCAGCGGTTTAATCATGCCAATCAAAATACGACGTCAACTGCAGATGTTTCTTCCACGTATGGCTTCACCCGGACAACACACTTTCTTGTTTGCCTCGAAAATAGGTCAAACTCAAAACAAATGGGACGCTATTGAAGTCATCGAAGACCGGTGCGTGGTGTGAAAGTTTCAATGTCCATCAAGTTTTAATATATGTTTGCATACTTCTTATAAACAAAGGAAGGTAATTAGGGCATCATTTGATATTATATGGCATCATTTTTTTGTTTTCAATTCAAAGAAAAAGGCATGGTACCTCGAAAACAGGACAGGGGAGGATACGGGTCGCACTAAAAGCCGACAACTGACAAGGCCTGACGACAACTGCCGACAACAAATTTTAAATGCACTTTCAAACAATGTTTGAACAAAAATAACAAAAACAAACAAATACATCCATGAATGACATTATTTCCGAAAATAAGTCCGAGTTGTGCACTGGCGATGTGACTCCGTCGTGTTGCCGCCCAGAAGAAAAAACGTTGAGTGTTACGGGTTAGACAGCGCCCTCTTTTGTGGACTTGGCTCCATGTCAGTTGAGGTTGTCACATCGCCAGTGCACAACTCGGATTTATTTTCGGAAATAATGTCATCCAAGGATAAAATTTACAATTCTGAATAGAGCAGGCGTAAAGTTCAGGACACAAGGAATATGTGAGTCAAGTTTCAGCTTCCTCAAAAAGGTAAAAATATATTTAAAAATTGTTATAAATTTTTTCGCAATGGCAGAGGACCTTTATACCCTGGACTCCATCGCGTTGTATGCAACGGAGGAGTCCAACCTGGGCTAGTGATTTGGATACATATAAACCCTTACACATATATTTAACGGTTTATTTTTGTTCAAACATTGATTGAAAGTGCATTTAAAATTTGTTGTCGGCAGTTGTCGGCTTTTAGTGCTGTACAAACGAATTACAATACAACGTACAAGCATGGAGGAAGAAATACAAGGAGTTTGAACGGCCCGCCAACCCCCCACAGCGTAATTAACGCCCAATTATCGATCCTAGCTGTTCAGTGGAAAAGGCATGGAGACCTCCCGGGCGCGAGCGCTGCGCGTCAGATTTACGCGCGCGATAATATCTCTTTGTGCACAGGGTCTGGGTACCGCTTCGGACTGCAGTGGAGAAATGACTCGTTCGTGATTTTTAGTAGTACATAATTCCGAACATTCAGTTTTCCCATGCGCAGTGTGTTTTCTTTGTTCAACATGGTTGCGCCCTATCGTTGAATGGTCGTGTTGTTTTGTTCCGATTTTTTTCCTACTTTCCGCGTTGAAATTGGACTTCCGGAAGGTAAGGTGAGATGTCATTCAAGTATTTTTGTATGTGTTGTTTTCGTGGAAATATGGTATGATAATTTCGATAATTTTGTTGCTTTCCGACCTCTACCTACGGTTCCAAATTTGATGGTTTTCGCACGAAGGTTCGCTCTGCTGAATCGTATGATTTGTTTTGGGGTACTACAAAGTACTTTTTTTTTCTCAGCAAAGAAAATCGAAGCCTTTTTGTACTATTTTGATATGAATGATCGTGCCACCCTTCCAAGTCTTTTAATCTTGGCTCCATACTGCGCAAGCGCACACAGAGAGGCGGCGTGTCGCGTGCGGTTAGGAAGTGCGTTACAACTGTGCGTTTATCTGTGGCGGTACCAGTCCTTGAACGTTTGATCTCCTGTTCGTTGTAACTCCTTGTATTTCTTCCTCCATGGTACAAGTTACAAAGTGAGTAAAGCTGGAACAAAGTTAAAAGTAAAACTGACATTATTACCAGTTTCGGGCAGTTCTCTGTACCAGGCTTTATAAAGCTGAAATACCCTTCGTCTTGCTGCTTCAGGATCATTGGACATCATTGGTTTAACTTTTCTTGCGACCGCAGCCGCTCTCGATGCGTGAGAAGCCATCTTGGATTTCCTTCAATCCAGTTGAAAAGACAACTCGACTAGTACTGCTGTGAAATGTGACTATTAAAAACAAGACAACTCGTCTGTTGTTTGGAGGCATATAACCAACACGACGTATGAAGCTAAACCACGGTGGTTGTGATTAAAATACGCATGCGCAAATTTTGATTAGTCTTCTGCAGTCGTAATGTTGTGTTTATTTTTGAGCCAATACTATTTACTGTATTAAACTAAACTAAAGTTCAACCCCGTCATATTTTGTCACGTAAATGCTTTGGGTAAGTATTAAGCGGCTTAGTAAACTGTCCACTGACACTTTTTTTACGGTTGGATCATGCATGGAGGTTTTCTTACCCTGTGTTAGCATTATTTCCCAAATAAACAGTGTGATTTGAATATTCAGAAGTGGGTTGACATTATCATGAATATGCAATTTGGCGGAAATTCAACCCAGTGTTTTGCATCTCAATTTTTTCACACGGGAGGGCGCTAAACAGCTCTAAAAGTTGCTAAACTCCCATAGCTAGCAACCAATGCTAGTGCTAAATATTCAAAAATAGTCAAAAAATATTTAAAGTATCTAGGCCTCTTGAAAACCAATCAAATATATTTTCGAACAACTAATTAAACTTCAGATTTCTTTTCAATGTTTGGCAGGTCATCAGCTTTTTGGAATTTTTGCTAATCACCCCGGCCCCAGAAAAAAGCCAAATGTGTTTTTTTCCTAAACCGCTGCAAGTTTACATGAGCACTTTTCCACTTCCCAAGCCAAATAGGACGAACTTTAAAGCCTAAATTTATCACGTCTCCTAAAAAGTTGAAGCAAAGAGCCCCCAGGTTGTGATAAATCGTTATAGGCCCCTAATTACACAATATATTAATTGCATGACCCCCCCCCCAAAAAAAAAAACAAAAAACCCAAAAACCCGTTATTATTCCAAAGAATTTGAGGGCCTAGAAATATGATAGCCAGTTTTTCGCATGACTTTTGGCCTATTTAGTGGTGTACCCTGAAAAATGGGGCTTCGTCTCTCGTCACCACCAGTGGCTATTGTAAAAATATATTACATCAAAGATAATTGAGCTAGAACAGAACACGAACAAACATAAACAATAATATAAATTCCCCCTTTTATTTTTTGAAAACGTTTTTCTTTTCAGAAGAAAGCAAGAATAACAAGCACAAATACTGTCAACAGAAACAAGACGTGCTAATTAATATTTGGTCCGTTCCGGCCACGCGCTTCTAATTATGTTCTTTTTTGATCTAAAAAAAATGTGTTTTGTTTGGGCGCGAGGAAGTTCAAAATATGCCAATACTTTTTAAACCAAACATACTTTTTAACACTGACAATTACGAAGGGGCTTTGAAAAGAGAGGAAAATGCGCAATCATTAAGGGATACAATGTCATAATAATGACCAAACATTATCACCGAGTAAGCATTTATCGGTAATAGAATTATTACAAACCGGTATATCTCATTTACAAATAACTGCTAGGGTATGATAGATAGGACTAATAAGTCATAATGACTTGTGCTATAGTTCAAATTAAATATAAGTCATTATTATGACTGGTACTGAAATAATTATAAGATGTAGGCTTTTGGTCATAATTATTATTACTTTGAATTAAAGTTTCTTTCTCTCTCAATGTCCATTTAGCGCATCCGTCGAAAACAATAGACAAACAAAGCAAAACAAAACAGAAAACACAGTTATCGCTCAATGCACTAAATAATTATTTGATTAAACAATGTTTGTACAGTTTGTAAAGTGATGTTATGTCAAGCAATAACTCAATTGCGACTTTATAAGCAGGACTACTTCGGTGTAATCATCTTTGACGATTATGTCTCGTATCTCAAATGAACGATAGTTAACTTGACTGAAGGGAAATAGATAGGGCTTACCCATTTTTATACATAAATCAATTCAACTTTAAATCACCACACTGGATAATATTTTAAAAGCATTTTCAAGTTGATGCGCTTTATGGTTGGAAGAGTCTTATAATTTTAGGTGATATACAAATTTGATTTTTTAAATAAATAAATAGAAAATGGCACAGCATGATTTAAACTTTACTTTTACTGGCTAATTTAAATCCATTTAAGTAAAGTTTATATCAACATTGGTTTGAATGTTTGTGACTATTGAAAACTTTTTAAAAGTTGTCAGTGAAGCAATTTCTTTGAAATCACACAACTATTTACCGTCACTTTGACATTCTTACCGATCCATGGCTTTAATAATCACGACAGTATGGAAGGCATCTTGTATATTTGTTGAATATCAAGTCGTCTCCAAATGCAGGAAAGCGTAAAAGTTATAGGCCTATCACGGTTGGAGGGGATTTTAGGCTTTCCTCCCTGATTTGTCACTACAGAAGTTGCATTTTCCAATGCAAAAGGAACCCAAATCTAATAATAAACACAAATACATGCGCATAAAATAATACGCGCGGCAGCATGTTCTCCAATAATTTTGATCAAGGTTTTTATCACAACCACGGAGGAAGGAAAATACATGTATTTCCTTCCTCCATGTCACAACTGAGACGTGATTATGACAAAATGTCCATGGCAAAATTTATTCAAAATTATAAAACCCAAGTTGGGAGTTTTGCATCGTACTCTTCCCGGTCTCACGAATTTACAACAAATCCCGTCCCGACGCACGGTTGATTCTATAACTATTTTGAAATTGGAAAAAATGTGTTTAACTTAAATACCAAAAGGTGTACTTTATTTAAAAGGCATAACATGCACAAATCTTTGATAATTCAAACAAAAAACAAAACGTTTCCTTTTTCGTATTAATCAATTTGTTTAAAAAGTGCGCTATAGGCTTTTATGCGGAGTTCCCTTCCCCATCCAAATATCAGTTGACTTAATTAGTGCTAGGCCTATATCAAACAAACAAAAGTACACTGAATATGGAGATCAATTAGGTGACAATTTGCATCGGAAAATGCCATTAAAAACTTTGATGTAACAAGTTATATCCCTCCCTCCACCGTTGACAATAACCTTTGCCCAAGAAACTTAACTCTAGAATGTAAATATGAAATGAAGATAAACACAAAAAGCAGTTGAAAATAAATCAGAGGAAGCTATTACTGCATTTGGTGCGTCTATCTGCACAATCTTTATTTCTTTAATGATAGGAAAGTACTGTCTTATTCCATTGTTGTTTCAAAAAAACATTGTTAATTTGCAGTTGGAAATACGTTGTACAAAAGTTTTAAATGATGCAAAGAAACAATCACTCTTCAGAATTGTGGTTGCAGCCAATTTAATTACTATTTCTGTAATGTGGAAATTTGATTACGAGGATTATAAAACCATCTTTATTTATGATATATCTTTGATGGTGAGTTGTTTTATTTGGTTAAAAGTATAGTTTTAAAAAATGAAAGTGGTACCAATCTCCCTAGACGCAATATTTCCAACAAAGGTTATTTCAAAGATTCAAAATACTTACATCATAAAAGTATGGAACTTTAATCTAAACATGAGAAGAAAATGTATGCATTTGTACAATTCGTTTTGACAATGATACATAGCAGTACAGCATTGTCCATGTTCAACTTGTACAATATAGAATAAATTGCACATTGAATTTAGGAAGGTTCATGTAAATGATACTACAAAAACTGCTTTAAAAACAACCAAGCTTCTTTAATGATTCCTTTTTCCCACAAATAGAAACGATAATGCCACCCACAAATGTCTTGAGCCATTAATAAAAGCTGAACTTTGATGCGTTGGAGGGACGAAATCATCTGCTCTGCAACTTGGCTACTTGTGGCCTTGTATCTTGAACACCCATCTGTTTGTATCCAATGGAATAGGCTGATGAAAGAATACAAAACGGAAATACATACTTAGTTGAAATTAATAAAATTTTAGATATGAGATGAGTGGCTGTGGCAAATTATTATTTTGTTTTAGGGCAGGGTAACACAAGTATGTCAGAAGACTACACATTCATTTCCCATGTATTTATTTTACATAAAGACAAAACAACTGTTATTTTTGGTATGCCAAAGCGTTCCTTCAGCTTTAAGTGTCTGTAAACTTGCCTCAAAGTTTATAGTTGTAATTTTCTTTTTAAACTGTTTTATGATAAAACCTACTTGTTCATGAATGTATGTCTTCGGGTTTTTAATTGAATTTGTATTGAAAATTGAATTTAGGCAAGTACTTACCATGGGGAAACAAATCTGAAAATACTCCAGGCGTCATTCTCATATCTTGTTAAGCATCCTTCCTGCAACTGGTCATTGTGCTCTTTTAGCTGTCCATTGTACAAATTTCCCTCTGAAAAAGTTGACAGCTCAAAATGGGTCACATCATCATCAAGCCCTTCCTCAGATTCAACCAGGTCAGCTACTTATAAGGACACTGTGAACAAAATCAATAGAAGAACAGTGAATACAACAAGAACAACTACAATAGAGGGTTTCATAGTTTGCTTCATCTAGGATCAGACCTGAAATTTTTAGCTCTTAATGTGTTAAGATAAGACAGGTGTACGGTTGTGTAGTTTCCCATTGAGTTGTGTACGGTTGTGTAGTTTCCCATTGAGTTGTGTACGGTTGTGTATAGTTTCCCATAAGTTGTGTACGGTTGTGTATAGTTTCCCATAAGTTGTGTACGGTTGTGTATAGTTTCCCATTGAGTTGTGTACGGTTGTGTATAGTTTCCCATTGAGTTGTGTACGGTTGTGTAGTTTTCCATTGAGTTGTGTACGGTTGTGTAGTTTCCCATTGAGTTGTGTACGGTTGTGTAGTTTCCCATTGAGTTGTGTACGGTTGTGTAGTTTCCCATTGAGTTGTGTACGGTTGTGTAGTTTCCATTGAGTTGTGTACGGTTGTGTAGTTTCCCATTGAGTTGTGTACGGTTGTGTAGTTTCCCATTGAGTTGTGTACGGTTGTGTATAGTTTCCCATTGAGTTGTGTACGGTTGTGTATAGTTTCCCATTGAGTTGTGTACGGTTGTGTAGTTTCCCATTGAGTTGTGTACGGTTGTGTAGTTTCCCATTGAGTTGTGTACGGTTGTGTAGTTTCCCATTGAGTTGTGTACGGTTGTGTAGTTTCCCATTGAGTTGTGTACGGTTGTGTAGTTTCCATTGAGTTGTGTACGGTTGTGTAGTTTCCCATTGAGTTGTGTACGGTTGTGTAGTTTCCCATTGAGTTGTGTACGGTTGTGTATAGTTTCCCATTGAGTTGTGTACGGTTGTGTATAGTTTCCCATTGAGTTGTGTACGGTTGTGTAGTTTCCCATTGAGTTGTGTACGGTTGTGTAGTTTCCCATTGAGTTGTGTACGGTTGTGTAGTTTCCATTGAGTTGTGTACGGTTGTGTAGTTTCCCATTGAGTTGTGTACGGTTGTGTAGTTTCCCATTGAGTTGTACGGTTGTGTAGTTTCCCATTGAGTTGTGTACGGTTGTGTAGTTTCCCATTGAGTTGTGTACGGTTGTGTAGTTTCCCATTGAGTTGTGTACGGTTGTGTATAGTTTCCCATTGAGTTGTGTACGGTTGTGTATAGTTTCCCATAAGTTGTGTACGGTTGTGTAGTTTCCCATTGAGTTGTGTACGGTTGTGTAGTTTCCCATTGAGTTGTGTACGGTTGTGTAGTTTCCCATTGAGTTGTGTACGGTTGTGTATAATTTCCCATTGAGTTGTGTACGGTTGTGTATAGTTTCCCATTGAGTTGTGTACGGTTGTGTAGTTTCCCATTGAGTTGTGTACGGTTGTGTATAGTTTCCCATTGAGTTGTGTACGGTTGTGTATAATTTCCCATTGAGTTGTGTACGGTTGTGTATAGTTTCCCATTGAGTTGTGTACGGTTGTGTAGTTTCCCATTGAGTTGTGTACGGTTGTGTAGTTTCCCATTGAGTTGTGTACGGTTGTGTAGTTTCCCATTGAGTTGTGTACGGTTGTGTAGTTTCCCATTGAGTTGTGTACGGTTGTGTAGTGAGTTTCCCATTGAGTTGTGTAGGGTTGTGTAGTTTCCCATTGAGTTGTGTACGGTTGTGTGTAGTTTCCCATTGAGTTGTGTACGGTTGTGTAGTTTCCCATTGAGTTGTGTACGGTTGTGTAGTTTCCCATTGAGTTGTGTACGGTAGTGTATAGTTTCCCATTGTACGGTTGTGTATAGTTTCCCATAAGTTGTGTACGGTTGTGTACGGTTGTGTGTAGTTTCCCATTGAGTTGTGTACGGTTGTGTAGTTTCCCATTGAGTTGTGTACGGTTGTGTATAATTTCCCATTGAGTTGTGTACGGTTGTGTATAGTTTCCCATTGAGTTGTGTACGATTGTGTAGTTTCCCATTGAGTTGTGTACGGTTGTGTATAGTTTCCCATTGAGTTGTGTACGGTTGTGTATAATTTCCCATTGAGTTGTGTACGGTTGTGTAGTTTCCCATTGAGTTGTGTACGGTTGTGTAGTTTCCCATTGAGTTGTGTACGGTTGTGTATAGTTTCCCATTGAGTTGTGTACGGTTGTGTATAATTTCCCATTGAGTTGTGTACGGTTGTGTAGTTTCCCATTGAGTTGTGTACGGTTGTGTAGTTTCCCATTGAGTTGTGTACGGTTGTGTATAATTTCCCATTGAGTTGTGTACGGTTGTGTATAGTAAAACCATGGAGGTAGGAATAGAAGGAGATACAACGAGAGACCACAGCCAATTAAGCCTATTAGCGCCTCCAGCAACCCTGCAGTAAACCAATGGGGCCACCCGCTGAGCGCTTGCAGTTTACGACCGAGATAAGGCTCTTTGATGCACAGACTCCCATGCCGCGGTTCGGCCGTCCATGCGAACACAAATCATTACTGGAGTACGGAACTCTCCGACGATCACACAGATCTGGAAAAGAAAACGCATGCGCAGTAGTATTTAACAGGGTGTAAGCTATGCGCCTTGTTTTCCGTTCAATGCGTTGTGAAATTGTGAGTTTTTTGGTTTTTTGATCGGCGATTTTGGACCATTCCTTCGCAGGTTTGTACTCAAATCATATTTTTATGAATTATGAAGAATGTAAGATTATGGTTGATATTTAGAGGGTTATTGAAAAGGCCCCTGTCGTCCCCTGTGTTCGAAAATAGAGTTTTATGAAGCAGTGTTTTTCTCTCATCACGACAAGTGCCTTCCCAATGCGTTGCTACGTGGACCAACAAAAATATTGCCGTAAAAAAAATGTGTTTTCATCCGAATTGATCGGCGTTTTCAGAATGACCCCATCGAACAGTATGCATTTTTTATGGGAAAGAATGTGGTATCCAACCCCCACTTTTCTCACTTATTATAAACAGTTCCCTCCTAAAAACGCGAGCTAGTCTAGGCCTAGCACTGCAGGAGACAGGATCAGCACAGGAGATGTACAAAAATCCAGACACAGCATAGTTTTATGAAATTCCGTGGAACTAGCCTTTAAATATTTTGTAAAGACCCCCTTACTCTTAGTATAAAAAAACAACTTTACAGTCTTTTCCCCACTCAGTATTTTCTCAAGTGAAAACAATTCCTACATTTATTTACATTTGATTGTTTACCAATGTTTTGCCCTTTTTTAACCCATGACATTTCATTATTATTTCACTCGTTTGTTCAGCTTTCCAAAACTTTGCTGAGGTACCCAGGTGTGAAGTACATCTTAAGCAAAAAGATGAATCAAGATCCGCTTCTTCAGCAAACAGCGTGCTGCCGGGGGCATAATCCCACAGTAGAGCAGTTTGGTCACAACGTGTATACACTTTATGTAGCCTCCTTTTGCACGAAAGCATCCAATCCAAGAAGGGAAACACCCAAACAGTGGCCCCACAAAAAAACAATTTAGATGACACCCCTCTTCCAAGAAGGAAGTTATATATTGTACAATTATTTGATGCATATGAGTGCAATGCAATATAATCACAAGGTGAAATCTGGACTGTTCCAAGTGATTATATTATGTGAAAATGTTACGAATGAAAGGCATCCAGTTTTTGTTTTAATACTCACACATAGATCCTTGTCATTTGATGCATTTTAAATCAATTGCATTTAATTTTATTACAGTTTTAAACAATAAATGTTAAATAACTCACAAAGAATGAACATCAAACAAAATTGCATCGATTTGAATTGAGCTGAAATTTTCACAGGTTGGTTTTGTTTATCTCATGATTCATTTAAAGTACGGAAGCATTTACAGACACTTTACCAAATAAGAAACTTTCCATTAAGATGTATTAGCACCATTGTATTTTTTCAAATCTAAATATATTTTAATATACGGATTGACAACATTATCAAACAGCTTTTTGGAAACATTCCTTGTTGTTTTACCCCATGTTACACCAATAATTATGAACTCTGTTCTGGGATAGTATTTTCTCTTTCAGAGTTCTTTTGATGTCGCACCAGGGAACTTGTCCAAATTATCTTTAGTGAGGAAAAACCTACTTATATTTTCCATTGTCCTAAAAAATAGATAAACATCATCCTTAATGTTGAAAAGGCTACCTCTATATTGGATTGCAATTCATTCGTATGTATATTCTAAAAATGATTTTTCGGTGTTACTACTACAGGCTTGCCAGGTTCCAAGAATTTTACAAAAGATGGATGCAGTTTCATTTTGTTGAGTTTTGAATTTGTTGTAAATACTGATATATGTTATTAATACATGATGCCCATCAGTGTCAATGAAAGTCTGCAGAAATTTCTTTCATGTACCAATGCTTTCCAACTTGAACTGATGGAAAGCTCTCCACAACATCTCTGCTGCCTCTGCCTTAAAAAATGTTCACCAGATATTATAATGAGCCACAAGGCACTGACGGTCAATTCAATAAAATCCAAGAATTGTGAAAAGTTTACAATTAAGAGAGTCGTCACAAGTCCAATTATGTTCAGTTCAGTTGGGAAACAACCACAGAATACTTTGTTTTTTGGTCATTATGTCCAGCAGTCTTGAAATATTGAACAGCATTCTTCTTTGCATCTGCTGCAGTGAAAATTGCTGCTGGTCGCTTAACTGAAATAGAAGGAAAACAATCACGGTAATTATGTAAAATTGGTGCACATATATTTGTTCCATTATTATGAATTATGAAATAACTTGAAGTTTTTGTGATACTTCATTTTGTATATTAATTTTGTACATTGTATATTTTTTGTCAGAAATTATGGTTTCTACACCTAAAGTTTGGTTTCATGTGAAATATTGCATTAGACCAATTGGAATGTAAAACAAATAATACTCATACTGATGTTAAAAATGTAATGTTTGTGTCTAACATTAAATGTTGAACATTTCACCTCTTGGCTACACATTTATTAGAAGTAATGAATTATTTGCAAAAATAATAAATTGTCCATGCTCTTATAGACCATAACTTTTGATCGCACACATTTTTTTTCTTGCATGGGTTCTCAATGATGCGGGAATGGTGCACTGATGCAGTGAGCTTGTTAAAACAATCATGTACATACCTTTCGGTTTGCGTCTTGCTGTCCCCTTGCCTGGGATGATGAATATTTTTCCCTTTAACCCTTTGAATTGGATGACTCTTCTGATTCTTAAGCCACTGAAACACTGTGCTTAGTCTTCTTGCATGGTTGGGATAAGCTTGACCACGAGGGGATGTCAGACAGGTCTACATCTTCTGTTTAAAAAGAAAAATGTTGCGAGATTCTTTAAACATTTCTCAGCAATTGTACTATAATAAATACAGCCAAGAAGGCCTATCATCTTTAGTATTAAAGATTTCCGTAATGAGGCCCACGTACTCCACTTTTCATGACAAATATTACAATTTATTTGAGCAAGTGAAATTGTATTTTAAGACAACACAATTTTTTTACAGCCTACTTTATTTATTAATGCATTTCAAAACCCCATTTTAAGACAAGCTTAGAAACGAAAAATGATCCAAGACTTCTCATTTAATTTAGATAGAGAATTTTCAAAACTTCCAAAGTTCTTCTGGAAAAAACTGAAATAAAATCGATTTCCTTTATACACATTTATTTTATTAGGCCAATGCCAAATAGGGCCACGTTTTTGTCTGATTCCCATAAACCACAAAAAAGCATATCCTACCTTTTTAGTTTTGGACGGCAGAGTTCGCAAAACCACTGCGGTATTGAATCTGACCTGACGCCCCCGGACGGGTAAGAAACCACTCAATTTTGCACCCTTTGTCAACGCAGGCAATCATTTCTGTCGTTGCCGGCAAACCACAGACACAATACCGCGTTGTGCCATTATCATCTGACCCAAAACTTCCGTCAGAAAAGCCTGCCAGATCTTCTTCATTCTCCGAAAAATCGCTGAAGTTGGACTCTTTTACTTTTTTAGAAGTCGTCCTTGTTGCTGTGTACGCCGCCATTTTGATGCTCATCAACGTAGTGAAGGTACTGCGCACGCGCAAGTGAAACCACAATGCATTGCGGCTTCTTGCAGACGATCGCTAATGTAATTAGCGGCTCAGTGGGTGTTGTTTATTTTAGCCAATTGAGCATTAAGATAACGACCGCGGCATGGGAGTTTAATCCTCTCATCGGCTGGTCGTTGTATCTCCAAAACAGTATCCATTTTATCTAATTGATCTCAAGTTATTCAGCACCAAACTTGGAAACTTACTAACGTACCTCGATAATTTGCTGACTGAGCTGAGTGAAACTAAACTGATGCCAATCTTGGTGATGTTTGTAGCAATCGTCTCTCTCTACACCTCTAGACACCTCCCCGGCCGCCGGCGTTCACATGTGGTGGTGGTTGTGGGGTCGTCCGAATTATTTATTATGTACATTAATATTCATGATTCTCACCATGACTCAACTCTGTAGAGAAAACGCCACGGGGTTGTGGGGGTCGTCGGAATAAATTAGTATAGTTCATTAATATTCATGATTCTCATCTTGACTGAAGAGAAAACGACACGGACAAGAGACTAACCGAGCACTGGTTCCAACAGCACATACACTGCATGTTCATAAATCAAATGAGAAACAGGGAACCAGCGACAGTTACCATAGAACGTGCATGGTTGTAGTTCGTGGTTTAGCTTCATACGTCTGTTCTGTTATATATCTCGTTGTTTGTGTTCAGTGCTAAAATAATTTAAACTTGCCCTAGTCCTCCCTTCACTTCGAGATCTGAGTGACTAAGCTTTCATTTCCGTATAATGCAAGCCGCAGGGTCAATCCATGTAACACGATAACCTCCCATCAGTTGAGGTAATGTTTGCATTTTGCATTATTTTTAAGAGTCTTGTGTTTACTTGCTCACGGAACATAAACCATAAACAATGGAATTAACTCTCAGCCAATGATTGATAGGTCTTCATGGACCTGAGTGAGGGCGCTGTGTTTGGTTTGTGCATTGGGTGTCTTTTGTACGTCATCAGTCCGAGCCATCATAAAAACGCATGATAATATTGTTAATTATGTTATTTGAAGAAGACCTTAAAGCCTAATATGATATAAGTGGAATTATTAGTGGATCCCAATTTTCACCCGGTATCCCCCGGGGCCCCCCTGGCCCGTACAGCCGATAAAATGCCTAACGCGCACGCCTGCAATGATAAACGGGCGGTTTGCCGAACCTAAATCAGGACGAAGTTTATAAAGTCAAAAGGAAATCAAACAGATAATCGCATACATGTATTAAACTAGGAATAAACTTAGTTGAATCGCAAGAAAGAAATACATATTACAATACAAAATTAAATCTGAATTAAATTAAAATTTGGAAACGAGATTTAAAACAGGGAGGTTTAGATTTATGTTAGTTACGTAGCAAAATAAATATTATGCCCACCCAATATCCACATAAACAGTTCGCAGAAAAAGATAAGTCCTTCTACGTAATTGAATCTACTTACTGCCAGTTTTCGTGAAGCACTTCTCAACTTCCCGGGTCAAATAGGGCCAACTTTAACGACTAAATTTATCAAGTCTCCCCAAAGGTTGAAACACAGAACCCACAGGTTGTGATAGATTCTCATAATTATACAATTATTAAATGCATGGCCCCAAAAACGTTTTCATTCAACAGATTTTGACCTACAAATTATGATAATCAGCTTAATTGGGGCATTAATTTTGGCCTATTTGGTGTATTTTGGCACCCTCTACTGTGTACAAATTTCTTCTGATATAGCGCCCTCTTTTGAACCAATCTTTTGAATCTCCTTCGTGGGAAATCGCCTGTGCCATTTCTCTGGTCGGCCATAAAGCTATTTACTGTGTGAGAGATGTTGCGATGTATACTTTGCCATTGCAAAGGATTACGAATGTTTCTTGAGTTGCAAGTAGCAAATTTAAGTCCCCACTCGCAATATACAGCACCGAAGAAGAGAGCTCATTTTGCGCGCGGTCAACAGAATTAGAAGGACCCAGTTTCCATTTTGTAAGCGTTACCCGTGTGCAGCGTATCTGCATGTAAAAAGAACCTTTCATAAAAAGCCAAAGGAGTGCCTATCGACCAAAGATTATTTTCCACCCAAGTAAGTGCAGATACTCAATGAACTGTGAAATTGGGGCTATTGTAATTTGTATGTCTAGCGTGGTTGGGGTGCATTGTTTATTTCAAACTCTGTGGGTATGTACATGTATATGTACACGTATACGTATATGTACATGGTACATACACCTGTTTATTTTTGTATAGTGTACAAACGCTGTAAATGCATTTTGTGAAAAGGACAGGTTTGAAAGGGGGAAAAAAGGCAACATAACTTGGCATTTGCCGTTGAAATGAATTCCACAATGATGGTTCATAATATTACCAGGACCAATACTCGAGATAAATAAAAAGACATATCAAGTTAAAAATAAAATCAGACAGTGAATTTCATCTCTTTTTTGAATATTTGGTGGCTCTGAAAAGAGCCGGGTGTGTGTAATGCTTGGATCAGGAATCTAAGCACGCTCGCCACGGATGCGACGGGCCAACTGGATGTCTTTGGGCATGATGGTAACTCTCTTGGCGTGAATGGCGCACAGGTTGGTATCTTCGAAGAGACCGACTAGGTAAGCCTCGCTTGCCTCCTGAAGGGCGCCGATAGCAGCGCTCTGGAAGCGGAGTTCGGTCTTGAAGTCTTGGGCGATCTCACGGACCAGACGCTGGAAGGGCAGCTTGCGGATCAGCAACTCGGTGCTCTTCTGGTAGCGACGGATCTCACGGAGAGCCACGGTACCGGGACGGTAACGATGGGGCTTCTTCACTCCCCCGGTTGATGGGGCACTCTTGCGAGCTGCCTTAGTGGCAAGCTGCTTGCGAGGAGCTTTTCCTCCGGTAGATTTTCGGGCGGTTTGCTTGGTACGAGCCATTCTGCTTGCTGTCTCAGAGTAAAATGGCGGTTGATGAAAAATCTGCCCTTTATGTAGCTGTCCCCATACGTAAGTCGCGTATAGCTAAACCACATACATTCTTGGGCAGGGTACCAGCGACATTATGTATGCCCAGCAGGAAGCGTTCTTTGTCCAGAATAAGGACGCTGATTGGCTATTGTTGTTAACATCGTGCGTTCTTATTGGTGAACATTGTCAATAGCCTTGCATCAGAATATTGACTAACTACGTCAGGGGGGTGGGGGCGGAAGGGGTGTTGCGCAATCATTTGCGATCGCTGTTTGGGTACATTCCATTTTAAAAATAGGTAATGACCATTAAAAAACAAAAAGAAATCCATGTATACCGTTAAAATTCTCTCTTTATCAGCACTGAAAACATAACAGTGTATATCGTAAGAGTATTTTCAATTGTTGAGATGCTTAATTTTAAATAAAGTGCGTAAAAATATTATCGAAAATTTTCCGTTGGTTTATTGCAGCGGCTAACGTGTATGAATGGGTCCAGGTGGGAATTTCGTTACAAATGGTCTCCCCTAAAATGGCTACAAATATCGACATAATGTGAAAAAAATTATCGTTCATCCTCTGATTTTTTTCCATTAACGTAATATTTAGGAATAGATCTTTCATTCCTGAAAGTTTAATCAAAATCCCTCGGTACATCCTCTAGATATTTGACGATTTGTAAAAGTGTTTTTGGAGAGAATGGATCCCGCCAATACTTATTTTGCGTTCAAACGATCTCTGTTGACGGACGGGAACATTTGCCGCAGGTAATTGTAATTCTGAGGCAACATACACATCTAAAACAGATATGTTATACATGTCGTTTAGGTTAAATATATGTTGTTTATTAAATAGTTAATTTACTGAAGCAGTTGGCAAGGCAAACAAAAAATTTACAAATGTTTTCTGGTGTAAAGATTTTGTGAATTTACAACATTTGAAGATAACAATACCCTCTGATAAAATGGACTCGTCCAGGCAGTCTCAACGGCACGCAGCGGAGAGCAACCGTAAATTCAAACTGTGCATACACACACACACATCCGTTTGTACGTGGGGAGCTTCGACCAGTCCACGTCGCGATGGTCGAATGAGATTATTTTCAACGTAGGTGGCGCGCTGGTGGCGCTACCCCTTCCGCCCCCCCCTGAACACGTCATTGTAGGCGGGTTTAGACTATTGCACATTCAACACAGACAATTGCTGCTCGATATGGGGCAGAGGGAGGCCCCCCCTCTATTGTGTCTTCATTGTGTTCTGGGAATCTCAGGAATTCTTTTGAGAATTTTAGGGGGGGGTGCTTCTGTATACAAGAGGGAAGAGTGTGTTAGGGTTAGGGTTAGTTTGGGGGGGCCTCCCTCTGCCCCATATCGGGCATGGTATAAACACAGAGATCAGCCATAGCAATTTCTCGTATAAGTGACAGCTTAAAAGTTTCAAACGAGTTTAAACTTCGGCCAAGCGGATTTGTTGACACCCATTATGTTGAATCCCATATTTATTTAAAACAGCTAAAATAATTGCATGTAATAATTTAAAAGATTAAAGGTATTATACAGGATTGGTAGAGCTGACAAAACAGTCGCAAACAAAGTTCATGTTTTGTGTGATTAACCATAATTTATACATGAAATAACAAACCTGTGAAAATTTCAGCTCAATTGGTCATCGAGGTCACGAGAAAATAGTGAAAAGAGACCTTATGTGTTTTCTGTTTTTCAAACATCGAGTTTATTATCGCGCGCGATAAAAACTATTGTTTTACTCATTTCTCAGAAACGATAGCATTTTAGGCCAAATATTTTAAGGAACCCTTTCTACCATTACTTACTTTAAATCATGTAAGTTATGTGTGAATCTGTGATCATTTGTGTTTTTCGATCTTACCAATAGTGTACAGGCCTTTAACACTATCCGGGTATGGGTGGGGCAATACGAATTCCATTAACAACTAAGCTCCCTTTTTCCTGAATTATTGTCAACACAATCGAACATCATGCATACTACCGAACAATGTATATATTTATTATGACATTGAACCCACTAAGAAACACACAAACATACAGTTCAGATGAGACGAGAAATTCTTCGTAGATCGATAAATCTGTAATTGACAATGAAACTGATAATTCGGCGCCATCAACAGTAAACAGTCAATAATGTCAATTGTATTTTTAATCGTATCAACGTCATGGACACACCTATGAGTAAATTCACTGCTATTTTTGAATGGCCAAAAGAACCGTGTTCACCGTGGGAATTTGTATATCTCGACATCAATTGAAGACGAAATTGAAACCAGTTCTAAAAAGTTCCACAGCATTTCTGTGCTTGTAAAGTTCCGTGTCCATAACTGAATAAAGGATTCCACGTAGACTTACTCTCAGTCGTCTTCTTCGATTTTTTATCAGATAATTTATAGGGAGAACAGAGTTTGCAGAACGAACTTATAAATAGCAGATTTTGATTTTCGTTTTTGTTTGATTGATTTATTTGTTCTTCTGGGGGACGGGGGAGGGAGGAAATCGGGGAAGGGAGTTCATGGGTTGGCACGTTGCTGTACCTAACAATTCATTTGTGAATACATTTTCATGGGGGGGGGGGGCATGGGTTCCAAGCACCAGCCCCTGCCCCCCGGTTACGTTTTTAAACTCGTCTATTGTTCTTTCCGTTGATTTAACTTATTCATTTATTGTTTGTCTATTCCGGGTGATCCATTCAGTGAGAAAAAACTCACTGATCTCCCATAGATCCTTGTCTTGGTCTTCTTCTCCCCCCCCCCCCCCCACAGATATCCCCTTAGTTGGTCTCATCACTAACTTATTTTTTCTCCGGCCCACTTGCCACTTTTGATTTTGCCTTTTGTGTTGTTAACCTCTTGTGGTCACTCAGCCCCTCCCCCCTTGGTCTCCCTTTTCTTTGTTCCTTCCTGGCTTTTTCTGTGCGCTTTATCCCCTTTCTCTTTTCATTTCTTTCCACCTGGCTGCTCTGTTATACATTTTTATGTGTGTTGTGTTTGTAATTTAGCTTTCGAGAAAGACTCTGCAGCGTCGAAACGTCTGACCATTAATTATGATTTGCCTTTTTACCATACATAGGTCCTTTTGGTTGGTAAGCAGTTTACAAAAAGTTATTCAATTTTCTATAAAATATTATGAATACAATGCTTTACAAGAGAAAAATACTAAACTTGAATCATGGGGAGCTCACCTTTT